>CAWUFW010016203.1:0-321741 GCA_963921515.1 Calotriton arnoldi
CCCTGTTCAGAAGCACTGTCACTGCACCATACCTGTCCAGTGCAAGTCACTACACACTATGGGGGTGACAACTACTCAGTGAGCCTGCTAGCCAGTGGTGTGCTGACTCTCAGCCTTGCTAGTCAGACAAAATGCACATTCAGAAAGGCAGTGCACAGAACACTCACCTGCTCCCCTGGTGTCCCATACAGCTTGCTGTACTGTGGAAGTAGGCTGTCCAGCAGGGCCTGGTTCTCTTCAAGGCTGAAGGCTGGGGCTCTCTCCACAGTACGTGCCATTGCAGGGTCCAGAGGGGCAGAGACAGCAGCAGTGCAGTGGCAGATGTCGTCCTGGAGCATGTAGTGCAGGCAAGTGGGCTCTCAGGGGAACATGCAGCAATATATATGTGCTGGAGAGGCAGATACTGTCCCTTGTGTCCAAAGTGATAGGTCCAAGTCGTTTGCATCTTCTGAATCTGGCCAATCCATGGAATAGCAGCACCAAAACACGCCCACAGCATCCTTCAAAATTTCAACTTCATGACATACATGATTTTGCAACATTGTTGTGGGTGACCAACTGATTTTCCAGCAACCGACTCGTTCGAATATTCGAAACGCGTCCGTTGCCAGGCAAGCCCATTGTCAATGGGTGCGCACCGATCGGTCCATTGCAGTACAACGCGCACAGGGGTACATCGCGTACCCGCACACATTGAAAGCAATGGGCCGGCCGGAGGCACCGATCGGTCCATTGCTGTTCAACGCGCACAGGGGTACAACGCGTACCCGCACACATTGAATGCAATGGGCCGGCCGGAGGCACCGATCGGTCCATTGCAGTACAACGCGCACAGGGGTACAACGCGTACCCGCACACATTGAAAGCAATGGGCCGGCCGGAGGCACCGATCGGTCCATTGCTGTTCAACGCGCACAGGGGTACAACGCGTACCCGCACACATTGAATGCAATGGGCCGGCCGGAGGCACCGATCGGTCCATTGCTGTTCAACGCGCACAGGGGTACAACGCGTACCCGCACACATTGAATGCAATGGGCCGGCCGGAGGCACCGATCGGTCCATTGCTGTTCAACGCGCACAGGGGTACAACGCGTACCCGCACACATTGAATGCAATGGGCCGGCCGGAGGCACCGATCGGTCCATTGCTGTTCAACGCGCACAGGGTACAACGCGTACCCGCACACATTGAATGCAATGGGCCGGCCGGAGGCACCGATCGGTCCATTGCAGTACAACGCGCACATGGGTACAACGCGTGCCCGCACACATTGAAAGCAATGGGCCGGCCGGAGGCACCGATCGGTCCATTGCAGTACTGCTGCGCACAGGGGTACAACGCGTACCCGCACACATTGAATGCAATGGGCCGGCCGGAGGCACCGATCGGTCCATTGCAGTACAACGCACACAGGGGTACAACGCGTACCCGCACACATTGAAAGCAATGGGCCGGCCGGAGACACCGATCGGTCCATTGCTGTTCAACGCATCACTGTACATGTGACTGGCATATGTCAGCATGCCTATCTCAGATGGACATATGCCAGCCACAGATAGCTCCCAGGGAGTGAGGGGCACACCTACATCACGACAGCCTGTCCAAACCTTATCATAAGGCATGTAAGGCTGCATTTCCTATTGTGTGTATGTTGGTGTACATGTTGTCCTGTGGGTGTCACCTGTGGGCAGCCACCCCCAGGCTGTGCACGTGTTAATGGGGACAGGATCCTGGGTGTTACGTGTACGTGACCACTGTGATGTGCAACTGTTCATATCTGTGCATGTGCCATGGTCACATTTCACAGTGGTGTTTGTGTATGTCATGTCACATACCCCGTGAGTCCCATGTGGGACGGTATGTTTGAGCCAGGGTGTCCCAGTGGCACAATAGTGATGGCCCTCCACAGTCTTTGTGCATGTAGTGTTTACAATGTCTCTGATTTCATGTGCACAATGGGAGACAGTCTCCACATCCACGTTGTGTGTGCATGGACTCTGATGTTGTGCGTGTGTGTCACAGACGTCCATGGCTCTCCTGCCATGGCAAGTGTGGCCACTACCTGTGGGGGTCATGTTTGTTTTGTTGTGGTGTACACATGATACTCCAGGTGATGCCAGTGTCCATGTGGCATTACAGGGTCCCTGGGAATGTGCCTGTCGTTGAGCTGTGGTGCCTGGGGCACATCTGTCCTCACATGTCACTGGGGGAGTGACTGTGACACAGCATCATGATATCCAATGGGCCAACCTGGGACAAATTGATGCCACCTGTAGGACCGTGTTGACAGATGTTGGCCATGTATGTACCATACATGTCGTTCCGGTACTGCACACTTCATGTAGTTGTGCCTCATGATGATGTATGTTGGGATCTTGAGTGTGTTCAATGCCGCATATGTGGGGTGACTGACGATCTTGCTTACTTCTCCTCTGCACTGCAGGGCTCCTGCTGTCCATCGGCCATTCCCAGACCTGGCAACGATGGTGGAACGGGACAGCATCCGACGGTACCGCTTCACCAGGCAGCTGATTGAGGATTTGGCAGTGCAGTTGTCCCCACATTTGCAGCCTGGCCGGCCGTATCCTACAGCGCTGACCCCCAAGGTGAAGGTGATGGCAGCCCTACACTTCTTTGCCACCGGTACCTTCCAACATACTGTGGCGTCTGCTGGTGGGATGTCACAGACCATGTTCAGCCGTGTGCTCCGCGATTTCTTGGCGGCAATGTTGCTCTTCCTGAACCGGTACATCTATTTCCCTAGACTGCGACGACTCACTGACGTGAAGAGTGACTTTTATGCCCTGGGGAGGATGCCGCATGTCATTGGCTCCATTGATGGGACACATGTGGCTTTGGTACCACCACAGGCCCAGGAGCAGGCCTACAGGAACCGCAAGCACTACCACTCGGTCAATGCACTGGTGGTGTGTCTTGCAGACATGACCATCACACACGTGTGTGCCCGTTTCCCTGGTTCAGCACACGATGCCTTTGTGATGAGGAGTAGTCGCATCCCCAGGTTGATGGCACAGATGCAGAACCAGCGTGCCTGGCTTGTCGGTGTGTACTGACTTTGTGCCATTGTGTGTGATCTGATCTGTAGTATTCCGCCCACTTTTCCAAGTCAGCTGATGTGCACTTGTCTGTCCGTAGGTGACTCGGGATACCCCAACATGCCGTGGTTGCTGACACCCCTCAGGAACCCTGTGACACCTGCCCAGATGCGCTACAATGAGGCACATGGTCGGACCAGGAGAGTGATTGAGCGGACCTTTGGTCTCCTGAAGAGCCGCTTCCGCTGCCTGGACAAGACCGGAGGGTCCCTCCCATATGCCCCTGCGAAAGTGTGCAAGATTATCATCGTCTGCTGCATGCTCCACAACCTGGCAGTGCGGAAGGAGTTGCCTCTCATCCAGGATGACGATGACCAACATCCGCCACCTGTGGAGGATCCTGGCCTGGACCACGATGCCAGTGACGATGATGATGATGATGGTGATGGTGATGTCCGCACACAGCTCATCACCAACTTCTTTAGCTGAATGTGAGTATCCTGAGGTGTCATGTCAATGATGTGAGTTGGCATGATGTGTGGGTGGTGCTCTGGTGCTGTTGGAGTGTGTCCATGGGCTACTTGACTGGATGTGTGTTGCGATGTGTGCTTACAGGTGGGCTGTACTCCCCAACAGTGTTCACATGCTAACTTGGTTCTGGGTGGGTATCTTGTAACATGTATTGTGCATGAGTTTTGCTGTTCTGTCCTGTACTCCATTGCTTTTGACTGTGTGTCATTTCTGTCCTTCACAGGGTACTTTCAGATTCGTTTGGTCAACTGTGTCCACCGACGACGTGATTGCACATCCAGGCTGGTAGCTGTTGTGTCCCTACAGGTGATGTGCGCCACACCCATGGACTTCCTTCTGTCTACAGTTGTTGACTGTGTGCCCGCTACCAGGTGGGGTTACCTTGCATCTGTAGTGGTTACGGCATGTTGCTACTGTGTAATAAACCTGTGCTTCACTTAGTGATGTGCGTTGTCTGTGGTCACACATTTGACTGTCATTTGCTTACTGCACCTGTGGGCTACTTGACTACAACTGGGAATGGGTGTGGTGTCTGTGCATTGCACCGTCTTCCCTGGCAACATCAGTGTAGGCAATGAGTCAGATGGCCTAGGTGTGTATGTGTTGTGTAGCCCTGGTGGTGTGTCTCCCTCATATGTGTCACGTTGCCTGTACTCACATGCCTGTGTTGTCCTTGCTGTTGCAGTTCGCATACACAGTGTAATTTTGCTGTTCATCATCCCCATAACAGCACCCACGTTGGAATCACGACAGAGGCAAGTATGGTGTATTATTGTGTTTATTGTGATACATCTGTGATAATAGTGCATAGGATGGATTGTGCTGTACATGAATCTTGCAATCCCAAGTTCCTAGATGAATAGAAAGTCCAGGTAGACAGGATCCCCAGTATCGGGGCCACAGTTGTCTGACACATTGTTCCAACTTGTACTCCCCATGCAATGTGTGGGAGTAGTGTTGCCATCAACAGGGTGAACAGTCTGTGCACAAAGGCGAAAATCCAGAACAGGTTCAGGCTTCCTGGGAGTTGCGCTTGGCCATCAGCCTCTCACTTTCCCCTCCTCGGACGACCCCTCTTCTTGGGGGGGGGCCCTCAAGTGCAGGCTGCTGCGGTGCAGGGGACTCTCCGCCAGAGTCCTCCTCCCTCCCTGTGGCAGTTGCAGTTTGTTCGGTACCAGATGTTGTTGGCACACAGGGAGGTGTGGACTGGTTGCTGTTCATCTGGCGGAGGCATTGTAAAATGTCCCTGTGCACCGCCGTCATCTCATGTAGTACATCCCACTTGGACTCCACGCGGGTCATGTGGGAGTCCACACGTGACATGTGGGAGTCCACACGTGACATGTGTGACTCCACGTGGGACATGTGGGAGTCCAAGCGGGCATGATGGGCAGCCTGCTGCTGTTTGATGTCTCTGAGGAGCCCCACTACCTGGCTGAGCTCTCCGGTGCTGGACTGGTACGCATCAGCTATGCGTACCAGTTGTGGGTCTTCATGCACACCAGCAACGTCTGCAAGCAGCGACCTCTGTCTCCCACCCCTCCCACCACCCCTGCTGACATGTGCAGTGTGTGCAGTTGCACGCACAGATAACCCTGGTCCACCTTGGGGGTTGGTGGTGGTGGTGGTGTCCATGGCCCCAGGTTGGTCCAGGGTCACTGCGCTGGTGTTGTTCCTTATTCTGTCCATGTCGGCAGGGATGGTATTCGTGGTGACAGTCGTTGGAGGGGTGGGTGCAGGGGGTGCAGCTGGTGGACCTGCTGGTGCTGCAGCTGGTGGTCCTGCTGGTGCAGCATGTTGACTTGCACCGGATGTGCCAGGTTGTTCTTCATCGTCCGAGGAGGACAGAGGCTGTACGACGCCAGTGAGCTCGGCATCCTCTTGAGCCTGGGACTGGGACTCCTCAGCGTCTGCTGCTGTGTCCCTATCATCACCTGTTTTTGGGAGACACAAACAATGTATGTCATGTTTCTGCAGGCATCAGTGGTTGACACACCTGACAGTTGTGACTGTGCCTCGGGGTGCGGGCCTGTACATTGAATTGTCCTAAGTCGTCACAGTCAGGGGTTGATATTGGTGTGGCACATTGTCCTGCATTATTTGGGCATTTCTATGTATTCTCTGGGGTGTGAACATGGTCTGCATTGATTGTGTTTGGTTGACAGCCAGACCTCCTTCCCCACCCACCCACCCACCCAGTCAGTTATCCCACCATGGAACGTGCTTGCATTGCAGGGAGTGTAAGTTGTCTCTCAGGATGTCAGTCAGTGGTGTCCTGCTGTTTGTTGGTGCACAGTTGGCAGCAGGGCCTTGTGCTCCCCACAGCAGTAGCCAGTGTCAGCCATCTTGTGAGTCCTTTTCCACTCCCTGTGATGTGAGCATGGTTCAGGGTGGTGTTGATGGGCCAGTTGTGAGGCTGAGCAATGTCTGTGACTACGACTCCCATCATGCTATTGCCTCCACCCCCTTCCCAGCATGCCCATGCTTCCTTCCTTTGACTCTGCTTCCCTGTGGGGTGGGCTGGCTGTGCTGACAGGATGGCTGGGAGTGTTGTCCTGGCAGTTGTTTGGCTAAGAGTCCCAAGAGTGTCCCTGTGCTTCACACAACATAACCCAGGGTGGTGGTGCTTTGTGGGATCTTGTGTTAGGATGGAGGGCATTGCATTCTACCAGGTGGGTACTGTGGAGTTTGTGTTGGGGGGGGTGAGGGGAGGTGCTGGTGACTATGGTCAGTGCTGCAAGTCCCCCTTCCCACCCAGCCAGCCAGATATCCCACCATGGAACGTGCTTGCATTGCAGGGAGTGTAAGTTGTCTCTCAGGATGTCAGTCAGTGGTGTCCTGCTGTTTGTTGGTGCACAGTTGGCAGCAGGGCCTTGTGCTCCCCACAGCAGTAGCCAGTGTCAGCCATCTTGTGAGTCCTTCTCCACTCCCTGTGATGTGAGCATGGTTCAGGGTGGTGTTGATGGGCCAGTTGTGAGGCTGAGCAATGTCTGTGACTACGACTCCCATCATGCTATTGCCTCCACCCCCTTCCCAGCATGCCCATGCTTCCTTCCTTTTGACTCTGCTTCCCTGTGGGGTGGGCTGGCTGTGCTGACAGGATGGCTGGGAGTGTTGTCCTGGCAGTTGTTTGGCTAAGAGTCCCAAGAGTGTCCCTGTGCTTCACACAACATAACCCAGGGTGGTGGTGCTTTGTGGGATCTTGTGTTAGGATGGAGGGCATTGCATTCTACCAGGTGGGTACTGTGGAGTTTGTGTTGGGGGGGGGTGAGGGGAGGGTGCTGGTGACTATGGTCAGTGCTGCAAGTCCCCCTTCCCACCCAGCCAGCCAGATATCCCACCATGGAACGTGCTTGCATTGCAGGGAGTGTAAGTTGTCTCTCAGGATGTTAGTCAGTGGTGTCCTGCTGTTTGTTGGTGCACAGTTGGCAGCAGGGCCTTGTGCTCCCCACAGCAGTAGCCAGTGTCAGCCATCTTGTGAGTCCTTTTCCACTCCCTGTGATGTGAGCATGGTTCAGGGTGGTGTTGATGGGCCAGTTGTGAGGCTGAGCAATGTCTGTGACTACGACTCCCATCATGCTATTGCCTCCACCCCCTTCCCAGCATGCCCATGCTTCCTTCCTTTTGACTCTGCTTCCCTGTGGGGTGGGCTGGCTGTGCTGACAGGATGGCTGGGAGTGTTGTCCTGGCAGTTGTTTGGCTAAGAGTCCCAAGAGTGTCCCTGTGCTTCACACAACATAACCCAGGGTGGTGGTGCTTTGTGGGATCTTGTGTTAGGATGGAGGGCATTGCATTCTACCAGGTGGGTACTGTGGAGTTTGTGTTGGGGGGGGTGAGGGGAGGTGCTGGTGACTATGGTCAGTGCTGCAAGTCCCCCTTCCCACCCAGCCAGCCAGATATCCCACCATGGAACGTGCTTGCATTGCAGGGAGTGTAAGTTGTCTCTCAGGATGTCAGTCAGTGGTGTCCTGCTGTTTGTTGGTGCACAGTTGGCAGCAGGGCCTTGTGCTCCCCACAGCAGTAGCCAGTGTCAGCCATCTTGTGAGTCCTTCTCCACTCCCTGTGATGTGAGCATGGTTCAGGGTGGTGTTGATGGGCCAGTTGTGAGGCTGAGCAATGTCTGTGACTACGACTCCCATCATGCTATTGCCTCCACCCCCTTCCCAGCATGCCCATGCTTCCTTCCTTTTGACTCTGCTTCCCTGTGGGGTGGGCTGGCTGTGCTGACAGGATGGCTGGGAGTGTTGTCCTGGCAGTTGTTTGGCTAAGAGTCCCAAGAGTGTCCCTGTGCTTCACACAACATAACCCAGGGTGGTGGTGCTTTGTGGGATCTTGTGTTAGGATGGAGGGCATTGCATTCTACCAGGTGGGTACTGTGGAGTTTATGTTGGGGGGGGGTGAGGGGAGGTGCTGGTGACTATGGTCAGTGCTGCAAGTCCCCCTTCCCACCCAGCCAGCCAGATATCCCACCATGGACTGTGCTTGCATTGCAGGGAGTGGAAGTTGTCTCTCAGGATGTCAGTCAGTGGTGTCCTGCTGTTTGTTGGTGCACAGTTGCCAGCAGGGCCTTGTGCTCCTCACAGCAGTAGCCAGTGTCAGCCATCTTGTGCGTCCTTCTCCACTCCCTGTGATGTGCGCATGGTTCATGGTGGTGTTGATGGGACAGTTGTGGGGGGGGGCAATATGTGTGACTGCGACTCCCATGATGCTATTGGCTACACTGACTTGGCCAGCATACACAGAATTCCTTCCTTTGAGTGGTCTTCACTGTGTGTTGGTGTTGTTGTGGTGGCTACATGTGTGGATGTGTGTGTTAGTTCTATTTGTGCCACTGCCTAGCTGTAGTTGTGGTTGTGTTTGTACATGTGTTGGCACAGTTGGATGTGACTTTTTTGATGGCATGTGTTGTGTTTATCTGACTGACATACACATTTTGGGATGATTCTGTTCTAGTTGCTGTGTAATTGCTATGAGTGCATGGTTTGACTCTCCCCTTGACAGTGATGTGTGTGTTTTGTGGCAGTATATTGTGTACATTTGTTGTGTACTCACCAGGCTCTGGGATGTCCTCTAGTCCATATATGCTCACTGGCGGTAGGATGGCCCGCACCTTCTCCTCCCAGGGCCTGAGGTATATTGGCTTGGCAGGAGGGCCACTGCCGGTGTGTTGGCTATTGATGTAGTCTTGCTTCAGCAGTTTCCGTACCCTCCTGCGCACGTCATACCACCTGTTCTGGATGTCGGTCTTTGTGCGCCGACATGGTGATTGGGCGTTCACCCTGTTGATGATCCTCTCCCACATCTTGGTTTTCTGCGACATGGGGGTCTGTTGGACCAATGTGCCAAACAGCTGTGGCTCTACCCTGAGGATCTCGTCTACCAGGACTTCCAATTCACAATCTAGGAACTTGTGATTCTTCTTGGGGGGCATGGTGATGGGTGGTGATGGTGGGTGATGTGTGTGTTGGTGTGCAGGTGAGGGTGTGTGGGTGTGTGTTGTGCTGGGTGTATGTGAGGTAGGTATTTGTTGGTGTGCTGCTGGTGTGTGGCTTGTGTGAGGGATGAGCTGTGGGTGTGTGGTTGCTTTCTCTTGGGTGCTGGCAGTGGAATGGCATTTGCAAAGGCTCATGGTAGTGATTTGTGTCCTTTATATAGGTGGAGTTGTGGGTGTGTCTTTGTTCTCTGTCCCCACCCCCCAGTATTTATTGGCTTGGTAATTGCTTGTTTGGCCTTTTTTGGTTGATTTTTCCTTTGTGCTGTTTGTGTATGTTGGAAACGTTCTTGTGACCGAGTCGGACCCTGCATTGGTCTCGTACGGTGTTTTCCGTTTCGTTCACGCTGTGTTTGTGCAGTTTTGTATGCTGCGTACGCGTCGGTCGCGGTGTATTGTGTTGCTTCGGCTCGGTTTTGTATGCGTGTCGGTCGTACGGCTTGTCCTCCGTCCGACTCGGTCGTGTTTTCGCGCCTTGCATCGTACTTTGCGGGTTGGAGTTGGCGGGTACGATTCGGTCGGATTTGTTCCGGGTGCGTGTCGGTCGGTTGGATTCGCGTGTTTTCCGGCCGGATTGCTATTTTCCGAGCGGCTCGGTCGGTCGGCTTGGTTTCCTGACGTGTCGGTCGGATTTATCGCGGCTTGCATCGTACTTGGCGTGTCGGGCGCCACTGGTACGTGTCGGTCGGTAATTTTTCCGGCTCCGAGTCGGTCGGTGCTTTTTCCGGCCCGAATCGGAATCGACCTCTATGTCTTCATCAGGGGTTTGGAAAGCAACACCATCCGGTGTACAATGGATCATGCAATTCATTTTGCACAAAAGATCTCTTCCCAATAGATTTACTGGACTAGAATAGCAAACTACAAATCGATGCATTTCCTTAAAATTCCCAATATGCACCTCCATTGGTTTTGTGATTGGGGTTTCAATCTGTTGGTTTGATACGCCTACAACTTGGATTGTCTCTCCAAAGAGGGGTAGGTTTGGGATGTCTGCTGTTCTCACAGTAGACCTGGTAGCACCAGTATCCTATAGGAAAGTAATGTCTTTACCTTCTACTCTCCCATCAACAAATGGACCTGACTGATCTACCGGCAAGGATGCGCCAAGTACGCACTCCTCTTCCTCCCCCCTCAGGCACTGTCATTGTGCAGTCTCCAAATCTTCTTCATCATTCTGCAAAAAATATTGTGCAATTGTCTTATTATTCTTACCACTTTCTCCTGGAAATCCGGTGTTCGCGCTGAAACTCTGATGGTTCGCAAAATTTGGCATAGGAGCTGGTGGCACCTGATATTGTGAAGAAACTACCTGCTGCTGCTGCCGATTCATAAGTACTTCATTCTGCATCTGTGGAATAAATTTTTTATTTGGTCCATTATTATTCTTATTATTCTGAATACTCTTGCACTCATTCTTCCAATGTCCAATCTTTCCGCACGCATGACAAGGAAACTTCTTTTTCGCCTCTTCTCTGTCCATTCGTCCCTTATATTTATTACCATTCGTTCCTTGATTATCCTGACTCTGCTCTTTCACTTGATTATTAATTTGGTCATTTATTTTCTCTTCCTGCTGCACGGCTATTTTGACTTGTGCTCACATCATTTTCTCTTTTAGTTTCCTACGCCTGGCTTCAATGTCATCTCCACAATATTTTGCATACTTTAGAATTTCAACCACTGTCTTGCTCTGCCAGCACAACATGTGCTGCTGTATCATCTGACTGATTTCTGGTTTCAAACCATACACAAACCGATTCACAAAATGTCCCATATCTTTGTCACCAATATTCTCAAAGCCACTATACTGTTTAAACACCTGTATTAATCTCTCATAATATGCATGTACTGATTCATTTGGTTCCTGCGTTGTTCTATCTATTTTTACCCAATCTGTTTCTTTTGGAGGAATTTTCCCTTTCAAGTACGTAATCACTTGGTGATACTTTTTCATCACCTCTCCTGAAGGTGCTCCTGTTTTTGCATCTCTAGGATACTCCTCATTTGGCCAATCAATTGTGATCTTACACTCCGTCCATAAATCAGTAGGTACCACTATATCAAATAGACCATCCAAATCCTTCAATAAAACCTTTGAAACTTTCACAAACCTTTCTACCTGTTTATACCATTCAACCGGTTTTTCTCTCAATTTTGGAAAATCATTTGTAAATGACAAAATATCTTGCCTACTCCATGGAACATGAACATATCCTCCTCCTGGAACCTCTCTCATTGGACACAATTTTTCCACCTGTCTTGTTTCTCTTACTGGAAATGCAGATGCTGCTTCTCTCGCTTGTACTTCCTCTTTCTTTCTTATCCATCTAATTCTCCATTTATCAATGTCTCCCCATTTTCGCAAAATGTTCATTAATTCTTTTATCTGTAGCCTTTTTCCAGAAGCATTCACACTTTCTAAATCTTTGACAGTAAAATCCACTCGATAGGGTTTGTGTAACAATTTTGATTTCCCTATGTCTATCCCAATCTCTGAAGCAACTTCAGTCAGTCTTTCATGAAATATTCTTGTTCTCCTAGTTATACTCTTACACAGAAACAATAGCTCTTCATCATTGTAAACATTTAATCTCTCTGTACCTACACATCCTGTCATCATTTCTTCCAATTCCACTTTCAATTTACTAATATCTAAAATTTTTGGTATCTGTTTCTGATTATCTCTTTCCTGAGCCCACCTTTCTATTTCTTCTGAGGTGACTACAGCTGTGTCTTGGAAAGAATCCTCTATATCTTCCACCTCTGCACTTTTCTCTTTCATATGATTCAGTCTCCCATTCTTCCAAAGCCTCATATTGAGTTAACCTAGGTCTAGGCTCTAAATCATTCATTTTTAATCTCAAATTCTGAAGAATTCTCCCATTAAATGTACCATCCTTAGGAAATGCTAACACACCATCATCCTTTGTATACTCTACTCAATTTTCCAACCACACGCAGGTATGATATCCTCTTTCCATCATCATAAAAGATGCTGGCGTCTTCGGTGGCGGAATAGGAATTCCCTCTCTAGTCAACACAGGCTTATCTTTCACAAAGACATTCTTTATTCTCTTAAAGATTGACATCTTTCTTTTCTCTCCGTACATTCTTGAAGAACGATGCAGAAAATTGTATTCCACAAACCCTCGAAATCTTCTACCTGTAAGTCTTGCACTAACAGTCAAATCAAAAATCTGCATACAATTTTCTCCTCACCAATCCTAGCGCGTCTTTTAGCTAGGTATCCAATTGAATCAAGCTCTTGCCTGCAATTTGACCAATGCCAGTGCGGCCTTTTCCTGTCATCAGTTCTTCTCCTTTCTACTGACCCCTCCTTTACAAGGCTGCTCCTATAACACGCCCGCTGTCTACCAATCCCAGCGCAGCTCACTGTGACGTCAGTACCACTCCGGCGACTACTGACCCCTCCTTTACGAACTCCTCCTGTCACACGCCCGCTGTTTCTACCAATGCCAGCGCGACTCACTGTGACGTCAGTATCCCTCCGGCGACTGACCCTCCCTTTACAAGGTAATACGAAAAACTTATTTTCTCAATACTTTCTTCTAAATTCTTTGTTATTAACGACATAAAAACATTCGCTACTCTGTCTGTTCCACTAAATCAAAGGATAGTTTATTTCTTTTTACTGTGAGTAAAACCCTTCCGCTTACTCTTCAAATAAGCTCCAGAGAACCTGCTACTCCTCCCGTGTCACCCGTTTTGGGGTATTTCTAGACCAAAGTTTCACCAGCGAACCCCTTTTGCTGTCAATCTAGCTTGAAAGAACCTACTACTCCTTCAGGGTTACCCTTTCTAGGTGATATAACGCCTAAAGTTTCATCAGCGAACCTCCTTGCTATCAATCACTCTCACTTTTACACAGAAAAAAGTCCCTACTTCAACACTGAATTCCTCAGTGTCATTCCAACAGACGAGTAACCTCACTGCAGTGTGGTTTCTATCGCCACCCACTATTCATTCCCCGGGAATTTTTCCAGATGACATAAAACAAGGACACTAACTCTTGTTGTTATACATAATCAATAATTAATCAATAATCTACACTTATCACCAAACTCGTTACTAAAAACCATAGCTCTGCTACCAGAAAACTGATCCAGCGGCGTACTAACAACAGATACTCCACTACCATATACTCACCTGGGCCCATATAACTTTTCTTATCTCACTCTCAAGAGACCATGTAAACCGCTGGAAAAAGTTATATAATTTTTCTATATTTCCATACCTCAAGATCTAGTTATTTCTCCTTAACTAACCTTTATTCCTGAAAGTGATAAATCTTTCCCCTGGTCAATGGACCAGTTAGGTAAATCTAGTTAGAAGTGATAATTAACATAATTCGTTAAAATAACCTCAATTAATAAAGAAATAATCACAGACTCGTGAAGTTTTTAAATCTTTATCTAAATTAAGATTTAAGTGTGAACCATCTCAATGTTTCAGTACAAACACCCTTCATTCACAAGAGTGTCAATTCAATCACAAGGACTTTCATTAGATGTAACAATTCAGATCCACACAACAACTATACCCAAGAAAGAAGAGGATAGAGAGAGAAAAAGCATTCATCAGTACGATAAAAAGTATGAATTACCAAGTATGGTGTGAAGACCAACCCCCTGGCCAAACCTCACCCACTTACATATTACTCGTACACAATACAAATCGAGTAGCCACAATTAGAAAATACTGGCATGGAATATAGGGGCATGAAAACTGCTAGTGATAGGGCAAAAATACATTCATGTATATGGTGCAGAGAAATACAGATTGCCATCCTGCAGGAAACTCACTTCAAATGGATAGGGGAAGGACTGCCAAAGTGGTGGAGAGGCAAACATTGTTCAAGACTTACCCTGCGTACGCCAAATACATCATTCTACGATTTAGACAAGGGTCTCCCTTTTGAGATGATTGAAGAGGAGATTGATGACTAAGGTAGATATGTTTTTATAATTGGCAAGCTAGACACTACACCTGTAGTAATGAGGACAAGGTATCCCCCTAATTTGTTAAATTGGATACATCCAAATACTAGATATCCCTTAGTCAAATATTAGCAAAATAACCCCACACACCGTGGAGAATGGGAGGCGACTGTAACAGGTTGATCAGCATTCAACTGGTTCATTTGTTTCCCCCTTTCCACACTCCCCAGTAATACAGACAGCTAAAGATCTCCAAGAGTGTCACCAACATAGGGTATTATTGGATGTCTGGAGATGCTCCTCTCATAATACTAAGGAATTCTCCTATTACGACCCTGTACATGATTTTCCCTCCCTACTAGACTATGTAGTTGCACCAAGGCATACGTAGAAAAATGTTATGATCCAAGTACTTAAGGAAAACATTGTCAGATCACAAACCCCCTACTAGATGAGTTACAATGGGGCAGACAATTAACTCCCATTCCTACCTGGAAACTCCATATAATGAATTTGGAAGACACAGTTTATAAAGTCACTCTCCAAGAAGCTCTGAAGGAGTATATAGCTCTAAAGACCGGAGCAGCAACCAATAGATTATTGTAACTGGAAACCCTAAAGACAGTAATTCAGGGAATATCCATAAAGAGACAGTTATAGTTTGCAGCAAAACAATCCACAAAGAAATAAATGTAACCAGCAACAGATTGAGAATGCTGGAATGCATGACAGTAGTGAATCTCCTTCCCACACTGATACAGGCCAAGAAAGAGTTTGAGGTGCTCTTAGCCAGCCTTCGTTGCACTGATTATAGGAAATATGCCACTCGAGCACACACCCATGTCAACAAATCAGGGAGATTATTGGTCAGAATCCTGAAGGATGAGAGAGAGAGGGCCCATAATCACAGCCATGAGAGATACATTGTGACACACACAACAGAGCCAAACAGCCACCCCAATGGTGTTTTATACTACTATTCAGAAATAAACAAAAACACAGATCAGGTTACTCAGTATGAGATTATCTTGTTTTTAGAAGCATTAACCCTCCCAAGAATTGACTCAGATGATAGGGTTGATCTCGACTCACCCATAAATGACCCAGAAATCAGAGGTGCTTTTAAAGGAATGCCACAAATAAAATTCCTGGAACAGACAGCTTGCCTTTTGAATTTTACTTCACGTTCTCCAATATATTGGCACTCAAATTACTGGAATTACATATGCCTCCCTTAAAGAGGGTATCTTCCTACACACTACCTCTCAGGTGTTGGTCATCGCTTTACTCAAATTAAGCAGGATCCACTCAATATGGCGTCATTCTACTCTTACTCTGTTTTTAACACAGATTACAAACTACTGAGCACTGTCCTAGCATCTAGATTGCCTACACATATGCTTAAATTGTTTCGTATTGCCCATACTTAAATTGGTTTATACTGCCCAAAATGGTTTTATGCCAGGTCAAAACACACCATTAAACATCAGAGGCCTATTTCGAGTAATACTGGGTGCTTCTTAAACATACCCAAACTGGAGCGGCCGGTAATTTTACCAGGGAGCAGGGGGGTGGGGGGCACACATACACACTCAGTCACTCACACCCATGCATTTACATGAACACACAAAGAAACCCATTCACAATACTCACAACAAATTAATACATTTATTTACATACGCACATGCATGCACCAAAAATTCAAAAACATAAACTTACTTGTCCTGTACCTTCCGGAGAAGAAATCCTTGGAGGTCCCAGGAGGGTTGGGACTGCTGCCTTCTTCACTCGTAACAGAGTGGGATCGGGTCAGTGAGACCACTGACCCAACCCTCACTGACCCCCCCACTCTGCAATGAAGTGTCACTGATTGACGCTTGTTTCAGTGGATAAGGGAACCCAAGGATCATAAGGGACCAAGGGTACTGAAGTATTTATAGGAACAAAGGTCCCTTAGCAAAAATAAAAAATGTGATGAACATGGATACACTAATGAGTATCATTAATAGTTCTGATGAACGAAATCTGAATTATTTATTTTAAACACATATATTCAAACAAAAGACATATATAGGAATTACTTCAGCCGGAGTATTTTCAAGAAACAAAGACCAAAAAACAGGTGTAAACGAAAGAGGGACAAACGAAACGTATAAACATATATACATATACAGGCAAAAAAATAATGCACCCGAAGAACAAAATATAATTTCAACCATAGTTTTTAATGGGTCAGAATAGTCTGACCCGTTAAAAACTATGGTTGAATTATATATTTTCTTTCGGGTGCAGTAGTGTTTTGTATTGTGACCTAAATATTATGTACATATGTTAGTCACGCTCTTTTGATTTTTTTGCCTGTATATACGTTTGGTTTGTCCCCCTTTTGTTTACACCTGTTTTTGGGTCTTTGTTTCTTGAAATTACTCTGGTGGGGTAATTCCTATATGTGTCTTGTAGTTGAATTTATGTATTTAAAATAAATAATTCAGATTTGGTTCGTCAGAACTATTCATGGTACTCATTAGTGTATCCATGTTCATCACTTTTTTTATTTTTATTTTTGCTAAGAGACCTTTGCTCCTATAAACACTGATTGACACTTTACACTTCAGGGCTTAAAACTGAAGCATCCGGTGCAATCAGTGATGTTTCCCCTCATCACGAATAGGAGGGCCACAAGGCACTTTTGCCAGGCTGAGGAGGCCACGCCCACAGGGCTATGAAATCCTCATCCTGGCAAAGTTCAGATCAGGCAGCCAGGAGCATGCGCATTTAGCACATGTGTTGCTCCTGGCTGCCTGACCTGATCAGGAAGAGTGTCTGCCAGGCTGATCTTTGTTCAGCCTGACAGACACTCTTCTTGCCGGGAAAAAGGTGGGGGACGTGGCCTCTCAGCCCCTACGGATGGGCAGCTGCTGGAAATCGATAAGGCTTTTGAGGCATTAATGTGAAGGTACTTATTCATAACACTTGTTTGGAATAAGCAACTATATGCTTTAATGTATTCAATTACTATACATAGATGTCCCACTGCCAAAGCCAGAATAGATGGATCCATTTAACAAAAGTGGAATAATGAAATGGGAACACTATGGGAATGGCTCTATCTACCATCCTCTATTCTCTTTCAATGGAACCAATTGCTGAGGCTCTGAGGAGATATAGAGCAGCCCGGGGGTTCCCTTTAAGGGATGGAATTCACTTGGTCTCCTTATACGTGGACAATATGATAATATACATAAGAGATGCCAGGGGAAATCTGAATCCCATTTTGCAGTGTTGCAGAAAATGGAATTGCTGAGTGACTGGAAGGTAAACTAGGTCATGTCCTGTCTTTCCCCACTGTAAAGTATGCTCAACCATTACACCTTACTATAACTATAACATAGGAAACAAACATATTTAGATATCTGGGGGATGAACTTTTTCCAAAAGGACAAAGACATACTGTAATGCAATCTATGGGCCTCACTAGCATTCTTGAGGCAACAGGTTGCTTTCCGGAGCAGATTGTCTCTTGCCCCAATGGATCGAGTGGCAGCCGTAGAAGTAGTCATGCTGCCTAGGTTGCTTTAGTTATGTAAACAGAGTCAACCGTGGGTCTCTTTCTAATGTGTCAGCCACCCTCCAACACTAGTATGGAGAGACCACCAATTAATGTATTATTTAAGCAGGCCAGTGGTCAGTTCTCACTTGGATTGCACATACCAGAATACTCAGACTGAGAAGTTTTCTGCCTTTATATATTATCCAATATATATGCAAATGGCAGTACAACCTAATGTAAAGACAAAAAATGCAGATGATGCAGTGCTTAGGCGAGTGCATAAATATGTAAAATATATACAAAAGACGCCATGAATCATACCTGGTTCATTACACTGATTTGTTGTTAAAAGTGCGTTCAATGTTGCACAATGTGGATCACAAGTGACCTGGGAACAAAGAGAGAAAAATGTAAATGTTTTGACCCCGATGGAGTTAAAGGGTCTCTTCAGGAGCAAGTTGTCTGGCTCCAAACCTGCATATACTGGGAGACAGTACCCCAGGGCATTTAGCAGTCTGTATAAAGCGCACCTTAATGTAAATTGTTGATCACAAGGACCATGGACACATAGTTCCATAAGTCACCATTGAGGATTACACTATGTTCTGTATCAACTAAATCTAGTCCATGCCACCTCAATTGGTAGGATGGCTAATGAATCACAAAAACCTATGGGGTGAAATGACACTATATTACCATCAAGTGGGATCCTGGGTATTAGTTAATTACCCTACTTGAAAGGTGCCTCAGTGTGGTAGGTTATGTCGAAGCCACACTAGGACATAACCCAGTTTATTTATAGTATGAATCATGCATTATCTATGACAAAATCAATAGCCACTGACTGGTGAAATGCAACATCTGACGTCATTCCATATCAAATTGAGTCAAACAACATGCTCATAAACAACCAAACTAAGTATATGGGGTTGCCCATTTCTGGTGTAGATCAGTTATGTAAACCAAGGTGTGTGATAGACGCACCTCTGTTAAACATTCTTCAGTTACACAATATCCAACTACTTTTACGGCACATACACTTGCGCCTTCCAGGTAAAGACTCACATTACAACATGCTTTCCAGGAGATCTACAATGCAAAAATCAATGCTCAATTACGTTGCGCTCCAGGGCGGTGACAACCTATGTCATCATACCAAGATGTGCTGATTCCATACATGCTGGTTACCACCATCTACCTGTTACGGTATGTGGAGTGCCCTTAAAGCCATATCTGATGTTCTCATTTTCCTTACGTTCCCATATCTAGTATTTAAGTCAGATGCAAGCCTCTGGGGCTCGGGTGCCAGATGTGGTTCCTTCTTAACTGGTGGGAGATGGCCAAGATGGAGTTGTAAATGCACATAATTTGTTTAGAGGTTCTTGCAGGCTCCTTTGCGGTCCAAAGCTTGGTGTAAAATAGGGTCAGATGTGCAGCCCTCCTATGCATGAACAATCTCACCAAGGTCAGGTATATAAAACAACTGGAATGCACAAGATTGAAGCCCCTAGAGGAATTAGACATAGCAATGTTGGAATTCTGTCTCCATCAGGTGATATCTCTAGCCGCGGAGAATCTTCTGACACCATGCAACATGGAGGCGGACTCATACTCAAGGAGCCGGTATGACAGGGGCATTTGATGTCTAGATTGTTAGGTGACCTATCAATATAGATCGGTATGCTTCCTGGTTGACAGTTCAGTTACAGAGATGCTTCAGCTCTAGACCAGATCTTGAATGGTTAGTGACAGAGGGCCTGATTACGAGTTTGGCGAATGGGATTCTCTGTCACAAACTTGACAGATATCCTGTCCCGCATATTACAATTACACTATTTCCTATGGGACTTGTAATACGGCAGATGCGATATCCGTCACGTTTGTGATGGAGTATCTCATCCGCCAAACTCGTAATCAGGCCCAGACTCTTTCCTTCAGGATTGGTCTGGTGGAAATCACTATGCTTTCCCCATGATATCCAGGTGTGTGGCACATGTTTGCAGACAATTGCAAAAAGTGGTCTTGATAGCATCACTGTGAATGTAATAACCTTGGAACCCCTCCCTTCTGGCACTTTCTGTGGATTGTCCAATGTGTCTGCCGGCTTCCTACAGCTATTGAGGCGCCCTCACAGCCAATATCACAGTCTTGTTCTGGAGGGTAAGCTGACCCTGGTGGCATGGAGCATTTCTGGTTCTTACTTACAGACATGCCAGGACTTTTGTAGTCTGCTTGCGGTTATATCAGGGTCTCCTGGGCACAGGACAGAGTTGTAGCCTATAATTCGGCATGGGGGGTATGGAGTGGCGTATGTGTGGAACAGCGTATTAATCCGATTTTGTTAGATGTCACAGACCAGCTAAATTTCTTAGCATCCTTGGTGGCTAGCCAGGAACCCTATAGGATTATTAATGGGTACAGGTCAGCAATATCCGTGAGACATCTGAAGGTTGAAGCAAAGCCAGTTGGGGGAACACCCTTTAGTTTGCAGATTATTAAAGTTAATCAGATATGCAAATACTACTGAACCCAGAGACTATATGTTATTGGATGTTCATTTAGTTTTACAGTTGTTTCACCCATGGAGGATGACAGACTTTCTGACCAGGATTCGCTTGAACCTTTTTCATTATCTTTTAGGCCACCGAAGGGGAGCACATAGGGGCCAGAGTCTTCCTCACTGTAGCTGCGACAGGAAGTCTCCACAGGACATGATGTATTTTTATTGTTCTGTAGTTTTACGAGGTGCCAAGGAAGTCCAACCTTAGTGCCATCTTAAAAAAGGCAAATTTTAGCCAGATTAGACCCGCTTTTATTTTTATACAAATGCTCTCTAGCAATTCAGTATTACATGTTCTTAGTTTTTTAAGGTCTGCGGTCAGGCTCAGATCCAGTTGTGATTAATCTATTTGGGTTATCCGTTACCTCCTAGGAATTTCGTGACATTTGTAAATGACTGTATTAGTTGAGCTATAGTTCGCCTCACTTTCCATGTAGCCTTGGCATACTGTCCTGTTAATGTCCTTTTATAATGCCTACTGAGCGGTTGGAACTTATCATATTCCCACCTTGATTTTCATGGTCATAGCCCGTCTCATAACTTCTGTAATTTAGGAGGTCAAGTGCGATGCTACGCATCACTATATGTTTTTTAGACACTGTATGCAGTATGGTTTTAATTTATTTTATCCCCTTCTTGACCATTATTGTTTTATGCTGTAATTACTGCGTAATGTTTTTAAATGCATATCGATAAATGTAAGAGCTGGTAGGTAGGATCGCATAGCGGACCCTTAGTTGAGGTATTTGCCCTCCTCCCCAACTTTTTGATTTTAGCTCAAAATGCAAAATTAGGTGTCATAGACCGGGGCTTGCTAACAAAATATGATACTGTTTTTTAGGAATCATTTTTAGAATGTATTGGATAATATGTTGTTTATTTATTGTATCGCATGTCTGATTTCTATTGCACTTTTATGGTCTATTTTTATAGATCGAATCAAGTTTATTAAGACACACTTTCTTATAAGTTCTTGTCCCCCAAGTTGGTTGTTATTCTTGGTGTTCCTTAGAAGAATGTTGGATTTTAGATTTCTAGATATGTTTCTTCAATGCCCACTAGTGGTTCATTTTAACATCACAAGGCTTACTAAGAATGCTTCCACCTCTATTGAGTTCACAACTTTGCTATACATCCTAAATTGTGTTTGTTGAGGTGCTTTAAGCAGTATCTGCAGGTAACTGAGAACCTGAGAGCATTCACTAACAATAATTAATTTCATTACTTAAGTCATTTACTCTGGTGACTTAAGTAGATGAGTTAAATGGGTGATGACCTTGGTGTGGGTGGATACGGGGGGTTTTGGGACTTATTCCATCCGGAGGGCTATGGCTTAAAAGGTCTTTTGGACTAGGGCTAGATTAGAGAACATCCATAAATTTGCAGATTGGTCCATGGTTCAACATTTTTATGGCTGTCAACCAATTCATCATGCTCCAATAACAGTTGTGAATATGCTTTGAACTTGTATAATAAAGCGTCTTGTCATAAAATTACAGAATCTCCTTGCCAGTTAATAAAGGAGAGTCCTGATTTTATTAAAGACAAATGAGGCAAATATTATCTCACCACTGGTATTTCTGCCCACCTTATAATATTTGGTAACATTCTTTTGGTTTTTCATCAGCTGGTTAGGAGAAACTGCAATTTACGGCATGCATCTCAACATTTCATGCAAAGTACTAGTAAGTATTAAGCACAATGTGTGACAGGCCATCACCA
This sequence comes from Calotriton arnoldi, assembly GCA_963921515.1. Taxonomy (NCBI): domain Eukaryota; kingdom Metazoa; phylum Chordata; class Amphibia; order Caudata; family Salamandridae; genus Calotriton; species Calotriton arnoldi. The sequence continues at coordinate 21,875 of CAWUFW010016203.1, forward strand.
TTCAACCTGCAACTGTAGTTTGAATGGTGTTGTACAGCACTAAAGATACGTATTGGCATAGGAAAACTGACTGAAGACATACCATGTAGGCAGTGGCGGCTGCTCTTGGGCAGTAGTAGTGGGCAGGGATGGGGGTTTAAAAAGAAAGAAAAGATCACTTACCTGCCAGCCAGCTGGCTTGCCGCCAGTGCCTCTGCTCCGTCCTCTCCGTCCTCTACTTTCTGTGTGAATCTGAAGCACACAGGCTCCCAGACTCCCCTAAGCCAATCACAACCCTGCTGTCACCAAGACACCAGTGACGTGGTTCGGCGCTCAGACAAGGCCTGGCAGGCTGTGCATTCAGCCCGGTGGAGAACAGGTTAAGTGAGCATGACTGTTTGGCTGGTCAAAGACGGTCGGCCAAACCATCATGCGCGCTTAGAAAGTACCCCAACCACTCCTCCCCCTGCTCTGTGTGCAGCCCAGCCCTGCCCTGCCGAACTGCCTCAGTACGGAAAAATAAAATGATAATAACAGGTTGTTATTATCATTTTATTTTTCCTTTTTTGCAGTGCTGAAAACCAGTGCGGCAATGGAGGAGCCGCCCCTGCATGTAGGGTCAGATTGACCTCTATTTTAATTACGTTTTCAAGAACTGTAGGAAATTCAGTAAGACTTTCAATACTAATACTTTGTCCCTCATACGAGTGACCTGGTAAAATGCGGCTCTGCACAAACGCCTGTTTGTTCAGGGGCCGTAACAATAAGTTACTTGGAGTTTTCTAATGCCAGCAGTTAAGATTCAATAGATCAAACCTGCTGAAATTTATTGGGTAAAAAAACACTGGAGCATGTGAATTTTCGGCACTACCGTACCACATTTTGCAGGTTATTCCCCATTTTGATGGGGAAAACTTGTGATAAGAGTTATTTATCAGCCCAGATATACATCGATCAATGGGATATTGCATAGATAGGTGCTGACGAATAACATTTCCCTAGTCAGGCGACTTATAATCAGCACCTATGTGTTTCCTTGTTGCTGAGTACATTGTGTGTTCTTATTTGACATGAAATACTTCTCTACCATTCCTTCAAGTCTTTTCTATTGCAGTCTCTTGAACTCCGTTTGGATTTTAAGCATGATGTGTAAGAGGGAAGACCAAAGCACCCCCCCTAAAGGGTTGAAGCCCACAAGTTCCTTAGTTTCAGCAACACTCTGTATGCCTTGTGCTATTCTGGATTGTTGGCCGTTATTTTGTCTGAAGATAAAACATGTCGGCTGGAAATCAAGGTTAGCCAGGAGTGGCTGCTTTCTTTTCTTCATGTTCCCATTCTCTACTAGAGACACCTCCGATCTGCCCCACTTCAATCCAATTCACCTCCCTACATCCCAATTCATCCCCTTCCAATTTAATACACCCCACACCAATCCAATGCTGCCCAGCCCAATCTACCCCACTCAGTCAAATCCACCTCACCCCACTCCAATCTGCCCCAATCCAATCCAAAACAGTCTGCCCCACTCCAATCCAAAACACTCTGCTCCACTCCAATTCAAATCAATCTGTCCCATTGCAATCTGCCCTAATCCAATCCAAAGCAATCTGCCCCACTCCAATCCAAAGCAATCTGCCTACTCCAATCCAAAACAATCTGCCCCACTCCAATCCAAAGCAATCTGCCCCGCTCCAATCCAAAACAGTCTGCCCCATCCCAATCCAAAATAATATGCCCCACTCCAGTCCAAACGATTTGCCCCAGTCTAATTCAAAACTATCTGCCCAACTCCAATTTGCCCCTCTCTAATCCAAAACAAACAATCCCACTCCAATCTAAAACAATCTGCTACACACCAATCCAAAACAATTTGCTCCACTCTAATCCAAGAACTTCTGCCCCACTCCAATCCAAAAAATTCTGCCCCACTCCAATCCAAAACAATCTGGCCCACTCCAATCTAAAGCATTCTGCCCCACTCCAATCCAATCTGCCCCACTCCAATCCAATCTGGCTCACCCAATCCAATTCACCCCACTCCATCCGAATCCTCCCAACTCCATCCCAATTCACCCCACACCACTCCACTTCAATCCACCACAATAGGCCCCACTCAAATCCAATCCACCATACACCAATCCAACCCAGCCCAATACCATCTACCCCACTCCAATTCACCTCACACAAATTTAATCCACCCCACCCCATCAATCTATCCCACTCCAATCCAATCCACCACAATCTAGCCCACTCCAATCCAGTCCACCCCTCTCCAATCCAATCCTCTGCAGTTCAACTCATCCCACTCCAATCCACCCCATTCCACTCCAAGCCTCCCTACTCCAATTCAAGCCCCCCTACTCCAATCCAACCCATCCCACTCAAACCACCCAATTCCAGTCCAACCCACCCCACTCCAATCCAATCCATTGCAACCCAATCCACCCACCCTACTCCATCCCACTCCAATCTAATCCACCCCAGTCCAGTTCACCTTAATCTACCCCACCCCTATCCACCCCACTGCAAACTGCCTTAATTCACCCACCCCATCCCACTTCAGTCCAATCCACACCAATCCAATCTACACCACTCCACACCAATCCAGTCCCCTCCACTCCAATCCAATCCATCTCACTCCAATCCAACCCTTTCCAAACCAACCCACCCCAGTCCATACCAACCAAACCCGCTCCAGTCCAATCCAACCCACTCCAATCCAGTTCACCCCATTTCAGTCCAGTCCACTCAAATCCAGTCCACTATACTCCAGTCCAATCCACCCCAGTCCAATGCACCCAACTCTAATCCACCCACTCCAATCCCCCCACTTTAATCCACCTCACTTTAATACACTGCACTCCACTACAATCCTCCCAACCTCAATCCAATCTATCCCACCTCAATCCAATCCACCCCACTCCAATCCAATCCACCCCAATCCATTCCATCTCAATCCAATCCAACAAATCCAATCCATGCCACTCAATCCAATCCACCCCACCTGAATGCACTCCACCCACTCCAATTCACCTCAGTCCAATCCACCCCATGCCAATACAATCCAACCCACCCCACTGCAATCCAATCCACCTCACCTCACCCCACTCCAATCCACTCCACTACAATCCACCCCACTACAATCCACCACACCCCACCCTCAGCCATGGCTGGTGCAGGAGATAGTGGTGGGGCCGGGTTGGGGGGATTCGACAAACAACCTTGAGGGAAAATTAAATTAACAATGAATTTTCCCTCATCTTCGTCTGTCGAAATCTCCCCACCCGGCCCCATTGCCCTACCACTCTTACCTACACGGGCAGCAGCTGCCCACCCTATTTCAATCCAGTCCACCCCAACCACCCCACCCCATTCCAATCCACCCCACCCCAATCCAACCCACTCTAATACACCCCACTCCACTCCAATCTACCACACCACACCCCACTCTACTCAATCCAATCCACCCCACCCCACCCCACTCTATTCCATTCCACCCCACTCCATCCCACTCCATTCCATCCCACCCGACCCCACTCTATTCCACTCCACTCTTCTACAATTCAATCCATCCCACCTCAATTCAGTCCACCCAACTCTGCCCCGATCAAATCCATTCAGCCCACCCCAATCCAATCCACCCATTCCAATCCAATCCACGTACCCCACTCCAATCCATCCCACTCTAATTCAATACACCTTAATCCACCTCACTCCAGTCCATTCCAGTCCACCTTAATCCACCCCAATCCAATCCATTCCACCGTACTCTAAACCATCTTAATCCACTCCACCTCACTCCAATCAAGTCTACCCCACCGCACACCAATATAAATCACCTCACTACAAAAACTCCCCACTCCAATCCAATCCAATTCAACCCTCTCCAGTACATTCCAAACCCACTCCAGTGCAATCCACCACACTCAAATCCAATCCAATTAAATTCAGTCCACTCCACTCCACTCCAATCCACCCCCACTGCAACCCACTCCAAAACATCTATCCCACTCCAATCCACTGCACCTCACCCCATGCAAATCCACCCCACCCCAATCCAGTCCACCCCAATCCAGTCCACCCTACCCCACTCAATACAGTCCATCCTACTCCCTTCCACCTCACCCCATTCTAGCACACTCCAGTCCAGTCTATCGAACCTAACTCACCCCACTCAATCCAATTCACCCCACTCCAATCCATCCCACCTCAATGCAATCCACCCAACTCCAATTCACCCCACCTCACCTGAGTCCAACCCACACCACCCCAATACAACCTACCCCACACCAATCCAATCCATCCCACCCCACTCCAATCCATCCCTCTCCAATCCAATTCACCCTACTTCAATCCACCCCATTTCAATGCATCCACTCTAATCCACCCCACTCAATCTACCCAAATTCACCCCACTTCAATCTGCCCTACTCCAATCCACCCCACTCTACCCTAATCCAATCCACCCTATCCCAGTTCAGTCCAGACCACCCCACCCCACCACCATTCAGCCCACTCCACTCCAATACACCCCACTCTAGTCTAAACCACCCCACTCCAGTCCAATCCAATCCTCTCTACTTCAATCTAATTCACCCATTCCACTCCACCCCACCCCAATTCACCCCACTCCAGTCCTATACACCCCTCTCCACTCCAATTCACCCCACTACAATTCAATCCAAGCCACCCTAATCCAATCCATCCTACCCTAATCCTATCACTTCAATCCAATGCACTGATCTCAATCCAATCAAATCCACCCCACTCCAATCCCCTCACCGCATTTCAATCCACCCTACTCTACCGCAATCCAATCCACCCCACCCCACTCTACTCCAATCCAATCCACCCACTGCCTCAATCCACTCCAAGCCATTCCACCCTATTCCACCCAACATGACTCCACTCTAGGCCACTGCACTCTACGACACTCTGTCACGGAACCATTGAACTCTACTCCCCCCTACGGCAATCTACTCCCCCTACTCCACTCTACGACACTGTACTCCAACAAATCCACTTTATGACACTCTACTCCCCCTCTCCACTTTACAACACTCTACTCCCCCACTCCACTCTACGGCACTCCACGCTTCTAAGTTTTGCCATGCTGAACAGCAGCCGCACTGGTGTACAACTTCACAAAAACAAATTGCCAAAGTAAATTGCTTTTGTTTAGGTGAGACCTATTAGCTTTGAAAATGCTTGTTTTATATTTTGTTTACTAGAGATACTTGAGAGAGCTGCTTGTGGCACTGTGCAATTGAACCTGGGATTCTGAGGGTAGTAGACATCACTCTAATGCTGCCTGGGGCCCGGTAAAAAGTCAGTTCTCTCATTGAGGGCTGATGCTGGAGAGTTATTAGGGGGTGCTATAGCCCCACTCTCCATCATGATAATGGACAGTGTGGCAAAGCTCATACTGCAGTGGGCAATCCACCAGCTAGCCTAGCAATTCCAGGGTTCCAGGATCAACGATGCCCTCTAACTCTGATTAAAACCAATTCAACTTAGTAGGTAATTAATACATTACTCAAAAAATCTGAAACGCTTGCTAGTAGATTATTTTTATTTCATCACGTTATGGACCACCAGCCCTGCCAGAGGTTGGCCGATTTATGGCGCTCTTGCCTCTCTGCGAAACAGTAAACAAGGCCCATCAGAGGCACTACCGACTGGTGATTGTGGGTGCTGTCTTTGTAGATATTGCTACTGTTTTATTTAATTGAGAAGTTTTTCATCTACTCATATTCTTTTAGATGTTACACGTTGCTGGGCAGCAAGGGAAAAGCTTCCGAAAGTTCTAACGTTATCAGTTTGCTGTCTTTTTTTTCTGGGATTGAGTTGGCGGCAGGAGATGGGGCACTTGTAAGGGCTCTTACTGTGGGTCGTACTTGTTCCGAGGTCCCTGCCCCCCCCCACCCCCTGCCAGCCTAATCACAGATGCCACCGGGGTTCATATCCAAATATGTTTATATGTTGTGTTATGTCAAGTGAGTTGTGGTTCCACTAGATTTTTTTTTTTAACATACTTTATTGATTTTCGTTAGTAACAACATGTCATGTCAGGAATTTACTGTCACTAGGTAAATACCATTAGCCCCAGAGAGGTAACCAACATCAGTGTACTACAATGTGACTGCCTGTGCATTAGCAATGGAGTCCGTAAATACATGTGAAAGTGTCACAAAAGCATTGCATACTGAGTGGTACATGGTATCAATCTGCAAATCAAAGCAACATTCCCCAACCATCCCCCCCAACCCACCGCCCCTACACCCTCCCCTCCCTACCTATCTGACTCACTCCAGTCCACGCATATATGGATATGAAGCTCAGTTCTATCATAAGTATACGTGCACATGTAGCTGCTTAGTATGCAGGTGCTCGCATATAACCAGGGGTGTATTTGGGGGCGCTCCGGTGCAGTACCTGCAGTTTAGCTTGTTTAGCATGTGTTATACGGTAACGCCCTGCAGTATATTATGCTGGTTCAGTGGTTATGAATGTTTCTAACATCGAATCCCAATCCATGGATATCAGCGTCTTCCGTGTGCTTCCATTAGATGATTGTTGATCATTTATAAAAGGGTGGATATAAGGGCTTTCAGTGTTTATGAACAGCATTCCATCTTCCTGCAGTCCCATATGGAGATATATGGAGTGCACCGGAGGGTTAGAATGTTGGCAGGATGTTTAGATTATGGTGCACAGGGAAAACACACCAAATAGTAATTTCAAATGTGGTGAAACCAGACATATCCAGAGATTTGGTGTTGTTACGTAAAGGAATGGCAGTCTGTACTGTCTTGTCATAGATTTTGAAGGTTATCATTATTAAAAAGCAGAGGGTATGACTCGGCGCATGGCGCGTTTCAAGATGGACGCCTAGTACGGAGCTCCACGCCGCGTCGGAGATGCTGTTTTGTTTTTCGGCAGATTTCCCCCGATTCTTTATACAAAAACGGGATGCCTCATAAGGGGAACACCTGGTGATCCACAGGATGCTTCCAAATCTCATCTAGTGGGCTGCAGCTTCATGTGACGTCGCTAATCGTTACTTTCTCCGGCCGCCATTTTGGATTTTCCTGACTGGATTCTTCTGCATGCAATTTAGGATATCTCCTCAGGTATTCACTTTTTAGCCTCACTTTCGACGCTCTTTGGGGTCCTGGGTCCTTTTTCATTTGCATAAAGGGACATACTACATTTGTGCCCATTGTTCCTATTCATCAAGAGAGCTGTTATTATTCTGGTCGCTTTTAACTACGTTTAAACTCAGTTTGCCTTGGGTATCTTCTCAGATACATGGGCAGAAGTAAAAAACTGTTACATTCAAGTAGAAAACTCTCTCCTGGCTTGCCTTTATCGCAATCTTCTATCTCTGATCCCCTGGTGGATTCTCTACATACTCCTGTTACGATGGCTCTCTCAACTTCTTCCAAGGCAGTTTCCTCACCCATTGCTCCAACTAAACTGCAGTTGCCCTCTCCTGCAAACAAACGACTGAAACAAGACCCTCCTTCTCCACCGAAGACTGTCGTTCCTGTATCCTTGGATATTATCTTGGAAGAGATAAGGGCACTGCGGTCATTTGTAGAAAAAACCAATACTTGTTTACAGGACATGGACACTAAATGGTCATCACTTGATTCCAGAATTTCCAAAGTGGAACAACAAGTTGGTGAGGTGCAAGCCACTTCTACAAGAATCTCATCTTTGGAGAAGGACATTCTGCTCTTAAAGAAATCAGCTGAAGACCTTGAAAACAGGAATAGACGTAATAATCTTCGTTTATATGGTCCTCCTGAGGGCATTGAGGGAGGTGACCCAGTGTCCAACTTCTCTTCCTTTCTCCCAAAACTTTTGGATTTACCTACATCAACGGCTCTGAATATCCAAAGACCGCACAGATTAGGCCCTCGCCTATCCTCTTCTTCAACACCCTCGAAAGCCCGTGGGGTGATAATCTTATTCTTGCAATTCACTGATCTTCTCCAAGTTCTGAATGCTTCAAAAATTTAAAAATAGTTATCCTGGTCTGGAGCCAAGCTGTTTTTGACCCAGGATGTGTCTACAGCGACTGCCAAGAGACGGAAAGAGTTCTTTGAACTTCGACCAGTTTTACGCTCTTTGGGTGCTCGATATGGCTTATTTTATCCCTGCTTGTTCAAGGTGTCTTTTCAAAATCGCACATCAGCTTTTGAAGAACCTGCGGATCTTCGGAAGTTCATCAATTCTCATTCTCCGGCTTCCATGGAGATTTCTGGCCCTTCCTCTAACACATGACTTTTTATCTTGTGGTCAAAGTTATCTTACCTTTAATCATTATTTTTTACTTCCTTTACAGGTTGTTAACCGTTGATGTTTTTTCTTATTTAGTCATATATTTTTTCTTTATTATTACTACAGTTCATTGGATCTACTCCACATTCCTGTTTTCTGTTTGTTTGGCTTCCCAATGTGGTGCGTTTTTCCCTCTGCTGTTCGTGTTGTCTTTAGTGTCTGTCGCCAGTCCTTTTTAGGTCTCGCATAGCGTTGCAGTGCAACGCACTGCTCGCTTTGCGAGGCATGCAGTATACACTATAGTGGGGGGAAGTTCCGCCCACTTCCCACCCATATTTTTGATTGGCTTTACTCATAAATTCTGCATTGTGATTGGTGTTTGGTTTGTTAGTCCCGCCTCCTGACGGCTATGTCGTCATTTTTCTCCTTCCGAGGCTATCAGCCCCTTTACTGGAACATTATTTGCTGCCCTGTGTTCCCCCTCCCGCCCCCTCCCGCAGTTCGCAGTTTTTTCGCCCCCCCCCTCACCCCCTCCTGTTCGTGCCTTCTTAAACACGGAAACTCCCATTTGTAATGCAATACGTCTCGCGTAAATGCGAGTTGTATTGCATTTTAAATGCTTGTTTGAAAATAGTGCGCAGTCACAAGCACGCCCACCTCGCGAAAAGAAGTTGCAAAGACCGGAAGTCAGGCGTCTCGCACCTAAGTGTGGGCGGGGCTCCCGTGCACCGAGGAGAGCCCCGCACACCGGCCAGAGGAAAACGGAGCTTCCCCAATTGCTCTGACGCCGGAGAGGGGGTTTGGAGCCTCGCAGGCTTCCAGAAAAAGGAGCAGAGCCTCATGGGCTCCATGCTGCTGATCGCCGCCTGCCCCCAGTTCCCTCCGCAACACTTTTTGGGAGATATGCATTCAAATATTATTACTACCTCAATCTGGGGGGATTCACATGCAGCCGATATACATATAAGCTGTTGGGTCTATCTTTTATGTTTATTTTTCACGTCACCCCGTTCGTTTTTGTTAACCACATTGATGCATCTAACTTAGGCGCACTCCCGCACTAGCAGTTATCTTTATAACACTGTTAAGGGTAAGAATTGCACGGCCACCTATCTCACTATAAAGTAAGTTAAAGATTTCTGTTGCTTGCAATTTTGTTGTTTTTAATGTAATTTAAGGTTCGTTAAACCGTAGGACAGAGGGTCACACTCGTCGAGTCTCCCATTGTAACACTTGTTATTGGATGAACAACGCCGGACCTTTAGAATGCTTTCCAGCTGCAAACCTCTTTTTATGTAAGTTTATTGTGTGGTTTTTCCACCAGTTGCCTCGGTAACACTAGAGTATCACTTTACAGCACTTGTTAAATATTTTTGTCAGTTGGCATTTTCTATAACGCTGATCCACGCTGGGTTGTTATATACAATTCTGGATGGACTTATCCAGTCAGCCCACGTGAGCAGTTTATGGTGCATTAGGGGAACATGAGGCGAGTTTTCACTGTCAGCACGGCATATGGTTTGTCTATGCATGATCGTTCTAGTTTCTGATTTTAATCTGAATGCACTCACTGATGGCTGATCGTGCATTTCCACTTTGCTAGAATAATTCGGTGATTATTTTTCACGCATGATTATGATAGCTTGTTCTACTGCATGAATTCACTGAATGTTCCCAAACAAGGCCCATATGCAGTTCAGGACAGCGATAGCAATCTTTACAGCTATGCCTCTCCTTTCACAAAACAGCTATAAACTATTCAGCTCTCTTCCGCCATCCCTCCCTCCTGCTGGTAGCCTGTCTCTCTTCCCCCATTATAAACAAATTAGCCAAACAATGTGCCTGCACATTTCTCCCAACAGAAACCTACCACCCTGCAGCATGGAGTGGTACAATGCAAACCAAAAATATAGCGCTCTTCCCTTCCTCGCATATACCTATGCAGACAGCACTTCAAAGAAATGTTTGTAGCCAGCCTAACACAAATCTCCTTTGAAACACTGTGTATAAGAAAGAACATCGCCAAAGTTAATTTTGTTAATGCAAAACGTGCTTGTTTGACTTAACGGCAGGTTACATTACGCAAGTTTTTTTTTTCTTAAGGAACAGATTGATTCAGCTATTTGCCCGCTATGCTAGAAGCTTAAATAAATATAAACTAAGCCACACACCAAGGCTCTTGTCCTCAAGAGGTCTTGTTGTGACCGTTTGGCCGCCATGGAAGAGGCCTGCTGCCATTAGCATCCTGTCTCGCCTTCAGACATCTGTGTATGTTTGTGTGTGCATGTTTCTGTGTGTGTGTGTGTGTGGGTGTACACCTGCGCAGGTCACACAATAGTGATTTGCATACCCGGTCCTGAAGAAAGCCCTCCTACCCGATGGGGCACCCAGGGGGCGGAAACATGTCGACCGCCTGACCACTCATCTTTTAACACAGGTGCCATAGAACAGTAGCCCTTCTATTTAAGCACCACACCTTCTTTTTAACCTTGCCCCACCCCTGACAGAATAAATCCGAACCAGGGTACTGGAGGCAATTTTATGTTCACCTCACCCTCACTCTCACTATTCCTGATCACTACTGCGAATAACCAGTTGGTCTCCCTCCTAGTGGAGGTAAGCACAGATAAGACCCAATGATGATGCTGCTCACGTAATAGACCAAGCTAATAATCAACATATACCGCTACCACGAGCATTACGTGTATGAGGGTTTTTCAGACTAGAAAACCTATAGACCCTGGCACAAACAGGACAAGTGATCCATTCTCCCTTGATTACTCCCTGACCCTGATAAAAATCATAGGTGCATCAAAATGCATTACCATGTGTTTTTCCAGTTCAACTCATACGTTTTAATCCTCTACTTTCTTTATTAGAAATCTGTTCAAATAGCCTCATTCTTCCAGCTCCAGCTCCACTGCACTTGTACAGTAAGGCCTGTGTTCTGGCCTCCCTGTGAAATGTACCATCAATGGCCACTGAATGCATCTCAAACGTTTTCACCCACTGAGGCTGCTTTTCGTTTGGGGTGCCTGGAGCATTCAAAATGTTGTAGGGGTGGCTGATACATTAATTAACACGGCCTTGTTTTGGGATAACTATTCATATGGCAGTATAATTATTTTAACAAGCTTAGTGGAGATTGTGTTATTTCTGAATTAATAGTGTAATTGTCACTATTTTATTTTCTTTGCGTGTTTTATGTGTTTTTGGTCAATGCACCCATTAGCTTGCCAAAGCTGGTTACCCTGCTCCTGTTCTTTTTTAGGAGGTGGGTGTAAAGTCCCAGTGCTTTATCTCTACTGCTCTTGAGGCAGGCCTGCACCTCTACTGTCTATGCGCTGTCAGTTTTAATTATGGTGCAAGCTTGCTCTGCGACATGTGGTGTACATGTTGCGTGTGGGAAGCTTGCACTCTTGGTTACTCTGCTCTTGTTCTTTGTAGGAGGGGGGTGTAAATTGACAGTGCTGTATCTCTACTGCTCTTGAGGAAGGCCTGCGTCTCTGCTGTCTACATGCTATCAGTTTCATTTATGCTGGAAGCTTGCTCTGCATCATGTGGTGTACATATTGTGTGTGGGAAGCCTTCACAGATGCTTACCCTGCTCCTGTTCCTCGTAGGAGGGGGTTGTAAAGTGCTAATGCTGTATCTCTCATGCTCGTGAGGTAGGCTAGCGCCTCTGCTGTCTACGTGCTATCAGTTTTATTTATCATGGAAGCTTGCTCTGCGACATATGGTGCATGTAATTCAACACACCACCACGCAATTCCACAACACACAGTTCAGAACCACACAATTCCACACCACACAACATGATTACAATCCCTATAATACCACTCAACACCACATAATTCAACCACACCTAATTACACGTTACTCAATACCACATAAATACACCCCACATAAATCCACTCTATACCACCTAACAATCCACATAAATACACTCCACATGCCGCATAATTCCACTCAACATAATTTCACACAATACCACACTGTTCCATGCTGCACTATTCAACTGCATACAAATCCATTCCACACCACATAATTCCACACCAAATATATAATACAACTCAATACAATTACACAACACACCACATACATCTAATCCACACCACATAATTTCACATCGAGCCACAAAATTCTACAGCACACCACATAATTACATTCCACTGCATACCACTCCACAACACAAAATACCATTCCAAATAATTACACTCCATAACACACATTCCCATTCCACTTAATTCCAATATACTCAGTACCACATAATTACTATCCATACAATTCAACAGCACACCATGTCACATAATTCCAATACACAAATCCACACCACACAATTCTACGCCACACAATTACACAACTAACTAATCCAACCCACATAATTCCACTACACGTCACATTCATACACTCCATAACACATAGCTAAAATACATTGCCATTTACAATGCCAATAGCTCTAACTCAAATCAATGCGAGACCGATTGCATTTCCAATGCTTGTTCCTTTTTGTACTCCCCGAAAGGTATGTATTGCAGTCGTCAATTTGTTTTGACATGTACTGTCCTCTTTTTTCTCAATCTTTGTCTCCCTCTTCCCTTTTCTTGTTTTCCATTTTTACTCTTTTCCCTATGGCTCTTTCTTTGCGTTTTTCCTTCATTCTTGCTTTGCCTACTACTTTTCCTATACCCCTTCACTATTGTAAGTCCTATTGGTTTATACTTACTGTTATTTTCTTCCATTCAGAGCTGTTACATGGAATGTAAAAGGTTTTATTAATCCTATAAAGAGGCAGAGAATTATTTCACATTTAGCTTCTTATAATCCTTATTTAGTTTTTTTACAAGAAACTCATTTGTCAGAAGCTGAGGCTCTTAAGCTCAAACGCAATTGAGTTGGTTCTGTTCTTGTTTCTCCTAAAACTACAAAGAAGAATGGTGTCATTATCTTATGCCATAAAAAGTTGAAATGCTCTGTTGCTTCACAAGAAATAGACGCAGATGGTAGATGGATTTTAATTAAACTACTCCTTAATAATAACATTTCTTTAACTGTCTTCAATATTTATGGTCCGACCCAACCGGATTCTACCTTCTGGCCTACTATTACAAATAAATGTATGCAACACAAATATGGATTTTTTATCCTTGGGGCGATTGTAACCAGGTCATGGACCCCTTTATTGACCGCAAATCCCAAGTACGTTTTATTCCTCACAAAACCCTCAAACAATTTCACAGTACAATTACGCAGACACATCTCGTAGATGGAGGTTAGGCTGGGGGTTTTTAGTTAAGTCAGGAAAGTGGCGTGTACTAACTATAGACCTGTATTGGTGCGGTGCTACCAGGTCAGGGGAGTAACCCGATAACCCCTGGGGAATGTGTGAATCGCAGGATCCACAATTAAAGTAAGCGTAGTCCTGGGCACACGCGGTGAGGGTATTCGTAATATAACATTCAGTATTGATGCGTTATATAAATGCAGTGGTCGACATCAGTATTGGTTCAAAAAAGTTTCTTTATATTTCAACAACGACTATGTTGAATACAATAAACCAGCCGACACGTGTTTCGTCACTGGGAGAGGTCCCGTGACTCATCAGGGCTGGGGAGGATACAAAAAATAAATAATGGGTGAGGGGAATAAAGTGGTTAAAAACAAAGGGTACCTAGTCTATGGTAGACATGATATATAGGTAAAAGGGATCACCCGAGGTGACTAATAGGGAAAGAAATACTAAGTGTGACCAGTATAGTGTGTGGTGACACTCGTGAATGTGCCGCTATTCATAAGTCAGGGCTCTTGGTGGCAATGCGGGAAAACATGTTGAACACAATGTGACTGATGTGATTGTGCCGCTCTCATGTGAAGAAAACATGAGGTAAAGCGCGGGAAACATGGTACATTGTGTGATGTGGCAAGTGAACAGTGCTAGCAATGGTGTAGAGATGGTGTCTGAGGAAATCCCAATGCACGTCAGGTAGTGGGTGATTGGTCGATACACAAATAAACTCAAAATGGGCAAGATGCGAAGGAAAGAAGGTCCTGCGAAGGACTAGGAAGGCCTGAACTGAGGGGGAAAGGGGGAGTGGAGGCGGGTAAAAACTAAATAACCTAAACCGCGAAAGCTACTGGAGGAGTGCTGGAACCTGGTAGGGAAGAGACACAGGAGGAAGGTAGATAAGTAAAGGCACAGGAGTCGTGGAACAAGGTAAAGGAGGGAGTGGAAAACAACAGATAAGGCTCACCCGAAAACCGGTGATACTTCCAACCCGGTAGGGGGTGAGCGGGAGACGGGAGCAACTGGGCAGATGGCGCTGTATGTGGCGCCACGCTGGATTCGAGGGTAGGAAGGAGGGGGACCGCTGAGGAAGAAAAGTGGGAGTGAGGATGACGATAATAGAAAGCGGCCAGGAGGGCTGAGGACAAAGAGGCATATATAAGTCTTACCGGGTTGTGATATGCCGGCGGCAAAAATGAAGATAAGGCTGGGGCGGGTACGCCACGGCGCTCGGAAGGTGGAAGGAACTGTGGGGATAAGAAGGGGAGAGCTAGAAGCAACAATGGCTAAAGGGACCTGCAATGGAATAAAAAGACGAGGGCTCACCCTGGAGTGACAGGAGGAGGCTGTCCAGTGTCCGGCCGAGTTGCAGGTAGCAAGGAGCCAAGCAGGCGGGGTGCGAAAACAAGGCTGTAATGGAGGACGAAGAGGGGATGGTTCAAGGCATGATAGAACCGAAGCGGGACTCTGTGGTGTGGGAGGAAAGTAAAGTGAACTTACCCGGGTGCGAGAAAATTAGGGCGGTATCAGGTAGTGCGTTAGCAGAATAATGCAGACGCCTGCCTGAAGACACGGAAGGAAAAGGGCACAATTGTAAGGTGGGATTAGAGGAGTAATGGAGAAGAGTAGAAGCAGCGTCGTAGCTGCGAGGCAGTTACCTGGGGTCCGGATCGAAGAGAGATGAGGAGACACTGGAGCCGTGTGGCAATGAATGGAAGGGAAACAGGAAAAGGGGGGAACTATATCCTGAAATAATCATGAAAGACTAGAGCAAGCAAACTAGGAGATCCTGCCGGGCGGTCGCCATATTGGAACACCCGGGGAAGTGCCGCCTAGTAGTGCGCATGTGCGGAGGACGTCTAAGCTATCAATGAGGCACCCGCAGCCTCGGGAATAACTGCAGGGTAGTAAAGACGGAGGTGGGATAAGGGTGCAATCAAGAGTATGTGACAGTGAACAGACATGCACATGACATATGGTCAACCATAAACGGATATAAAGGATGACAAAGGTCATAAATACATAACAAAAATTAACGACAGGTACATTTAAATGGGATACAGTGGAGGTAACCACTGATATAGAGCATAGATATGCTAAAGTCATGTAGTTAATGAAAAGAATAAAAAAGAATAAAAACGGTAACAATGGTCAAAATTACATGACAAATATTCATGAGCAGGTGTATAAATTGGGAGACAATGGCACATGAATATAGTATGGAGAAGAGACATGCAAGTGTCATCAAATCAATAGGAAGAGAACATGTATGTTGACATTAGTAGTCCGTTCATTAGAACTTCCAAAGCAAAATTGTTATCATATTGTTCATTCACCCAGGAAGTAATGCAACTCGTGGTCAGTGTTCAGTCCGTGTTGCACTGTCCGTAGGCGCATAATCCAAGTTGCTTCCAGGCGTCTGAGTCTGAGTCTGAGTTCTCTGTTGCCACCTCTCGCATTGGTGGATGCAACGTCAAATCCGAAGAAGGAGATCCGTTTCCTTGGGCCCTGGTTGGGACAAGTGGCAGCATGGACCGCCATGGGATATCTGGTGTCAAGGTTGTTTAAGGCTCTGACGTGCTCTCCAATTCGATCTTTCAGTGGTCTGATTGTACTCCTGATGTACCAACGTTTGCAGGTGCATTCGAGAATGTAGATCACGAATTTGGTGTTGCAATTGATATTATGCCTAATCTGGTACTGTTGTCTGTTAACAGCCGTGAAGTTTCTGACCCCATGTTGGGCTAGTTTGCAGACACCGCAGTGCCCGCACTTGAAGAAGCCAAGACTATGGGTGGTGAGCCATGCGGGACTGGTGCTAGGGCCTGGGATGCTAGGGCTGAGTCTCGTTTTCAGTGTTCTACCTCTCCTGTATGTGATTTGTGGTTTGGGAGGTACGATCTCTCTCAGTGTGTTATCAGCAAGTAATACGTTCCAATGCTTGTTGAGGCTTTTCCTCATAGCTAACCCCATGTCGCTATAGTCAGTGATCAGTCGCACAGGTTGGTCTTGCTCAGTGGTTGTCCTCCTGGTGTGTAATGTGTCTTCTCTCTTTATGTTCCTGATTCTCTTTTCTGCAGAACTGATAGTGCGGGCACTATAGCCTCTGTTTTTGAATCTTTGTTTCATGTTGGTCAGGCACTCTTGAAATTCCAGTTCCTCACTACAATTTCTCCTGGCTCTCATAGGCTTCCCGTAGGGAATCGCCTGTATTTGTTGAGAAGGGTGTGAACTCTCTGCGTGCAAGATGGCAATGCATGATGTCTCTTTTCTATAAAGACGGCTCTGAATAGTGTTAGATTTGATGTAGATTTCCACATCTAGAAATGTGATGTTGGAGGTGCTGGAGTTCCCTGTGAATTTCATGTTCATGTCATTGCGATTAAGGTGTGCGCAGAATTCGTCGAGTTCAAGTTGTGACCCTGACCAGAGAAGTAAGCAATCATCTATGTAGCGTCCCCAGTATATTATGGAGTTAATCCATTGTGCTCCTTCAGTGCCCCAGATCCATTTGGACTCTAGAACACCCATGTACAGGTTCGCAAAAGAGGGTGAGAATTTCGAGCCCATGGCTACTCCTTTGTTCTGTTTATACCACATACCGTCATAGATGAAGAAGTTGTTGTTTAGTATGATGTCCATCATTGCAACAAGCATCTGGGTATGCTGCCACAAATTGGCTGGTCTGTTATTAAGTATGCTGGTAACAGCCTTGAGCCCTAGTGTAGGTTCAATGGTAGTGTAAAGAGAGACTACATCTAAGGTTGCCAGGATCATGTCCGGATGCCATTGGACATCAGATAAGATGCTGAGAATATGTTTGGTGTCTTGTATGTGTGATGGCAAGTTTTTGACCAGAGTGCCAAGGAAGAGGTCAACATATTGTGCTTTTCTTTCAGTGTGTCCGCCAATGCCCGACACTATTGGTCTCCCTGGAGGAAAGGGTGCCGACTTATGTATCTTGGGCACGGTGTACAAACAGGGGAATGCTGGTCTGTGGACTTTCAGATATAGTAGTTCTTGGTCATCAATGAGACCTTGCGTGTGCCATTCTGATAGGTATTTATTGATTATGGTGACAAGGGGGGCTGTAGGGTTGTAAGAAAGCTGCTCATAACAGGAAGTATCTCCGAGTTGGGACAGGATTTCTGCGTGATATTCTGATCTGTTCATGATCACTACGTTACCCCCTTTGTCCGCCTCTTTAATTATGATGTCCCTGTTAGAGGTGAGTTGTTTCAAAGCTACTCTTTCCTCCCTGCGGAGATTGTCTTTGGTCCTATGTTTAGTCTTAAGTGTTTTGGTTTCGTGTCTGCCCATATCATTTAACACTAGGTTGTAGAACGTGTCAACTGCATTGCCCCCTGGGAGCATGGGTGTCCACTTCGACTTAGGTTTGAAGCCACTACGTAGACTAAGATCTTCTTCTATATCCAACTCCTGGAGGAGATTCTCCATGTTGGTGGGTATTTCGTCCAAGTCAGTGAGCGAGAGGAGTAAGTGAGTGACCTGGATGTCGCTTATGCTCTGTATTCCTGACATGTTGTCTGAGCAGATCTTACTGCTGCTTCTTATAGTGGGTGGAGTGCCACTAAAGTGTCTCTTAATTTTGATGCCCCTGATAAACTTGAAAAGGTCGATCTTATGTCTGCAGGTGTCTCCCTGTTCGTGGGGGTTGAAGCTAAGGCCCTTGCTCAGCAAAGAGATCATGCCGCTATCAAGGTGCTGGGAGGAGAGATTGATAACCTGTATACCCAAGTTGTCTTGATCTATTTGTTCTTCTCGTTCCCGGATCTTAGTTTCTTTTTGTATTCTGTGTCCTGCCCTTTTCCCTCTATGGGTCTTCTGTCTGGGGGTATTTGTCTTTGTTGCGTTCTGTTCTCTCTCCTTATGGCCTGTACTTCCTTTAAAAAAGACGATGTCGTTGGTACTGTCCTGTTGGGATTACTGCCCTGATTTTCTCCCTCACTGTCGCTAGTGGCAATAGTGTTGAGTGATGTGGAGCTGGAGGAGAGAGAGGCAGTGTCTGTTCTGGTCTGTTTATCTCCCTGTCCTGTGGTGCTGACTAGCTTGTCGTATTTCCTAGCGAAGGTGTAGACTCGCCCTTCCCTATAGTCAGCTTCGTCCCTCTTCAGTTGACGTGTTTTTCTATCCTTTATTTCGTTTTGGTGTTTAGTTAGAATGTCATTCAAGATGACGTAGTTTTTACCCGTGGCTTCTTCTAAGTCTAGGTCCACTATTTCTTTCTCGAGATTAGTAATCTCAATCGGTAGTTTGGCTACTTTTCTTTCCGCGTTCTCTATCAAGATGTTAATTAGTGAGTTTGAGTTAGAGTTTCAGGGTTCTTCCCATTTGCCCAATAGATCGTTATCTAAGTCGTCAAATGTTGGGAAAATCTGTGAGCGGAGTCCCCTGGGGACTCTGTTTAGTTTCAGGTATTGTTTCAGTGTGGCGCTGTCCCACCACCTGGAGTCTTTCTAATTTGAGAAATATCTCTTTTAGACCTTCTTTGCATGTGGGGTGATTACTAGTAGATGCAGAGGTGCTAGTGATCCCTTTGGATAGATTCTCAAATAGTTCCGATGCGACCCTGTCTCTATCCATACTCTACACTAAGAGACTGAGAGTATTAGGGTTAGACACTGCGGCTGCCCTTCCTGAAACCGTGGAATGGAGGTTAGGCTGGGGGTTTTTAGTTAAGTCAGGAAAGTGGCGCTCAGGCTATTGCGTGTACTAACTATAGACCTGTATTGGTGCGGTGCTACCAGGTCAGGGGAGTAACCCGATAACCCCTGGGGAATGTGTGAATCGCAGGATCCACAATTAAAGTAAGCGTAGTCCTGGGCACACGCGGTGAGGGTATTCGTAATATAACATTCAGTATTGATGCGTTATATAAATGCAGTGGTCGACATCAGTATTGGTTCAAAAAAGTTTCTTTATATTTCAACAACGACTATGTTGAATACAATAAACCAGCCGACACGTGTTTCGTCACTGGGAGAGGTCCCGTGACTCATCAGGGCTGGGGAGGATACAAAAAATAAATAATGGGTGAGGGGAATAAAGTGGTTAAAAACAAAGGGTACCTAGTCTATGGTAGACATGATATATAGGTAAAAAGGGATCACCCAAGGTGACTAATAGGGAAAGAAATACTAAGTGTGACCAGTATAGTGTGTGGTGACACTCGTGAATGTGCCGCTATTCATAAGTCAGGGCTCTTGGTGGCAATGCGGGAAAACATGTTGAACACAATGTGACTGATGTGATTGTGCCGCTCTCATGTGAAGAAAACATGAGGTAAAGCGCGGGAAACATGGTACATTGTGTGATGTGGCAAGTGAACAGTGCTAGCAATGGTGTAGAGATGGTGTCTGAGGATATCCCAATGCACGTCAGGTAGTGGGTGATTGGTCGATACACAAATAAACTCAAAATGGGCAAGATGCGAAGGAAAGAAGGTCCTGCGAAGGACTAGGAAGGCCTGAACTGAGGGGGAAAGGGGGAGTGGAGGCGGGTAAAAACTAAATAACCTAAACCGCGAAAGCTACTGGAGGAGTGCTGGAACCTGGTAGGGAAGAGACACAGGAGGAAGGTAGATAAGTAAAGGCACAGGAGTCGTGGAACAAGGTAAAGGAGGGAGTGGAAAACAACAGATAAGGCTCACCCGAAAACCGGTGATACTTCCAACCCGGTAGGGGGTGAGCGGGAGACGGGAGCAACTGGGCAGATAGCGCTGTATGTGGCTCCACGCTGGATTCAAGGGTAGGAAGGAGGGGGACCGCTGAGGAAGAAAAGTGGGAGTGAGGATGACGATAATAGAAAGCGGCCAGGAGGGCTGAGGACAAAGAGGCATATATAAGTCTTACCGGGTTGTGATATGCCGGCGGCGAAAATGAAGATAAGGCTGGGGCGGGTACGCCATGGCGCTCGGAAGGTGGAAGGAACTGTGGGGATAAGAAGGGGAGAGCTAGAAGCAACAATGGCTAAAGGGACCTGCAATGGAATAAAAAGACGAGGGCTCACCCTGGAGTGACAGGAGGAGGCTGTCCAGTGTCCGGCCGAGTTGCAGGTAGCAAGGAGCCAAGCAGGCGGGGTGCGAAAACAAGGCTGTAATGGTGGACGAAGAGGGGAGGGTTCAAGGCACGATAGAACCGAAGCGGGACTCTGTGGTGTGGGAGGAAAGTAAAGTGAACTTACCCCGGGTACGGGAAAATTAGGGAGGTATCAGGTAGTGCGTTAGCAGGATAATGCAGACGCCTGCCTGAAGACACGGAAGGAAAAGGGCACAATTGTAAGGTGGGATTAGAGGAGTAATGGAGAAGAGTAGAAGCAGCGTCGTAGCTGCGAGGCAGTTACCTGGGGTCCGGATCGAAGAGAGATGAGGAGACACTGGAGCCGTGTGGCAATGAATGGAAGGGAAACAGGAAAAGGAGGGAACTATATCCTGAAATAATCATGAAAGACTAGAGCGAGCAAACTAGGAGATCCGCCGGGCGGTCGCCATATTGGAACACCCGGGGAAGTGCCGCCTAGTAGTGTGCATGTGCGGAGGACGTCTAAGCTATCAATGAGGCACCCGCAGCCTCGGGAATAACTGCAGGGTAGTAAAGACGGAGGTGGGATAAGGGTGCAATCAAGAGTATGTGACAGTGAACAGACATGCACATGACATATGGTCAACCATAAACAGATATAAAGGATGACAAAGGTCATAAATACATAACAAAAATTAATGACAGGTACATTTAAATGGGATACAGTGGAGGTAACCACTGATATAGAGCATAGATATCCTAAAGTCATGTAGTTAATGAAAAGAATAAAAAAAGAATAAAAACGGTAACAATGGTCAAAATTACATGACAAATATTCATGAGCAGGTGTATAAATTGGGAGACAATGACACATGAATATAGTATGGAGAAGAGACATGCAAGTGTCATCAAATCAATAGGAAGAGAACATGTATGTTGACATTAGTAGTCCGTTCATTAGAAGTTCCAAAGCAAAATTGTTATCATATTGTTCATTCACCCAGGAAGTAATGCAACTCGTGGTCAGTGTTCAGTCCGTGTTGCACTGTCCGTAGGCGCATAATCCAAGTTGCTTCCAGGCGTCTGAGTCTGAGTTCTCTGTTGCCACCTCTCGCATTGGTGGATGCAACGTCAAATCCGAAGAAGGAAATCCGTTTCCTTGGGCCCTGGTTGGGACAAGTGGCAGCATGGACCGCCATGGGATATCTGGTGTCAAGGTTGTTTAAGGCTCTGACGTGCTCTCCAATTCGATCTTTCAGTGGTCTGATTGTACTCCCGATGTACCAACGTTTGCAGGTGCATTCGAGAATGTAGATCACGAATTTGGTGTTGCAATTGATATTATGCCTAATCTGGTACTGTTGTCTGTTAACAGCCGTGAAGTTTCTGACCCCATGTTGGGCTAGTTTGCAGACACCGCAGTGCCCGTACTTGAAGAAGCCAAGACTATGGGTGGTGAGCCATGCGGGACTGGTGCTAGGGCCTGGGATGCTAGGGCTGAGTCTCGTTTTCAGTGTTCTACCTCTCCTGTATGTGATTTGTGGTTTGGGAGGTACGATCTCTCTCAGTGTGTTATCAGCAAGTAATACATTCCAATGCTTGTTGAGGCTTTTCCTCATAGGTAACCCCATGTCGCTATAGTCAGTGATCAGTCGCACAGGTTGGTCTTGCTCAGTGGTTGTCCTCCTGGTGTGTAATGTGTCTTCTCTCTTTATGTTCCTGATTCTCTTTTCTGCAGAACTGATAGTGCGGGCACTATAGCCTCTGTTTTTGAATCTTTGTTTCATGTTGGTCAGGCACTCTTGAAATTCCAGTTCCTCACTACAATTTCTCCTGGCTCTCATGAATTCCCCGTAGGGAATCGCCTGTATTTGGTGAGAAGGGTGTGAACTCTCTGCGTGCAAGATGGCATTGCATGATGTCTCTTTTCTATGAAGATGGCTCTGAATAGTGTTAGATTTGATGTAGATTTCCACATCTAGAAATGTGATGTTGGAGGTGCTGGAGTTCCCTGTGAATTTCATGTTCATGTCATTGCGATTAAGGTGTGCGCAGAATTCGTCGAGTTCAAGTTGTGACCCTGACCAGAGAAGTAAGCAATCATCTATGTAGCGTCCCCAGTATATTATGGAGTTAATCCATTGTGCTCCTTCAGTGCCCCAGATCCATTTGGACTCTAGAACACCCATGTACAGGTTCGCAAAAGAGGGTGAGAATTTCGAGCCCATGGCTACTCCTTTGTTCTGTTTATACCACATACCGTCATAGATGAAGAAGTTGTTGTTTAGTATGATGTCCATCATTGCAACAAGCATCTGGGTATGCTGCCACAAATTGGCTGGTCTGTTATTAAGTATGCTGGTAACAGCCTTGAGCCCTAGTGTAGGTTCAATGGTAGTGTAAAGAGAGACTACATCTAAGGTTGCCAGGATCATGTCTGGATGCCATTGGACATCAGATAAGATGCTAAGAATATGTTTGGTGTCTTGTATGTGTGATGGCAAGTTTTTGACCAGAGTGCCAAGGAAGAGGTCAACATATTGTGCTATTCTTTCAGTGGGTCCGCCAATGCCCGACACTATTGGTCTCCCTGGAGGAAAGGGTGCCGACTTATGTATCTTGGGCACGGTGTACAAACAGGGGAATGCTGGTCTGTGGACTTTCAGATATAGTAGTTCTTGGTCATCAATGAGACCTTGCGTGTGCCATTCTGATAGGTATTTATTGATTATGGTGACAAGGGGGGCTGTAGGGTTGTAAGAAAGCTGCTCATAACAGGAAGTATCTCCGAGTTGGGACAGGATTTCTGCGTGATATTCTGATCTGTTCATGATCACTACGTTACCCACTTTGTCCGCCTCTTTAATTATGATGTCCCTGTTAGAGGTGAGTTGTTTCAAAGCTACTCTTTCCTCCCTGCGGAGATTGTCTTTGGTCCTATGTTTAGTCTTAAGTGTTTTGGTTTCGTGTCTGTCCATATCATTTAACACTAGGTTGTAGAACGTGTCAACTGCATTGCCCCCTGGGAGCATGGGTGTCCACTTCGACTTAGGTTTGAAGCCACTACGTAGACTAAGATCTTCTTCTATATCCAACTCCTGGAGGAGATTCTCCATGTTGGTGGGTATTTCGTCCAAGTCAGTGAGCGAGAGGAGTAAGTGAGTGACCTGGATGTCGCTTATGCTCTGTATTCCTGACGTGTTGTCTGAGCAGATCTTACTGCTGCTTCTTATAGTGGGTGGAGTGCCACTAAAGTGTCTCTTAATTTTGATGCCCCTGATAAACGAATTCTGCGCACACCTTAATCGCAATGACATGAACATGAAATTCACAGGGAACTCCAGCACCTCCGACATCACATTTCTAGTTGTGGAAATCTACATCAAATCTAACACTATTCAGAGCCGTCTTTATAGAAAAGAGACATCATGCAATGCCATCTTGCACGCAGAGAGTTCACACCCTTCTCACCAAATACAGGCGATTCCCTACGGGAAGCCTATGAGAGCCAGGAGAAATTGTAGTGAGGAACTGGAATTTCAAGAGTGCCTGACCAACATGAAACAAAGATTCAAAAACAGAGGCTATAGTGCCCGCACTATCAGTTCTGCAGAAAAGAGAATCAGGAACATAAAGAGAGAAGACACATTACACACCAGGAGGACAACCACTGAGCAAGACCAACCTGTGCGACTGATCACTGACTATAGCGAAATGGGGTTAGCTGTGAGGAAAAGCCTCAACAAGCATTGGAACGTATTACTTGCTGATAACACACTGAGAGAGATCGTACCTCCCAAACCACAAATCACATACAGGAGAGGTAGAACACTGAAAACGAGACTCAGCCCTAGCATCCCAGGCCCGAGCACCAGTCCCGCATGGCTCACCACCCATAGTCTTGGCTTCTTCAAGTGCGGGCACTGCGGTGTCTGCAAACTAGCCCAACATGGGGTCAGAAACTTCACGTCTGTTAACAGACAACAGTACCAGATTAGGCATAATATCATTTGAAACACCAAATTCGCGATCTACATTCTCGAATGCACCTGCAAACGTTGGTACATCGGGAGTACAATCAGACCACTGAAAGATCGAATTGGAGAGCACGTCAGAGCCTTAAACAACCTTGACACCAGATATCCCATGGTGGTCCATGCTGCCACTTGTCCCAACCAGGGCCCAAGGAAACGGATTTCCTTCTTCGGATTTGACGTTGCATCCACCAATGCGAGAGGTGGCAACAGAGAACTCAGACTCAGACGCCTGGAACCAACTTGGATTATGCACCTACGGACAGTGCAACACGGACTGAACACTGACCACGAGTTGCATTACTTCCTGGGTGAATGAACAATATGATAACAATTTTGCTTTGGAACTTCTAATGAACGGACTACTAATGTCAACATACATGTTCTATTCCTATTGATTTGATGACACTTGCATGTCTCTTCTCCATACTATATTCATGTGCCATTGTCTCCCAATTTATACACCTGCTCATGAATATTTGTCATGTAATTTTGACCATTGTTACCGTTTTTATTCTTTTTTATTCTTTTCATTAACTACATGACTTTAGCATATCTATGCTCTATATCAGTGGTTACCTCCACTGTATCCCATTTAAATGTACCTGTCGTTAATTTTTGTTATGTATTTATGACCTTTGTCATCCTTTATATCCGTTTATGGTTGACCATATGTCATGTGCATGTCTGTTCACTGTCACATACTCTTGATTGCACCCTTATCCCACCTCCGTCTTTACTACCCTGCAGTTATTCCCGAGGCTGCGGGTGCCTCATTGATAGCTTAGACGTCCTCCGCACATGCGCACTACTAGGCGGCACTTCCCGGGTGTTCCAATATGGCGACCGCCCGGCCGGATCTCCTAGTTTGCTCGCTCTAGTCTTTCATGATTATTTCAGGATATAGTTCCCCCCTTTTCCTGTTTCCCTTTTATTCATTGCCACACGGCTCAAGTGTCTCCTCATCTCTCTTCGATCCGGACCCCAGGTAACTGCCTCGCAGCTACGATGCTGCTTCTACTCTTCTCCATTACTCCTCTAATCCCACCTTACAATTGTGCCCTTTTCCTTCCGTGTCTTCAGGCAGGCGTCTGCATTATCCTGCTAACGCACTACCTGATACCGCCCTAATTTTCCCGTACCCGGGGTAAGTTCACTTTACTTTCCTCCCACACCACAGAGTCCCGCTTCGGTTCTATCATGCCTTGAACCCTCCCCTCTTCGTCCTCCATTACAGCCTTGTTTTCGCACCCCGCCTGCTTGGCTCCTTGCTACCTGCAACTCGGCCGGACACTGGACAGCCTCCTCCTGTCACTCCAGGGTGAGCCCTCATCTTTTTATTCCATTGCAGGTCCCTTTAGCCATTGTTGCTTCTAGCTCTCCCCTTCTTATCCCCACAGTTCCTTCCACCTTCCGAGCGCCGTGGCGTACCCGCCCCAGCCTTATCTTCATTTTCGCCGCCGGTATATCACAACCCGGTAAGACTTATATATGCCTCTTTGTCCTCAGCCCTCCTGGCCGCTTTCTATTATCGTCATTCTCACTCCCACTTTTCTTCCTCAGCGGTCCCCCTCCTTCCTACCCTCGAATCCAGCGTGGCGCCACATACAGCGCCATCTGCCCAGTTGCTCCCGTCTCCCCCCCTACCGGGTTGGAAGTATCACCGGTTTTCGGGTGAGCCTTATCTGTTGTTTTCCACTCCCTCCTTTACCTTGTTCCACGACTCCTGTGCCTTTACTTATCTACCTTCCTCCTGTGTCTCTTCCCTACCAGGTTCCAGCACTCCTCCAGTAGCTTTCGCTGTTTAGGTTATTTAGTTTTTACCCGCCTCCACTCCCCCTTTCCCCTCAGTTCAGGCCTTCCTAGTCCTTCGCAGGACCTTCTTTCCTTCGCATCTTACCCATTTTGAGTTTATTTGTGTATCGACCAATCACCCACTACCTGACGTGCATTTGGATATCCTCAGACACCATCTCTACACCATTGCTAGCACTGTTCACTTGCCACATCACACAATGTACCATGTTTCCCGCTTTACCTCATGTTTTCTTCACATGAGAGCGGCACAATCACATCAGTCACATTGTGTTCAACATGTTTTCCCGCATTGCCACCAAGAGCCCTGACTTATGAATAGCGGCACATTCACGAGTGTCACCACACACTATACTGGTCACACTTAGTATTTCTTTCCCTATTAGTCACCTCGGGTGATCCTTTTTACCTATATATCATGTCTACCATAGACTAGGTACCCTTTGTTTTTAACCACTTTATTCCCCTCACCCATTATTTATTTTTTGTATCCTCCCCAGCCCTGATGAGTCACAGGACCTCTCCCAGTGACGAAACACGTGTCGGCTGGTTTATTGTATTCAACATAGTCGTTGTTGAAATATAAAGAAACTTTTTTGAACCAATACTGATGTCGACCACTGCATTTATATAACGCATCAATACTGAATGTTATATTACGAATACCCTCACCGCGTGTGCCCAGGACTACGCTTACATCTCGTAGATGCTTGGAGACTATGTAACCCAGACCAAACAAAATTTTCTTTTTCTCCCCTCCACATGGTTCCCTAACCCGACTGGATTACATCTTCCTGTCCAAGCCTTTAGCTCAAAATCTCATTTCGTCTTCGATTGAACCCATTTTTATTTCAGATCATGCTCCAGTGATTGCTGATTTTGATTTGCTCTGTCCGCAACCCAAATCTTCTAGATGGAGATTTAACAACTTTCTGTTACAAGACCCACTGTTTTCCTCCTCCCATGCTTCCTTTGCGGAAGAATTCTTTTCCCTTAATGAAGGTTCATCTGTATCTCCTGCTTTGGTATGGGACACCTTTAAAACCACTGCCCGGGGCTTCATCATTGATTTTGTATCCAGAAAAAAAACACATCCTTACTCAACATAAGGCCCTGCTAACCAATATCAAGCAATTAGAACATCAATTTTATACTTCCTCATCAGATTCCACTCTGCTGAAGCTTGTTCGTGCAAAGCTGGAGTTTAACAAGATCTCTACTGATAATGCTTCCTCTATTCTGCTTCGTAGCAGTGCCCGGTATTATGGTGCCTGTAACAAAGTTGGATCACTCTTAGCTAACTATCTCAAGTCCAGAAAAGAGAGGATGCTGATAGACTCTATTCAGTCAGTGGATAGGAAACATCTTTTCAAAGATCACGACATTCTAGATGAATTTACAACTTTTTATAAAAATGTATATACTCCAGAAACACCTGCATTGGACCCTCTTGTTGACTCTTATCTCAGTAGTATTCCTCCCCCTCCATCTAGAAGCCTCTATCTGTCTCATTCATAAAGAAGGTAAGGATCCTAAATTCTGCAAAAGTTATCACCCTATATCCTTGATAAATGTGGATTATAAACTTTTTGCTAAATTATTGCCATTACGTCTTGATTCACTCTTACCCCATTTAATTGGTCCAGAACAGTGTGGTTTTGTCAAGGGTAGATTAACTTCTGATAACGCTCAGTTATTTTTCAATGTTTTAAATAAGGCTTCTACTCTATCCTTTTCCCTGGCTGCGTTATCTATTGATGCAGAAAAGGCTTTCGGTAGAGTTGATTGGTCTTTCTTATTTAAGACACTTCGTTGGCATGGTTTTGGATCTAAATTCATTTCTCTAGTCTCATTACCTTATATGGCACTTACTGCTTCCACTATAGTTAATGGTCTTGTTTCAAATCGTTTTTCACTTCACTGCGGTGTCCGACAGGGTTGCCCATTATCTCCTCATCTTTTTATTTTATCCCTTGAACCCTTTCTGACTCACATTCGTAATAATACTTCTATTTCTGAATTTCTATATGGAGATCATCACTGGAAGCTCTCTGCATATGCAGATGATATCTTACTTTTTATATCCAACCCAGAAACTTCTATCCCCCCGTTATTACAAGAATTTTCAGATTTTTCGGCTGTATCGGGATATAAAATCAATTCTGACAAAACGGAAATTCTTCCCATAACCAAATTTTGTCCTAAGCATCGCATTGACCCAACTGGATTTAGTTGGAATAGCTCTAGAATTAAAGACCTAGGTTTATGGTTTACTAATTTGAATTCGGACTCGATTAAAATAAATATGAAAGAAATTCTTGATCGGGTTTTCAAATTACTCTCCTCCTGGAATCCTCTTTTTCTTTCTTGGTGGGGATGCCATGATTCTATTAAGATGATGGTCACTCCTATTATGTTATACATCTTTTCAATGATCCCAGTTCACATTCCTTCTATATATTTAAAAAAACTTGACTCCCTTCTTTCCAAATTTCTGAGGAACAGTAAAAAATCCAGAATCTCTTTATCTCATCTTAGAAAACTAAAATCTCTCAGAGGTGTGAATTTTCTAAATTTTAGATTGTATCATAAAATCTTTTGTCTTAAACAAGCTTCTTACTGGCTACATGTGGGCGTTTCCTCTTTGACCTCTTTATGGGTTAGTATTAAACGCTGCTTATTTTCCCCTTTCTCTATCCAGGAGATTCTCGCTTTTACAGCCAAAACCAGACTCACATCTCTTCCGCTATTTAAACACACTTGCTCATTGTTAAGACCTCACTGTCAACCACAGATAATTTCTAGGAACACATTCTTGCATTCTCCTCTTAGGCATAATCGTTTACTAATCATCAACAACAGACCTTTGTTTTGGAGCTCTTGGAGAACTAAAGGTATCATCTGGGTTCAGGACATGTTTGATGGCATTTCTCCTTGTTCTTTTCCTCAGTTCCAAGCCACCTTTAAGTGTCCCCGCTCATTTATACATAAATTCTAGCTACTTATGGAAGCAATTCTGGAAGTTTTTTATTCCCTTCCCTCCGAAGATTCCTTGTCTACACAAGATCCGCTTCTCAGAATTTTCTCAGTATCCCCGAGGGCCTCCCTCATTTATAAATTTTTCAATTCTGCTGATCCGGAGCGTCTAAGACTAAGATGTAGCTCGCCTGGGAGACAGATTTCGGTTGTGAATGGAGCACTGATTTTTGGAGCAAGACATGGATCAGATTGTTAAAAATATCTAGATCTGCGTCTACGACTCCATATATGTTTTTTCTATATCACAGACTATTTTTTACCCCCATCTCCATTGCCAATTTTACACACTCTAATAATAACACCTGCTGGTCTTGCGACCACCCTTTGGCTGACCTGTGCCACCTCCTGTTTTCATGCCCCCCGTAGCTTTTTTTAGGTTACAAATTTAGTCTAGGGTCTCGACCATTTTTATTCTACATATTCCCTTATCAAATGCCCTTCTCTTTATGGGAAGTTTATCAGAGTCACTTGGGTTATTGTCTCATGAGCGAGGGTTGTTTGACCTCATGTTAACTTTAGCTTTTCAACAGATTACACTCAATTGGAAATGCTCAAACAAGCTCTCAGTCAAGTCTTGGCGGAATATTGTATGCCACTATCATAGGTTGGATACTGCTTTTGCCTCCTGTTGCAAACGACAGGTAAATAAAGATCTCTTTTGGTTACCGCTGACTGTTTATTTAAATAGGATCTCTATTTCTCAGGTCTCCAGTAATCGTTCTGAAAACTTCCAGGATCCATGAGTTTCTACTTCTTTGCCTTTTTGTTTCTTCTCTTTAATACCATTCAGCATTGTAAAATTTATATGAAAAATATGTTAATTGTATCCTTTTTTGTTCTAATTAGTATTTATTGCTATTTTATCCTCAGTTGCAGAGTATTTCTTATCTCTCCCCTTTCTTTCCCTTCCTCCTCTTCTCCTATATAAACCCTAAAAATTGTAAACAGCTTTCTGCTATGTTTTATGGCATATTTTTATCACATATGTTGGTTAATCTCAAATATTGTTACGCTTTTGCCCGATGTTGTATGATGAACATTACGTCAATAAAGGTTCTTAAACTAAAAAAAAAAAAAAAAAGCATAGGGTATGGTCCTATGTCCCAGGCAGCAAGGGATGGCGGTATTGATTCAAGAATGCACCTAACTAATGGGGAGAATAGAACATTGTGGAAAAAATAAGGAGGTGACAGGTATTTTTCCTCCACCTCTGGTGGCTGATATAGATTTCAGGCATTTCCTTATAGGTGCATCACTTATTAGCTGTGTAGGGGGAATAATGTGGTAAATTGATCTATTCTTATGATCACATGCTTCTAAAGCTAATAAACATGAATTATTTCTAATATGATAGACCTATTGAGTCAATATTTAAATTGCACAGTGATATGGCTATGTGACTTTAAGTCTATACAACAACCTGGATTGCGTAAAGCAGAGTGACTAAGAGGCTGCGGGGAGGACCACTATAACCGTTCAACAATTGTTGGAAGAATTCAACTTGATATAAGTCTGGATGTCCACCGTGGTGGAAAACTCAGATTCTCTTTCTACTTTGTCTGCCTAAAACCTAGTCATGCACAAACGTTACAGGAGAGGGTGGAGTGCTTTAGTGGGTTCAAGAAGGCAGAATCTTTAGACTGAGCCTTATCATATCATTCACCACTAAAGATATCTCTAAGCCGGTTTGGGGTTGTTCCGATACCTATATGATGACTGCAGCCTAATGCTTTGTCAGTTGTGCCATTTGTGGCAGAGTTAAGGTTGACCATTATTTTTCACAAACAATTCTCCATTTAAGGTTATTATGGAAGTGTATAGTCATGACATATGGCATTAGCAAAGATCCTGCAAGCTGAATTACAAGATTAGAAACAGCTGAAGCTACAAGATGATGACGCTGCAGCACAGAATGACGTACAAGTGGAATTTCAGAGGAATGAACAAGAAATCCTTTGCAGCATTGATAGTTTGGGTATTTATGAATACTCAACAGATCAGGTCAGACTTTGAACAAATCTCTGATTGTTGGACCAGGTTGATCTACCAACCATATAAAAAAAAAAGAGAAGACCAGATCCAACCCCTCCATTTTGGCAATATTTGATGACCAGTTAACAATATGATTATAGGCAAGACACGCAGGAGGAACGATCTATTCGTTGAATTCTCTAAAATGTTTGCAGATATTTTAGCCTCTGCTAGAGGCACAAAACAAGGCCCAGTTCAGGGGTGTACTTCTAGACTCAATGAGAGAGGAGGCTATTGTAGTATTTTCCAAGCCTGAAAATTACTTTTTGGAATTCAATTCTTATCGACCACTTTCAATGATCAACACCAACAAAAACTTTTTGGGCATACAGAACATTAATGAGAGGATATCTAGGAGTGTGCACACATTGATAAAGAAAGGCTATTCGGGTATTGTTGATAACTGCAAAATTGTTGCAAACATAGGACAGCTGCTCTTACTACTGGCCAACCACAGAAAGATCTCACTTCATGCCCCAGCAAACCTAGATGCCCACATGGCATTGACACTGTAGATTGGTTGTTCATGCTGGAAACTCTGAAGTGGTTCATGCACTGCCTGGGTTTTCATTATTTGAAAAAAAATTTGTGTTAAGTGGAAGACCAATGATCCATTGTCCGCAGGGTGGCTGAAAGTAGGAGGCACACCTGGTGCAACTGCTGAGTCTTAGAGTTGCTGAGGTGGGTTGCCAGTTTGAAGAATTGATTACATTTAGTTTCCGTTTATGGAGATGATTTTCTGCTGTGTGGCAAACACCTTGAGGTGGTATTTCCATAGATGCCTGAGACTATAGGACAGTTTGATATGGTATCTGGTTTCCAAGTGTTAGACCTGGCATCTTGGGAGTGGTTTCCCCTGTCCTTTTGCTTCTGACCTCCTGTTTCTGAATGGGTGCTGAACTTTGTTTTTGCTGGTTTATAGACTCTGGGCAAACCATGATTGGCATATTTGATTTGCCGGTAAGTCCCTAGTACAGTACACTACATGTGCCCAGGGCCTGTAAATCAAATGTTACTAGTGGGCCTGCAGCACTGATTGTGCCACCCAGATAAGTAGCCTTGAAAACATTTCTCAGGCCTGCCACTGTAGAGCATGTGTATGCAGTTTTAAACTGCCATGTCGACCTGGCAAGTTTACCTACTTGCCATGTTCAAACCTTCCCTTTTATTACATGTAAGGCACCCCTAAGTTAGGCCTTAGGTAGCCTCATGGGCAGGGTGCAGTGTATTTGAAAAGATGGACGTGTGCTTTTGGATTTTACATGTCCTGGTAGTGAAAAACTGCTAAATTCATTTTTCACTATAGCAAGGCCTATCTCTCCCATAGGTTGGCATTGGGGTGGCCTAGTAACACTTTACAACTGTAACTTCCAATTAGGAACATCTTTTAGTGAAGTTGGCTATTAAATTGCAGGTCTGAAAATGCCACTTTTAGAAAATTGGCATTTTCTTACTTTAACCATTTGGTGCCTCCGCCTGTCCCTAGAATACACGTTTGAGTTGGATGACAGTTGGGCTTTGTTAATTCACTCTAGACAGTCACACACAAAGGGAGCTGAGGTGTGCCCTGCATATCCCTATGGCCCATCACCAGGCTGATGTTTCTTCCTGAGCTAGAGTGATGGAAGGAGTTGACACTTGCACCTGAGTAGGACTATGCCTGTCCCCATACAAAGATCTGCATAATCCCAGTAGTGTATCTGGAGGCAGGGCCAAGAAGGGCAGGGTCTTGTGCATGGCAAAGACCTTTCCTTGAAGTCTCCCTACTTCAAAGGCCAAACTGGGTATAAGTACTGGACCTCTGACACCATATACTCAGAAACATTTCTGGACTGAGGACATTCTGCCAGTAAGAAGAGCTGTTGGACTGCCAGGAGGGACTGCCATTTTGCTGCTTGCTTTGCCGTGTTGGATTGCGGTCTGCTGCTTCTTGCTTGGTAGTGAGAGGACTGGACTTTGCTCTCTACATCATGCTTTGTAAAGTTTCTCCAAGGGCTTGAGTTGAGCTTGCCTTCTGTTGGAAGTCTCAGGGCCATCAAAGACTTCACTTGCATCTTTTACCAACATCTGTGCTCCTCTGCTGTGAGTCCTGACCTGCGAAGTGGTGCCAAACCCAGTCCTGGACCCTTGGAGGTAATTCTGGTGCTGCAACCGAGAAATCAATGCATCAATTCTAAGCGTCACTTCAGAACCGGCGCATTCCTGCAAAATCGATGCATCGCCACTGCCTGCACCAAAGCCGTGGCTCCCGCTCGCTGAATGCATGGCGAAACAACATTGACTTACAAAGCAAGCCCCCACAGTGCCGCAGCACCTCTGAAGTACCTCTGCTGCGTGAGTATCGAGCACCGCTTCACCGAAGTCCATGACACACAGCTCTGACTCTGATGCATCACCGGCGGCCTGGTGTTTCTACACCGATGATGTGGAATTGGCGCACCACGCTGTGACATCGATGTATCATTGACACTGCATTGCCTTCAGGACCTGAGGTCTCGCACCTGCAACTGACGCATCACCTCCCCTTCACACCGCATTGTCCCCGGGCGTTAGCGACTGAATGACCCTGCACTGCTCCAGGAACCAATGCATCACCTTGCTACAGTGAAACCTCACCTCCTTTGCGCAATGCATTGACCACAAGCGTCAACTTGCCAACGACATACACAGCATTAAGAAACTGACAACTCACCTGCCTTCGCGACTCCTCATCTCCCCTGCGCAATGCCCTGTCTTTGACTTTGTGACTCATCTAAGGTACTGTGCAGGGGTCCGTGTGAATCCTGTAGCCGTCCCGCACTCCATCGCGGTCGGACGGAACTTGTGGATTTGTCCCAGTGAAGTGCAACAGATAGCCCCATTTGGAGTTCTTATTTTCTAAATGCAATAATTGCATTTAGTATTGAAAGATTCGTATCTTGACTTGTGATTGTTGGATTTTTGTCATTCTGGTCTTGTTCTAATCAGATAAATATTGGCTATATTTCTAAACTGGTGTGGAGTAAATTTGTGGTGTTTCCACCGGGTTACTGTGTGTGTGAGCACAAATACTTGACACATTGCCTCTTTAGTTTTGCCTGGCTGCTCTGTGCCAAGCTACCCGAGGGTGAGCACAGTTAAGTTTAGTGTGTACTACACTTACCCTGACTAGAGTGTAGGTCCCTACTTGACAGGGTGCAAACCACTGCCAACTAAAGACCACATTTCTAACACCAAGTAAATTGGGAGAAGCCAGTTTTGTATCCTCTTCTGAAGATGGAAAGATAGCGAATTTCCCTGCTTAGAAAATAAATAGATCTTCCTTCAGGTATTTTGACATTCTGATTATCCACTGCACATAAGTCATCTAATAAGGAAACATGACTGTGTTATTGAGCAAACAAAAAGATGTGTCACCATTTGGCTAATGTTCCCATGAACCATGATAGAAACTATAGCCTTGGCTAAAATCATAATAGTCTGTAAATGTATATATCAATGGATGCATATGTAAATCTCTTCTAGTTTCTCAAGTAGCTTATTTGTTACTGTACCCATTTTGGCGAGGGACTGCACCAAAAATTGCATTTTGCAAGGCTTAGACTGCCATGACAGGATGAGATATGGCTGCCCAGACTTCCCAAAGTACCATGAGGCATCTCAATGACAGGGGATTTGATAATGGGTTTGATCACCAAATTAGTAAAGTTGCATTCATAGTTAGCACTGCCACTATTTGCAGGAAGAGACTTGCATCTCTTACCCACACTTTTCCAAACAGTATGCAATATTTAGGTTGCATAAATGACTTCTCTTCGGCACCTATATGTAAATCTGGCAAAGCTGCAGTTGCGGAACACAGCTTGTAGTTCCTTTTCTAGACAACAGTTTGCTGGGATTCAGGTAATTCCTGTGTTTTGTGGAAAATGCGAAAACATATATTCTGACGCATGTGGGCTTTTTTGCTAAATTTCATAAAGCAAGGGCTGGTTTTCACAAAGAATCAGAAGTATATTGAGAAAACATCACGACTCATGCAGTTTCAGGAGGGGGCAATACTTATATCATATTAGTATAAAGCTTGCTTGCATCCCCTTAACCAATAAAGTTATGACCACAATGGAAGACAAGTGGAAGACCTACTTGGGGAAGGTACTAAAAGATCAGCAGTATCACGGAATACAAGGTATGTTGTGGAGCCTTTCCTGAAAATTGACAATTTAATTTGAGACACTGTAACAGTGCACACAGGGTATATTTGTTGCATCAGAATATACAGAAAAAACATCTATAATTGTGGTCATACCGTGGCAGTAAAGTTATGAGCTTCTAAACAGAAATGATGTAAAAACAGTCGAAAGTGATAGGTTTGTCATTGACATCCACCCCCTAAATTCTATTTATAAGGCCTAGTCCTGGTCATGAAGCTGGGCAAACTGAGAACTAAACTGATATTTCTGAATATTGTACTGGTGCATGGGTGTATCGCTATATAATGGAAAGCTAGTACTGGGCCCACAAAAAATCAATGTCCTAAAGGAACTGGTTAGGTGGGCCCAGCCAAAGAGTGACTTCAGATGACAAGGTAATAGTTGAGAAATGGGAAGAGAAAACATAATTGTCGGTGAGTCCCAGCTAATTTACTGGATAGCTGATCTGTGACCACCTGTGATGAATAGTGGGTGGAATAAATCATGATTCATTGCTGTATATTGTCAATACTGGAAGCTATAGAGATAATATTTATTCTTCTATTTTGTAATGTCTCTCTCTTGTTTGTAACAATTCCAGTGTCCGATGTTTACCTTCTGTGTGGAACATGTGTCAAATTATTTATTATAATGAAAAACTGAAATTTTAACTGCTTTCAGATCAGCTGTGTTACATTCCTTTGAAGAGCAGAAGATTGAATATAGTGAAGTTGGTAAAGATGAACTGTATGATGCATAACAACATATTTCAGAGCAAGACTAGAGACAAAGAAAGGGCTATTTAAACCATGAACTCCAGCTGTTAGTGATTTGCTGGTCTGGTGATGTGCATGCCCCATTTTATTGTGGATGTGCACCAGGAGAAAATAATCCCTTACAGAAAGGCTGTTACTGAGAGTTACTTGTCATATTTGAAGAAAAACTGAAATATGAACTGCCTTCAGGTCAGCTGTGCTACGTTATTTTGAAGAACTCCAAAAATAGTGAAATACTTATCAGGAATTACACACAATATATGGTAGAGGCTATTTACCCAGCCGCCAGGTAAATAGTGAATATTTTCTGCTATTTACTCGTAGAGATCCTCCACTGTTTGGACGGCGGCCATGCAAATAGCAGCAAAACTTCACTGTTTACCCAGCCGCTATCTAAACAGTAGAGCTTCTGAATTGTTCAACTAAAAGCTGTACCAAAAGCAGTAAAACTTAAATATTTACCCGGCTGCTGACTAAATACTAGAGTTTTTATGCTGTCTGGCTGGTGGCCGTGCAAATAACAGAAAAACCTCACTATTTACCGAACGCTGCATAAATAGAAATAGAAATTCTGCACTGTTCGTCCTATAGCTGTACAAATAGGAGGAAAACTTAAATATTTACCCTACTTCTGGCTGAATAGTTGAGATTCTGCACTATTCGGCTGGCAGCAGTGCAAATAGCAGAAAAATGTACTATTTGACCAGCTGCTCGCTAAACAGTAGAGTTTCTACACTGTTTGGCTAGCAGCCGTGCAAACAGCAGAAAAACGTCACTATTTATCCAGTGGCTGTCTAAGTAGTAGACATTCTGCAATATTTGGCTGGAAGTTTATGGAACACTTCTCCCCTCCACTAGGCTGCCAACATCCTGTCCTAGGGGGATCCCTTCCTCTTTGCAAAATAGTTACCACCCCAACTCCGGGGTGTTAGCTTATCAATGGTTTGTGACAGCAATTGCAGTCACAAATTATCAACAAATTTCTTTCTGAATTGGAGACGGAAGGGAGTAAACCCCTTTTATGAGCTTTCCTATTTGTAATTCAGAAACAATCTCAGAAGTCCTTTCACTAGTCTAAAGAAATTTCAAAATCATAAGGTCACAAACCTTGTGCTTTTGCGACATGAGGCCCTTAGGTGCTAAAACTGACTTAGATTCAGGCACTAACCTATAGGTCTAAAGGTCCCAAATGTTTGAATTTTTACAAGTTATTTTGACAGATATTGCACAGAATACCTCTCCATTACACCGTGGGCCAAGAAAAGCAACGTGGGAGATCCTGAATGAAAGTGTCTCATGCTCCACACATGCTCCTACTCCTTTACATTTACCTGCAGATGTGGCAAATGATAGAGATGATTAGAACCTTTGCAAGACTAGTCAAGCTGTTTATTCTTCTAAAGCTATATACTCACTCTTACTCACAAAGCCATAGGAATGTACAAGGGCCAGATATAGGATTACCAAAAGGATCCATGTTATGAGAACACCTCTTTTTCTGCAGCAGATCTGTGCATTCTGGAATTATTAATTCTGGTTCAATTAAACAAATTAGACTAAAACATCTAAAAACATTGATTTGTGAAAGCAAAAATCAGAAAGGTAAGTGTTGTATCACAGTAACATAGAGCCATCTAATATTTAAGGTGGTTTAATCAAAACTGAAATAATTGCATAGGGCCCCTTATGAAGTGACCAGCACAGTATAATTGAGAGGTTTCATTCCAATCTCATGACAGAAGTAAGAAAAACTATGGGCCTGATGTAGAGTTTGAAGGACAGAGTTAACTCCATCAGGATGGTGGAGGACAATACCGTAGACATTCTGAGGGACCCCTGCCCGCCAGATTTAAAGTTGTCCGCTAGCCTTGTGGACAACTCTTTACATTGACAGGAGCTGCTGTCATGGTGGTTCCTTTCTATGCACAAAACATTTGAAGGACAGTACAGACAGGCAAGATGGCCGGCTAGCAAACTTTAAAAACAATATTTGTTTTTCAAAAACACACTCCCAAAGCAGAAGTTTGTTTTTCAAAAACAAAAGTACTAGTGGCCCCACATGCTGGTAGTTTTCCCCCAGGATGACAGGGTAATTCTTTTTTCCCTGTCCCTTACAGCCACGTTTTTCTCTAAATGAGGTAGATGGTATAAAGTCCACCCTTCGATGGCCATACTTTGTAGGGCCATTAAAGGAAGTATTCTGTTGACAAACCACAAGCAAGGGAATAGGACTATAATAATTGAACTGAATGTCATTGGAAATAAATGAATTTTCTCATTAAATCAGAGTAAGAAATATAGGCATCAAAGACACAGAATAAAAGAAACTCTCATAGATTTTTATTCATTGACTTGTTTAAAAATATTGTAGGAAATAAGACAATTAATAAACAGAGACATTTTGTTGCCTCCATTCTTGTGACCTGCTGATCAGTCATTTCACAGTTACATTTTAATGCTCATTTTTCAGACAAGGATTTGGATCCACTATTGAGGTTTCAGATCTGATTTGGGGTGTTTCTCTTTCAAATATAATTTTCTGGCTGTCGTTCAGACACAGCCTTTGTGCCAGGTGATGGCTCTCACAGCAGTTGCAATAGTGCTGGTTCCAAGTAGAAGTACAATTAAAAACGGAGTATACCGTTCCGATATACACTTCCGGATGATATATAAATTACCTGGAAAGTGAATGGTGCACTATTTTCACCTGAAAGAACAGACTCTATGAGCCGCCAGGCAACAAGAAACTATTGTATTTCGAGGGGATAACATCTCCTTGTATCACGACATCTCTGCCCACACATTGACTTGCTGGAAACTTCAAGGACATCACACAACACTTGCTTCAACGCAAGATCCTGTATCGATGGGGCTTCCCGCTCCACATACACTTCACATTGCAAGACAAGAGGTTTGCCACCTGAACACCTCAGGAGGCTTGCAAAGCTCTTGGACTGCCTCCCCCTTCAGATGCAGAACTCCTACATGAGTCCAGAGACCTTGCACTGGTGGATGGGGGGCGGTTGGCGTTTCCATCCTTCATTGTAGGCGAAGAAGGCATGTAAAGAGAGGCTTCAAACAGACAGGGACTGTCATACGCCTTCCTCGGATGAAGACACTCCACCTTGACCTCCTCCTTGGAGAAAGTAGGTCCATGGACACACTGCCTTATTGGGGATCAGCTAGCATATTTTCTATCTCCTACCGAACATTGATTTCTTCGATTGATTCTGACTATGAGCACTAAGGGGGGGGGGGGGCACTCATGGGTTTTCCCAGGAGCCTGCCCCTTCCCTGTTGAATTGTACTGTTTTTTCTGTAAGACTCTTTATATTGACTTTTTTTAGTGCAAAGATCTATTGACCTCATTGACTGCCAGTGGCCGAGATGACCTCTAGATGCTCGGCTACCTGCCTACGTTATTGTTGTTATGGTTATTTAGTTTTTGCTTTTACTGGCACACATGTGTACTATGATTCGGTTCGATGACGAGGGGCCACACTCCAACTGCTTCACTTCCTACATGAGGGGGAATCACTTACCTACATTTATATGACCACTCTACACATCATTTCTCTCAATGTACAAGGCTTGAATACCCCGCTGAAATGGAGGGCATTGAAGAATTGGCTACACCACAATGAGGTGGATATGGCACTCCTACAGGACTTGCACCTCCTCCAAGTCCATACAAAACGTCTCCACTCCTATTGGTGCTATAAGCAATTCCACTCATCTTATACTCATAAACCCTCGGGGTGACTATTCTCCTCCAATGAGACCTTTCCCTTAAACTAGACAGTACTTACAGAGATCGGGAGGGACGACAGGTGGGGGTGTATGGCCTGTTTGGTTTTACCAAGATGACTATAACTTCAATATATGGCCCCAACGGAGTTAGGAGTTCTACTCTGAACTTTTTCTTAAGCCTTCTCACTTTGCGAGGTTTGACGTAATAATAGGAGGGGACTTTAATATCCCACTGGTCCCTCGACTTGATCGCTCTCACCCCCAAAAGGATGAACTTCACACGCCTTCAGGTTTTACCCAGGGGGTCCTAGACTTGGTCCTCTTAGATTCCTGGTGACACCACCAGCCCAGGAGCGTGACTATACATTTTAGTCTAACGTCCACAAGACATACTCATGACTCAATTATTTCTTGCTCTACCAGTCCCGACTTCCCAGGCTTGAAGACACTAAAATAAATGTTCGAGGCATATGCGAGCATGCCCTGGTGGGGTTAATGCTAGGCCCAGCTGTCCCACAGCAACCATTTACAAGGCCATGGCTCAAAGAAGTCGCACTTCGAGATCCAGCCCTACGTGACCACAAAAAAGATGTTATCAAACATTACTTTCCCGAAATGACACCAGCGAGATGTCTCCTGCAACTCTATGAGCAGCTACGAAAGCAGTCTTCCAGGGGAGCTTATTCCTCATACAGCAACATTTGAATGGGCAGCTGTAAGAAGGTAGGCTCCTTGTACATGTGTACCCCCACTTTTTGCCTGGTACTAAGCTGGTTTTTGACTAGTCTGACTGGGATCCTGCTAATCAGGACCCCAGTCTATCTGCTTTCTCCCTAAACTGCTATGTTATGTACTTAGGTACACTCCAGATTGGATACTGGGGGTACCCTTGTCAGTCCCTAGTATATGGTACACATGTACCAGGGCGTAGGTACCTTAGAGGCCTCCCATGGGCTGAAGCATGTATTATGCCACCCATGAGAGGCCATGAAAAATGGAACTACAGGCCTGCCATTGCAGGCTGTGTAAGTTTGCGCATGCACCACTTACTTAAGATGTAGGTTAACTATATCTAAGGTTCTCTGCACTTAAAACCTATAAGTCACCCCTATAGCAGGCCTTTACAATCCTGAGGGCAGGGTGCTTGGTTCTAAGTGAGAGGGTGCCCCTGCATGAGCAGGACACCCCTGCAACCTACGGAGTCCATTCTCCCAGGTTGTCAGTGAAGCAGTCATATACTACTATAGAGGGGCATTACGTGACTGCGTGATGACCAACTCTAAAACGGCTGAAACAAACCCTATCGTGTTTGGTCTCAAACATGTTGGAATCATACCCCCACACCAGTAACCGGTGAGGGAGGTGTGATTCCACCCCTCAGAAGCATGCTTCGTTGGGTCCCTGGTGTTTCTGGTACCAGCCTTCTAGCTCCGGACAGCACAAAATGGCCGACCAGAGACACATTTCTGCCCTCCTGCTGCTGAGCCAAGCTCGAGCAGGGGAAGGCAGAACAATAGGCATCCTGTCACAGGGAGGTGTGACCACCTCCCAGACAGTATTTAGTGTATTAGGGTTGGTTGGGTGCGCTTGCCAGCGACTGAAAGTCTGCATGAGGGGCACATTTGGTGTCCCTGTGCATAGTCCAGTTCAAACCAGTCCTGGGAGCCGTTGGCTCCCGCTCTGGCGCGAAACTGGACAAAGGACATGGGAGTAACCTCCCTTCTGTCCAGTCCCCCTGGGAGTGTGGTGGTGAGCCTCAACAAGGCCTACCAGTGCTTAGGGGTTCTCCTTTCTGCACAGAGTCCTCAGACCAATAGGAAGAAGTTGGCACAGAAACTGGAATAGAAAAGACAGAGTTTATTAAACCTCATGAGGTGGAACTACATTCACACAGCACCCTTCGGTAATGCATGAAGTAGCACACCGAATGGAAGGACCTTGGTCCTTTTATACCCACACAGGGGCTCAAATGAAGGCAGTACAAACACAAAATGCTGGTTTTAGGTACATATAAGGTCATACAAAAAATGCACAGTCGACAAGTGGGTGGAGCTAACAGTTTCTACTTCTAGTAGACACATCCTGACATTTATAAACTCGGAACAGCTGCATAGACAGCTGCGAGCTCAACTGAGCATGTGTAAAGCAAAAAAGACTAAATATAACTCGTTTCTAGGCAGATTTCAAGAGCAGTTAACAGGAAGGTAGGACAGAGCACATGACGAGCACATGGCAACCAAAATGGCTGCCAGAAATATAAAATGGATTCCACAAAGCGGACAATTTAGTCTCTGAATACAGGATGTCTTCGGCTAATGCTTAACTTAAGTGCTGCCAAATTACAACAGACGACCCTTTCAGCATTAGCTGAAGACATTCGTTTATCTGGGGTAATCTAAATATTCATCCCGTACATCTATTAACATTATTTCGGCCACCTCTTTATTCAACATTTGTTGGGCCTTTGTTTCAGCAACGTTCCTTTTGGCAGGTATACAAGCAGAGATACAAATGGAGCAAAGCATTGGACCACATTGGATACATACACAGCATGTAAAAAGTATTATAATCATTACACACAGGATAGTCAGTAGCTTCCAGCCCCAAGCAGAAACAAGAGTCCAAAACCATCCAGCAAAAGTCCAAGTACCAGTCTCTGGATGAATTTCTGCAGCAATCTTATGCAGTTTTGATATTGCGCCATATACTGAAGGTGAGTGATCCGGTATGAATACGCAACAGCTGCTACCGATGATGCGACATGCACCACCTCGATCAGCCAAAATCACGTCTAACACCATCCTATTCTGGAGTGCTACAATCCTTGCAATCTGTAGTTCCTCTGTAATGTTCCCAAGTGCCATAGCTGTCTGATTGGTAACAGCTTCCACAACACGAGTCAATCGCCTGATCTTTCTACTGTTCAATGCAGCACCCACAAAGAAAAATAAGCCCAAGTTGAAATCAACATATTGTTGTAGGGTAGTGTCGGTTTGGTCAACTTCATCCATACTTATTGTCCTCTTATTTCTGTTTTTGGAAATATCATTGTACAGTTTAAAATCACGGTGATATAATGCAGGTGCCAGAAACACAGGGGGCAACAGAAAAGATACATAGCAGATTCCTGACCACCCAACAGGTAATTGATAATATCCATTATTTCCACACACAAAATACGTATTATGCGAGGCTGTGAAAGTGCTGTTATTGGCACCTTCAATGGTCAGGATTACAGTACACTCGCTCCTCCCCACTGGAATTCTTCCAACACTACAGATACACAAATCTGCTTTAGTTTTTGTCACAGAAATCACAAAAGGTCCAATGTTCTTTATTATTCTCACATTTGTGAAGGCATATGGTGTTGAAATATTGTCCGGTTGATACTCTTCCCATTCCCATTTAGTCCCTTTGGCTTGTGGATAACCTTCTTTATTTTCATAACACACTTTATTAAGTTGAAAAATAATCCCACCTACTGAAGGCTTTCCAAATGCAAACAAAAGCGCATACCAAGCTTGACAAGAACCATTGTGAGAAAATGGAAGAGGAATAAAAGGTGTTCCTCCTTTCTTTTGATGTGCAGGTATCATCCCACACACCCAACAGTTGGTAGTATTTGTAGCATTGTGAGTATGGTGCAACATCTGGATAAAGGTATTGTTTAGATAGGATTGTCGATGCTTCTGCTCATGGTAGGGAAGAGTGAAGTAGTAGTGTTCCACTGGTACTGGCGTAGTGGCAACAAAAAGCTGTCGAACAGGAGCCACCTTCTCGATGTACCACGTAATTGCTGCCATAGCCACCATAGCAACAACAAACCCTACAGCACAAATGATTCTTTTGTTATTCATTTCAGCAACAGTAATGATTGATCTTTCTAAAAACTTGTTGAAAACAATCGTTGGAGCTCTTCTCCCTGGGCAGCCGTTGATTTCTTCACCATGGGCCAAGGCGGGTGTCACTACACTAATGCAGGGCTGATCCCCCTCCCCTTGCCACATCGGCTCTCCGTTTCACTAACCCATGGCAGTAGCTCAACCAGTCTTTTTCAAAACTGCAGATTCTTTCCTCGGTCTCAATTGATATCTGGATACTCCAGTGATCGTGTGGTCGGGGAAGGCTTCCGCAGATTCGTCAGGTGAGATAGCTTGGCCTTTCTCCGTCTCCAGAATCTCTCGATGGTCG
Source organism: Calotriton arnoldi (assembly GCA_963921515.1). Classification (NCBI taxonomy): domain Eukaryota; kingdom Metazoa; phylum Chordata; class Amphibia; order Caudata; family Salamandridae; genus Calotriton; species Calotriton arnoldi. The sequence continues at coordinate 66,272 of CAWUFW010016203.1, forward strand.
GTCAACACAGCAGGTTCCACCAAGGCAGGCGACACGCGTTTGCAGTGTGTGCTGTGGATCCAATTCTTTCTGTTTGTCACTCGAACTGCTGTCCTTGTCGCAAGGAGCACCTGCTCTGGTCCTCGCCACCTCGGCTCCAAGCTGTTTGATCTGTCGAAGACCTTGACCATTACGTGATCACCAGGACGGAGTTCGTGGGCCTCACCTGTAGATCTGTCAGGAAGAGCTTCTTGAACCTGTTGATGAATAGAAATCAAACTGTCGGTTAACTGTGCCAAATAATCATTCATCAGAACACAAGGAACATCATGTATGGGGCGTGGCTTAGGAATTCCCCAAATGTTCATCGGTCTCCCAAACACCACCTCATAGGGGGTAAGACCTGATCGTGAATGTGGCACCGATCTTATGGACAACAATGCCAAGGGTAGTGCATCTGGCCACTTTAGAGATGTGGAAGCCAGTATTTTCGCCAATTTTAATTTTAAAGTAGCGTTATACCTTTCCACCAATCCTGCTGATTGCGGGTGGAAAACTGTATGGAATTTCTGTTTGATCCCTAATCCTTTCAGTACATGCTCAACAACTTGCCCAATAAAATGAGGTCCATTGTCACTCCACAAAAGTTTGCAAACACCGTATCTAGGGAAAACTCCTTTAGAAGCACCTTTGCTGTGGTGAGAGCAGTATTATCCTTTGTAGGGTATGCCTCTATCCACTTACTAAAGGCACATACCACCACTAGGACATATTTCAGATTATTGCAGCGTTCGAGTTGGATGTAATCCATCTGCAAAACTTTAAAAGGTGTGGTTGGTGTAGCAAACCCTCCTGTAGGAGTTCGTGTCCCTTTTCCAGGATTATACTGCCAACAGATCAAACAGGACTGTACTACTCTTTTGGCTGTGCTAGCAATTTCAGGATGCTCCCAAACTTGTGTAAGCAATTTAGTTATTGCTAGAGCTCCAACATGTGCCAGCCCATGTGCCATTTGAACCATAGGTTGTAAATAGGCTGCAGGCAATTTCCACTTATTCATTTCTTTGTTACGCCAACAACCCTCATCATCTAACATTCCTTCTTTAGACCATTGCTCAAACTCTTCCACAAAAGCAGATCTCTGTATATCCAATACTTCCTCTCTAGCATCATGCCAACGCTCAGCTTGTGATTTCACTACGTACATGGATGTAGTGCTTCGCTGCATCGCAGTTTCACGGGCTACGCGGTCTGCAAAGGCATTGCCTTGTCCTATTTTGTCAGTCACTTTCTTGTGTGCGCTACACTTCATAATAGCAACTCTCTTTGGGTATGTAAGTGCAGTCAAGAGATTATGCACTAACTCTCCGTGCATTATCTGCATCCCATGGGATGTAAGAAAGCCTCTTTCCTTCCAGAGTAGGCCAAAATCATGAACCACTCCAAAAGCATAGCGGCTATCCATGTAAATGTTCACAGAACAAGTCAGTGCTAAGCTCACACGCTCGTGTCAAAGCTATTAGTTCAGCTGCTTGAGCTGACTTCTGAGGTATGCGAGCTGTTTCCACTACTGTCTCAAGCGTGGTAATTGCATAAGCAGCTGAAGTCGTGCCATCTGGTAACTTCAGACAGGACCCATCAACCCACAGTTCCCCATCTACATCTGGAAGGGGCGTATCTTGCAAATCGATGCGACCCTTTGTCTGCTCCTCAGTAAGGAATATGCAATCGTGAGGCTCCTTTGACTGAGACTGAGTCGCAGGATATGGCAACAAAGTGGCTGGTTTCAGTGTCGCACATCTCTTCAAGGTAATATGAGGTGCTAGCAGTGTCAATTCGTATCCTGTCAAACGAGCACTAGTTAAGTGCTGAGTCTTAGTCTGATTCAAAAGGGCATCTACTGCATGGGGTACTAGCACCAACAGTTTGTGTGACAAAACTATCCCTTCACTCTGACGTATGGACACAGCCGTCGCTGCAACTGAACGGAAGCACCCAGGTAATGCACGAGCAACAGGATCAAGAACCGCAGAAAGGTATGCGCAAGGACGCTGTTTGTCCCCGTGTGTCTGTACTAAAACTGACAATGCACATCCTTCTTTCTCATGTACATAGAGTGTAAAAGCCTTCGTGTAATCTGGTGTGCCTAACACTGGTGCAGAGCAAAGAGCTTGTCTCAACTGACAAAAAGCATTTTGACATTCATCTGTCCATGGAAGGGGGATCGGAGTGTTTTTAGTCAAAAGTGCTAGCAAGGGTTTAACAATGTGTGAAAAACCCAATATCCATTGCCTGCAAAACGAAGTCAGACCAATGAATGCACGGACATCTTTCTGCGTGGAAGGTACTGGGGTGTCTAAAATTGCTTGAATGTGATCTGGTGTTAGTGCACGGCCCTCCTTAGACAGAAGGTGTCCTAAATAGGTCACCTTCGGTCTACAATATTGCAATTTCTTCCGTGATACTTTATGGTGGTGTGTAGCAAGAAAAGAAAGCAAGGACAAAGTGCATTTCTCACACTGCTCAGGTGTATCAGCTGCCAACAAGATGTCATCGACATATTGTATGAGAGCCACTCCTTTAGGCAAGGTAAAGGAATCAAGCTGTCTCTTCAATGCTTGACTGTAAATACTAGGACTCTCAGTATAGCCTTGAGGAACTCTACAAAATCTGTATGATCTATTATTCAAAGTGAAACCGAACAAATATCGGCTATCAGGATGAATAAGAATCGAGAAGAAAGCATTCTTCAGATCAATTACAGAAAATGTAGTTGCTGTTGGAGGGACCAAGGTAAGCAATGTCGTTATGTCAGATACTACAGGGTACTGTGGTACTACAATCTTGTTAACTTCTCTCAAATCGATGATAAATCTATAGATCCTAGTGTCAGTATCTTTTTTCAAAATGGGAAGAATCGGACTATTGCAAACATTGTAAGGAACTTCTTCCACAACCCCCACCTTAATTAAATCATGTACAATACGTGTGAGTGCTTCTTCTCCTTCTCGAGAAATTTTATACTGAGGCAGTCTTGGCAATAAAGCGCCCTCCTTGACACTAATATGTACTGGTGGAATAACCATTTGTCCTACATCAGTGTCCGAAGTAGCCCACAAAGTACTAGGGAGTGAGGCTAGTGCAATGTCCTCTTTAACAATACAAGATCTCTCAATCACAGGGTAGTTGTCATTCAAAATAACCCGTACTCCTTCCGGAGAACACCGTATCGTAGCCCTGAAATATTTAAGCATATCAAGACCCACAATATTGTCTGGTATGTTTGGAGAAAGCAAAAACGGACATGGAGCAGTAAACTTATCAACATCGAATGCAAGTGGTTGTGACAATGGGCTAAGGGAAGGTGTTCCATCGAAACCTATCGATGTGATGGTTAAGCCAGACAGGGAGCCCTTGGAACCAATTGTTTAGACAAGGCGCTACGAGTAGCTCCTGTATCAACCAGAAACTGATCAGTAGAGCCCAAAACATGTGCTGTAACATAGGGACCCCTCTGATCTACTGGAACTTCAACCGATTCCTTACCCCATCCTAGGCAATCCTATGCATAAGCAGAATCTTGAAAATCAGAGGGCACATAGTCAGACACTTGATATTGGTTCCTTCTATCAAAAGTGTTAAACCCATCCTGCCCACGTGTATTAGCATCAAACCGAGCATGATCATTCGCGCTTCCTCTAGGCCCTGGATATCCTGAACGATTTCTCATTTGTCCCCGACCACGTAGATTCTGCTGAGCACGCAGTACTGGACAATCAGAAAGCCAATGTCCAAATTTTTTGCAGTACGCACACTGATCAACAGACAAATTCGAACGAGTATAGGAAGGAAAGGACGAACCATAAGATCCACGTCCACCTCTATCATGACCTTTGTTTTCAACTCTTTAGACTTTTTATCCTCATTACCTTTAGTTTCTAATTCTTGTCGTTCATAATACTGAGCCATAGTTAAAAGAGAAACCGGAGAAGAGGTAGTCCATGAACTCTCACTGGCCTTTAAGCGACTAGCTATCCCTGGCAAAAGGTTTGCGACATATTTATCAACAAACAGATGCCTACCCGTGTCATCTATCAATGACTGGCCACTAAAATTGTGGAATGCCTCTTCAAAGCGTGTGAAAAAGTCAGAAACTGATTCATCTACCTTTTGCTTGCAAGACGCTAACACTGTCCAATCTATCTTTTTAGGGGAATGATCGTCTTTAACTTAACTAATATAGCTGCCGGAAGATTTAAAATTAACTGACACGGTTTCTGTGCAGGTTCTCTATCTTCATCTAACCGCTCTAAATCTTTCCACAATGCTCCAAATGTCGCATTATCATCAATTTTACGCACAGTTCTCCAAATATAAGGCGGTAATATTAATCCAAAAAACAAATCAATATCAGACAAAGTCATAGTACAAGAGCTAATTGCACCCTCAACTTCCTCATAAAAGGCTGCTGGATTCTTTCGCGGGTCAGGCAATGCATTTTTAAGGGCCATAACATCTGCTCTATTCCAAGGAGTGTAAACCCAATTATAAATAAAGTACCCTTTCGCATTAAGAGAAGTCTTATCATCATCTGCACCCATTCCTTTAGGAGGAACATATAAAGGTGCGGCTTCCCGCATGGGTTTCACATGAATTACAACATTCTTGTCTGTTTCAGGAGTAGAAGTTCATGCCATGCTGATCTGAGATGCTAGTGCAGCTGCTTCTGCTGCCTTTTTCTCCTCTCGCAAACGGGCTGCTTCAACACGCAGTTTAACCAAGCGTCTGATCGTGTCAGCCACCTGGGAGAAGACAAAAAGACCGTCACGTAATTGTTTACAATCAGCTGCTACATCATCGGGCTCCATTTCTACCGAATGCTTCCTAAATCGTTCAATAACCTCTGCAGCAAATGTATCGGTAAAATATATTTGCTCCCTTTCCTGCCATCCTTTTATACTATCTAAAAGTTCAGAAGCAGTGGTAGTACTACGAACGGCTTTACGCGCAGCAGATCTAATGTCAGATGCACGCCCAGTAGATAACATTGAGCGAGTTTCTCGAGCTTTGTCCTGGTCTGAAAAAGAGTCCTCATCTGACTCATGAGGAGCGGAAGAAAAAATATACGGAGGTGGAGAACGATCTAATAACAAGAAATCATCTTGCGGTTTATTAAGGATAGGATAAAGGGGCTGCCTAACAGCGTATTGGCCAGTTACCTGTAAATGGCGTTCCCTATCTTCCCTCTCTTTAATTTCTTTCATCTCCTTGTTTTTTAACTCTAATGCTTTCGCATAAATGGTCTTTCGCTGTTCTTTGTCAATCAAGGCTTGCTCACGCTTCATTCGCTCACACACTTCTTTCTCCCACATTCGCACACAATCAAACATATCTTGCCTAGTCTTTCGTTTAAACATACATTGTTCCACATACTGAATCTTTCGCAAATCAAATGACCCATACATCGGCCAACGCAACTCAGGATCTTTACTAGTATATTTATTCCATAACGTGCAGTACATTATAGAAGAAATACCATACTTAATATACATATCCCTATTAGGCGTCCCCTCCGGGGGGGCTGGTTGTGCTTCGTCAAGTCTCAAATTGGTACCACTACAAAAGCAACACATCCTACGAAGTGTGCTGAAAACAGGCATGCCAAAAAAAAAAAATAGTGCAGAATATGCAGTATTATAATCAAAGTAGCGCTTAAGGTACTCTTCGTACGTTGCGCTGTTCAAACAATTTTAAATAGAGAAAATTCTCCTCATTACCTGCCTATATGTATTGCAATACATATATAATTACAAAACAGATTCCAAAATTGGCCAATCATACAAACAAAGCAGCAGTAAGTGTTACTAAACTACCTTACCAATCAAAGGCATCAAACCAACAGCAAGTGCCGCAAAACGGCTCTTACCAATCAAATGGTGTCCAGGTTCCAACTGCCAAGGTCTCAAAATCGACCAAATGGTCACTGCACAGCGAATCAACAGAAGAGATCTCAGTCGAGGACCGGCGCCGCCGGGATGGTCAGATCAGAAAGAAAGGAAAAACGCCGTGGGTGCCAAGACTCGGGTCTCCTCAGGCAGCGATCGCGTCCAGAAGCGAGATTCCAATCCTTCGTCTCGACCAATCCTTCGGGCATCCGAGTCGCCGATGAGCCCCACGTTGGAAGCGCCAATTTGTGGTGGTGAGCCTCAAAAAGGCCTACCAGTGCTTAGGGGTTCTCCCTTTCTGCACAGAGTCCTCAGACCAATAGGAAGAAGTTGGCACAGAAACTGGAATAGAAAAGACAGAGTTTATTAAACCTCATGAGGTGGAACTACATTCACACAGCACCCTTCGGTAATGCATGAAGTAGCACACCGAATGGAAGGACCTTGGTCCTTTTATACCCACACAGGGGCTCAAATGAAGGCAGTACAAACACAAAATGCTGGTTTTAGGTACATATAAAGTCATACAAAAAATGCACAGTCGACAAGTGGGTGGAGCTAACAGTTTCTACTTCTAGTAGACACATCCTGACATTTATAAACTCGGAACAGCTGCATAGACAGCTGCGAGCTCAACTGAGCATGTGTAAAGCAAAAAGACTAAATATAACTCGTCTCTAGGCAGATTTCAAGAGCAGTTAACAGGAAGGTAGGACAGAGCACATGATCTGAGCACATGGCAACCAAAATGGCTGCCAGAAATATAAAATGGATTCCACAAAGCGGACAATTTAGTCTCTGAATACAGGATGTCTTCGGCTAATGCTTAACTTAAGTGCTTCCAAATTACAACAGGAGGGTCCCCTGAATCTTCCCAACCCTCTCCCGTGGGTACTTAAGGGCTTGCCTGGCTGTAGGACCTTAGATTTGCCGTGGACAAGATTCAGAACTGAAACCGCTGCACTTCGACCGTCTGGGCACTCTGGACTTCGCTGGACTTCGTTTGGGCCTGACTTTGTCTCCCTCTCAGTCTGCTGCATCGTCCGTGCCTGTGCACCATACAGGATCCGTGTAGGACCTGTGGAGCATCCAAGACACCTGTAGATAATCTACCCAGGAGTGAAGGACTCCCCTGCATTCGCAGGCACCGGAACACTGCTGATCTGTCTGCTGATCCCAAGCTCCTATGGACTCCGAAAGGCTCAGCAACACAGGAGGTGGGTTTCTATGTCCCTCTGTCGTGTAGGTCTTATAAACCTATATAAGATCCACGCGTTTAGACAACATACACTGTAGGATTGGTGCCAGACTGATTCTAGACACCACTACCGGGTAGGTTAGCCTGTATACCAGCTAGCTCACAGTGCCACTAGAAACTCCTCTTACCAAGGAGAGAATAGTTCTTGGCAACTATCGAACCTGACAACCCTGATCCCTCAGGACCGTGGAAACAGTGCAATACGTTTTGCTCAGTCACTCGTTCTCACTTTGTCTCAGAAAGATACACAGAATAAACTGTATGGACGTTTTTCAATATGCATTTATTGACCAGTCGTTATTCTAGTGTAAAGTAGGTGTGCTGAAACAACCATTAGACAAAAACAGATATAAATGATTAGAAGCTCTAAAAAGGTAAAAGGACGGTAGATTTCTACCATCTTGCCGAAACCATGGATACAGGCAAGTATATAAAATACATGACAATAAAATGCGTACTCCTACATTGCAATCCTAACTAGATATACCTGAATGTACCTAGCATGTGTGTAGGCATTAAGCCAAGAATCCCTCTAGGATAAAGTCAACCCCATTACCTGAAGTGAGAGACTGTGGGACCCCATCTTGGTCTCGGGTCGGACACCCCGCAAGGGATGTTAGACCACTGCGAGCTGGAGTATCTGCATTTTGGAGCCTCAGCATCTCGCGTCAGTGTGTCTGCATGGATGTCCTAGTTCTCCTCTGACTATCTCAGCAAGATGTGATGTTTATATACCCAAAGGTGTCCCCAGGGGTTCTACCTTGCTGTGCCATTGTCGGACTTAGGATGACGTTGGTATTGAACCTAGTACATAGTTATTGAGCAGGAGATGGTCCTGCTGAGTTTCCAAGAATCCTCATGCATAATGTATGAGGCTATTGTTCAGGGAAAACCCAACATTCTGTAAGCAGTACCATAACTAGGTAAAGGGTCAGTCCTAAAAGCCCGTTATGTATGTAATGTAGGGACGAATATAGGTGAAAGGTTGGGATGTTACCCGGGCCTATATTGGGGTATCTATATGGAATATAACACCCACTCCTCATCCAACTGGACGACATAATTAATTTCTAACGTATTACTAGGCTGTCTAGGCATTGGTACGCAAACAACTACGGTAAAAACAATAGTTTTGCTAAAAAATGTTAAAAACCTCTAAAAAATGCTAAAAGAGAAAAATTGTCACTCAAGCAATAGCTCTAATGTGTCCGTATGTATAATTCGAACGACTTCAAGCATTGGAAAGCCATGCAGGTCATAAAAAGTTTCGATTGTTTTGGAGTTCCAATTTTAGTTTGTTTAAAAAGGCCGAATTTTTCCCAGCACACGATGAGCCAAATGTTTATGTGTCCTGGCTGATAGGCGCAACATTGCTGTTGCCTGTCTTCGCAGACGACGACCCCTGTAACACCTCGCGGATTACGTCAATTGAGCACAGATGATCTTCTGTACTGCCTGCAGCCGATGCTGGGGAAGCCTGTGCGCCATCCAAGGCCTGGGTGTTAGTGGAGGAGCCGGTATCCATTCCAACAGGAGCAGAGATTTCATGTGGTGGCTCTAAGAATGCAGCCATCAACATGGGAATACGCTGGGGACACTGCAGAACATGGGCCGTTATCGGGTCCAGTAAAGCATCAACATCCGGTTGCGCAACTGATGGAAGTGTCAGACAGAGATCCAACATGCATTCTTCTCCGCAGAACAGGCATCGGAGAACAGGTAAGATGCAGTCCATCCAGACTGGTCTAAATGACAGGAACCAAGAAGCGCTCAGTTCCCGTAGGCGAGGTGTGCCCAGATGTTGTACCAGGCAATCACAGTATTTACGCTCCAGGAGTGCTTTTTCCATCTCCTTGGTGACTGGGACGTCCATTGCGTAGCAGAAAAATTACAATCCGGATACCTGCTATTAGGAACAGGATCAGCGAAAGTCCTCCAAAAATGCTTCTGAATACGGAGTATATAGAGTTTGGTATAACTCCAAGGACCGTCTGAAAGGTGCTTAACAGTCCCTAAACTATGGTCTTAAAAAGGTGGACTATACCCGTCGTATCAGACATGTTAAAAATGTTAAAGATATGATTTACCATTTCTGTGATATGGAAGGGGCAGTTTGTACGTATGAGTGCCAGTATCAGCCGAGGACCTTGCTATTTGGAGATCAAAAGTCTCCCAGGTGGAGGTTAAGGGCACGGTTTTCTGTAGAAGCATGGCTTTCATTTTGCTCAGAGTATCAAACCGTATAAAGGAAACATTCAACATAGGCCATAGCGGTGCCTCCCTGACTCTGTGTGTCGGTGGAAACAATACTTGCATACAGCAAGTAACCCTGGAGCTCACAGTGACTAGATATGCGATGCCGGAAAGCATCCCACAACAACCTTGATCGTTCAGCATCAAGTAACTCCCATTTGAAAGTAGCCTATAAACTGGAGTAATCACAGCTGCTGGGGTACCCCTCAGGTGACAGGATAGGTTTGCTACTGAACCATTGCAGGCCTCATGCAGTATAATATCCTGGCATATGAGAGATCCACTTAAAGCGTTCTCACAGTTAGTACTGCTTAGAAACACTTCCAGATCCCCACTCTTGCATCGAAATCTGTACGGTAATTCCCAGGATTCCTTTATGAATTCTGTACCCATTTCTTCATATCTGCCTGCCTGTTGTTGTTCTAGGCAATATTGAAACTGGAAAGTTGTGACAGATAATGTTATATGGCCATTGATCAACCACTCTGTGGACGGTGATTATGCCACAGTAAAAGGTAATCTGTCCAGTTTTTCAATACGCAGCATTGTATATTTTGCTCCCCTCTGCGCCATTTTCATCTGTTTTTCCATTAGATTGTATGCAGAAAACAGGGATGTACTGTTGATAAAATGCCAAGGCACATAACCTGCGCGCAATGTGCTGAAACAACCATTAGACAGAAACAGATATAAATGATTAGAAGCACTAAAAAGGTAAAAGGATGGTAGATTTCTACCATCTTGCCGAGACCATGGATACAGGCAAGTATATAAAATACATGACAATAAAATGCGTACTTCTACGTTGCAATCCTAACTAGATGTACCTGAATGTACCTAGCATGTGTGTAGATGTTAAGCCAAGAATCCCTCTAGGATAAAGTCAACCCCATTGCCTGAAATGAGAGACTGTGGGACCCCGTCTTGGTCTCGAGTCGGACACCCCGCAAGGGATGTTATACCACTGCGAGCTGGAGTATCTGCATGCAGAAGCCTCAGCATCTATTGTTCAGGGAAAACCCCACGTTCTGTAAGCAGTACCGTAACTAGGTAAAGGGTTCGTCCTCAAAGCCCGTTATGTATTTAATGTCGGTACGAATATAGGTGAAAGGTTGGGATGTTACTTGGGCCTATATTGGGGTACCTATATGGAATATAACACCTCGAGGTCCGAGCTGTCCTCTCACTGAGTTTAAGGTCAGAATCCCTTGTGGGGGCTGCGATACCCGAACCCCTGTGCACCGCATACTTTTGCAAGTGCATGTGCTTGTTGGCAATTCTTTAAAAGTGCATTCAGCTCAGAGTAGCTCCAACCTCTGGCGACCTTTTCCACAAAGATCTTCAACCACCTTGCACCGTGTGCTCCGTGGCCTGTTGTTTTGTGAAACTGCTCGAGGTCCTCTTGCGATTCCTGTGCCTCTGGCCTGTGGGTCCAATTGAGGGTCAACTTTGCTTTTCCTGGGCTCCTCTTATTGCTCCAGGCCTGCCCCGACTCCCCTGGCTGTGGTGCGTCTCCTGGACCTTGCTGGTCCGAACAGTATACTTCCTTGACCTTCTACGTTGGTTGCTGTTGCCAAGGCTTGTTGGTGCTCCCGTCGGACACGGACCCCTCAGCACTCGACATCCTTCGTGGGACATCTCGCATCCAGCTCCTGGTCATCCTCAACGTCGCCTGGTCCCCGCACCTGCAGAGTCAAGTCACCGCCAACTATCCTGAAGCACGCAACATCGATGGGCATTCGTCTACTGAGCCCCTGGTCACTCTCAAGTGACCCGGACTCTGTCCCCTCTGCTTTCAGGTACTCCTCGACGAGAATCCATGTTTGGTTTACAACGGACATTCTTCTACCTTCTAGCAGCGGCTTTTCTTTGAAGTCCTCCATTGGGTTCGACGGCGGTTTCCGGCACCACTTCACCCCTATGCACCCTGTTCCCCTGTGTTAGGTAACTTGGGTACTTCGGTATCCACGGGCGGGGTGGCTCTCCAAACTTCTGTCTTTCATGTGGTTTCTTTGCAGTCCACTGGGAAGGGTCCCTAATCTTTAAAAATCCAACCGCGACTTTCACATAGAGTTGTACGAAGCACGCAGTCGTGTTCCCACACTGTACCCGTCCTCCGTGGGGTCCCTATCTACTCACCTTGGGTGATTCCTTGGGGTCCCAATGATTCTACATCCTCTCAACATTGTCCTGACTCAAGTTGTAGTTCTTATACCACTTTCTCTGTATATGGTTTGGTCCCCACCCTGGGGCCCACTGTGTATTAGTGCTATTTACTGTCATTTCTTTGCTTAAGTATTGTGTGCTTTGTGTATATCTCCGTGTAGGAGATACTGAAATGTACTAGAGAGTATTATATAATAAATACATATTTTTATAAGTACCTTGTGTGGTTCTCTTTCATTTAATCTATACTATAAGATTGCATTCTGGTAAAACAAGCTGCTTTACACTCCTTCAAGACTAAGGGGTCGACTCCGATCTCGGTCGGAGACGCACCCAACGCCATTCGGTCGGAAAAAAAGCCATGCGAAAGCCTGTTTCCCGACCGATCCGCACATTAATCCGAACGAACAAGTACGATGCGCACAACAGCGCAGATTCCGACCGAGTCGTACTCACCCAATACAGGGGTCGATTCCGATCTCGGTCGGAGATGCACCCAACGCCATTCGGTCGGGAAAAAAGCCATGCGAATGCCTGTTTCCCGACCGATCCGCACATTAATCCGAACGAACAAGTACGATGTGCACAACAGCGCAGATTCCGACCGAGTCGTACTCACCCAATACAGGTCCTGATCCCCGACCGAGCCGGATCCGTAAACGCAGATATGAGTCGCCCGGAAGCCAAAAAGCAGCCCCGTCCGGCCGGACAAGTACGATGCGCTTCCCGTACGCGCCGAACTTGTCGCTACGCACGGCACGTCAAAGCATCCGGGAGAGGCGCACATAAGCTCCGATTCGCGCCACAACACGATCCACGGCTACGAGACGAACACGCCAGCGACGAGGACGAGGCGAAGCAACGACAAAGACGAACGAGACGAACCAACAATGAATCCCATCGTTCCGATCCTACCAATATTCTACATCTACTACCGGAACAGGCACGGACTCGTACGGCGCAGAAGGTAAGTCAGACACCAACCACAAACACAAACTACACGTACCCGACATATCACACACACACACACAGGGATGCAGAAATTACTTAATCCAGAAACAGCAGCACCATAGGGGCGGGATGCCCATCACCAATGCCACATATACACATAGGGGCCTGGATGCCTGTCACTACTGCCACCTCTACCCAGGGGGTGCCAGGTGCCTCCCACTACTACCACCTCTACCCATGGGGGTGCCAGATGCCTACCACTACTACCACCTCTACCCATGGGGGTGCCAGGTGCCTACCACTACTACCACCTCTACCCAGGGGTGCCAGGTGCCTACCACTACTACCACCTCTACCCATGGGGGTGCCAGGTGCCTACCACTACTACCACCTCTACCCAGGGGTGCCAGGTGCCTCCCACTACTACCACCTCAACCCAGGGGTGCCAGGTGCCTCCCACTACTACCACCTCTACCCAGGGGGCTGGATGCCTGTCACTACTGCCACCTCTACCCAGGGGGGTGCCAGGTGCCTACCACTACTACCACCTCTACCCAGGGGGGTGCCAGGTGCCTCCCACTACTACCACCTCTACCCAGGGGGTGCCAGGTGCCTCCCACTACTACCACCTCCACCCAGGGGGGTGCCAGGTGCCTACCACTACTACCACCTCTACCCAGGGGGTGCCAGGTGCCTACCACTACTACCACCTCCACCAATGGGGTGCCAGGTGCCTACCACTACTACCACCTCTACCCAGGGGGTGCCAGGTGCCTCCCACTACTACCACCTCTACCCAGGGGGAGCTGGATGCCTGTCACTACTGCCACCCCTACCCAGGGGGGTGCCAGGTGCCTACCACTACTACCACCTCTACCCAGGGGTGCCAGGTGCCTCCCACTACTACCACCTCTACCCAGGGGGTGCCAGGTGCCTACCACTACTACCACCTCTACCCAGGGGGTGCCAGGTGCCTCCCACTACTACCACCTCTACCCAGGGGGTGCCAGGTGCCTACCACTACTACCACCTCTACCCAGGGGGGGCTGGATGCCTACTACTACCACCCCCACTCTCAGGATGGCAAATACATGCCACAAGAAGCACACACCAGCAGAAAGAATGCAACACAAAGACATCCCCCCCAACACCATGACAAGCGTGTGTAGACTGTGTCAAATGCCTACAACACTGAACAGGACTGTGGACATACAATGTGACCCCCTATCACAAGTGCCACACATAAATGTGTGTGGCACCCACAATGCAAGCAGGCCATGACCATTGTGGCAATGGGGTCCAAAGCCCCATCATCACAGTGACCAAAATGTGAGTGTGGGGTCCATAGATGAAGCACATATTGAACATTGTGGCAATGGGGTCCAAACCCCCATCATCACAGTGACCAAAATGTGTTGACAAAGAATAAGCTGCAACTGCCAAACTGCATGGATTATTCCTGGTCACAGAACAACAAACACATCAGTGGCAAAGTAGTGCTTGTGTCCCATAGCAACATAGAATGGGGGAGGCAAACAAGACATACCTTTGGCCATGTGCAGACAAACATCACCCATGGGGGCTGACACTGTCAACACTCATCAATGACTCAATGACAGAAGTGACCATCAGAATGCAGACCCACATGTTTGCACCAATGGGCACACAAATTCAGATACCCAGTGGAGACTGTAGAAGGGAGGTGAACAGATACCATACCATGGCAGCAATGGGGGACACACACACACTGATCATTGTGCTGACTGATGACCTAGGAGTCCCAGGGACAGCAGGGCAAACACACCAAACAACATACAGCCAATGGCACACTAAAGATATGCCAATGCAGTGGTGCAGATGCACAAACACAAACAGGCAGACCCACACTGCACATCAAACACAACAGGTGAGGGGGCGGGGGGTGCCAGTGTCCCCAGGCAACCACACAACACATGAGGAGGCCTGAATACCAATTACACAGACGTGCATACAGTGCCACACAAAGGTAACTCATGGATCCAAATCCCCTATGTGGGCAATCAGGCATTGTCAGATGAGTGGGAGAACAAATCACACATGTCACACAAGCATGTAGGAACAGCAACTGACACAGCAAGACACACAGACACCACAGCACCACACCCAGCGCCCCCACAATGTGGTGACCCTGGGCTGCATTACAATCCCACTGTGATGACAAAGCTAGATGTCATTCACACTGTGAACCACAGTCATGTGTCCTGAGCAACAAACTACCATCACACCTACACAAGCACAAATCAACCAGCACGGCCTGTCAGCCAAGGCCAACATGGAGGCAGGGGTCTAGCCGGGCAACAACTCTCATCTGCACACACTCAACACCACACACCTCGACCTCCAACAATGTGCAGCAGTGAAGCTCACATGCACTGGTGACATTGCACATGCACCCATGACAATCCCAGGGGGTGGTGGGAACCAAGGTGCAGGAACACATCACACATGGCCACTCTACCAGACTCCTGAATGTCTGACACACTGCACACTACGCTGTACATGGACATGACGGCAATACCACACCAACCAATGGGATCCCAGCCACAGTCACACACCTATGAAGAAGCCAAGGTCACCCACAAAGGACACACATAGACAACTACCAACATTGCAGCCTTGAGGAGTGCCAGCAGTCACACACACAAAGTGTCACAACCAATGAAAGCTAACACAAACCAGAAATCACATGACAGGTGTCAACAACAAGTGCAAAGGGGAATCCGGACTGTGACACATCAGCGTCTGCCCACAAACTCAGCCCTGACAGCAAACACACCTATGGGTGACACCCTGATGACCAGTAATGTGCCATTCACCCACATCACAGAGAACCCAGGGAGAAGACTTTGGGGAACATAGCTCAACTCAGCAAGCATCACAAACAGGAACATCACTAGGGATCCCAGCATGCACAGCAACATGGAAGTGAACACACACACATGCTCATACAACACACACCTTGGGCGCACGAGATGTCACAGGAGTACACACTGCCATGAGGGGACTCCACTCCTGTGTGAGGAAAGCTGTGCCATATGTCGCATCAGTAGGGCTCCATCATGTCAGCAGAACACTTGGTCACACAGTCAACAATTAGCACCAAATGAAGGCTCCCGTCACATCAGCCTGGTCATGGGAATGTCAACGAAATCAACAGCACAGATCCAACACACATGTATCGCAAGTTGCACTGACAACACAGAAGAGTCCTTCCCCATTGATGCCCAAACCTGCATGTCCAGTGGAGATGGCCACACGGTCAGGGAAGTAGACGAATTGAACAATGGCAGGCACAACAGATGTGCAGGGTGGAAGCCACAGATGTGAAATTGCTAATGTAAGTAGGAAATCCCATTGCCAAATATTGGATACATGACACCCTCAGATGCTGCTAAGGACGACATGGATTCACCACAGGATAGGACACTGTCCCCCTGGAACACATGGGTTCATGCACAGTAACACTTCATTTTCATGAGTCCAAAAATCACCATCACTGCAGCAAGGGCACGGTTAGCATCATCAACATCATGTACATCAGAAGCAAAACCACTAGAGAACAGAAAGTTGCTTTATTCAGCATGTGGGTTCAAAACTTGGAAGAACTGCAAGGTATCAACAAAGGCTAATGGCCAGTCCATCAAGGAAGTCTATACAGGGTGACAGTGGCAGATGTCACCCTATGCATGCCTGCACTGATCACAACCGGGGACAATCCCCTAGGAGGGGCATACGGGGGGCAGGCCAGGCACCGCAGGGACAGGATCAGGGCTCACCAGGAGGAGGCAGGGAAGGGGTGGTGGGTGCTGGAGAGCCACTGACAACTGCAGTGGAGGTGTCTGACATGGTGTGTGCCAGCACAACTGGGGGCATGACTCAGATGTTGTGGGTGCCGGCACAACTGCAGTGGACCCTGCAGATGAAGTGGACAGGTCCGCCACTGCAGCGCCCAAGTCAGACAGGGTGATAGTGGACTCCACTGCAGTGCCCACCTCCAGGGGAGGAGAATGGGGATCAGGAAAGGTGGGCAGGACAGAGGGGAGGACACCCTCACCACATCAGTGGTACAGACAAGCGCAGCGGGGGGTGTGGGGCCGGAAGAGCAAGTGGCAGGGGAGAAGGCCTGACCCTTCTGGGGATGGTGTATCTGTGGGTGGGGGAACCTGGGGCAGGGTGTGGTGGGGGCACCTGTGGAGTGGGGGCCTGAGGGATGGAGGAAGGAGACTTGGTGCCTGAGCTGCAGGGCGGCGGCGGGGTCTTGCTCTTCCAGGACCGGGGGGACTTGCGGGTGGGGGCCTCAGTCAGTCCGCGCCTGTGGGATGGTGTCCGGGGGCCAGGGGCACTCCGCTCCGTGTGGGTGGGCTTCCTCTTCCCCTGAATGCTGGATCAGCTGGGTCGGAGGGGAGAGGCCAAGGTCACAGAGGAAGAGCCGCTGTGTGTATGGGGTTGCAGGTGAGGCAAGGGAGGGGTCTTTGGAGGGAGAGGCAACTGAGGACTGCGCAGTGCTTGTGGATGCGTGTGTTTGTGCCTGTGCCCCATCCCCTGTGAGTGTGGTTGCAGTCCCCTGACAGTGCGTGCGTGTGTGTCTTGTTTCTGGCGTGTGTGTCCGTGTGCTGCATGTGTCTGTGCTGGTGTGTGCAAGTGTGTGTGTGCTTGGGATGGGTAAGGTGCTGGGGAGTGTGGATGGGGCAGAGACAGGAGGGGTGAGGGACTGTCGGAGGAGGGACACTGCTGCCGTCAGGGAGGAGTCCATGGACCTATTGCCCCTCTGTAGGTCAGACATGCCCGATGAGATGCCCTCCATGAATGACACCAGCTGAGTCAACAGACTGGTGTGTGCATGGAGGACACTCAGCATCGCTGTCTGTCCTACATGGAGCTGGCGGAGGAGGTACACAGACTCCTCACTCAGGGCAGCAGGGGACACAGGTGCAGGGGGTGCGGTGCCTGGCCCGAAGGAGTCACGCTCCTGAACATGGGAGCCTCCACGGACCTCGGGAATGGGAGCCAACGGGAGGGCGGTGGTGGTGGTGGCGGGGACAGCAACACTAGCTGGGGTGTGGTGGCTGCTGACACCCGCCTCCATAAGGGAGTCATCGTCCGAGTTGCTCTGGTCCTCAGCTGAGGTGGATGGTGCTGAGGACTCCTCAGTGTGGCTCCCCTCGCCCTCCGTGCCACTGGGTCCCTCCGACCACTCCTCGGCTGCTGACCCAGTCTGGCTCTGCGGCTCCTCCTGGTCCGTGGAGCTATCCCCTCCTGTGGCCGTGGCTGTATCTGCAATCAATGGGGAAACAGACAGACATCAGTCACCTGCACCGAACGCACACTCCACAGTAAGTACAGCACATTACAGAGCAAGCCCTGGCATCCTTAGTTGAACATTGCTAAAACTGCACAAACAGAACAGGAGAAGTCAATTGTCAGTCTGATGGTCAACCATGGCTCTCACATCCCACCTGGCCTTGCACCCATCTGTATGGTGTCTGTGGGATGGCAATACCCCAGTGTGGACACATGCACCACCTACACAGTATTTGGACAGTGCAGAGAACCCGGTGAAGCATGTGGACATGCACACATCACAACTCTTGCCAATGAGTCAGTGCAGGTGTCCGGATGAAAGGGATGCCCAGAGTCAAATAGGAAATGCATGTGATGCATACCAGCGACAGACACCATGATGCACCCATGTCCTGATAGCCATTGCCACAATGGTGTGCATGTAGCAAATGTCACTCCCCTGCAGGATCACTAATAGGAAGTCACATGCCATGGCACAGCCATGCCTGCTAAGTCATACATAACTGTCTCCAGTCACATGGGCAGGGCAGCCAGACAACAACACTCTGCACTGTGTCACAATAGTAGATCATGGGGAATGCAAGTCCTGGAGCTGAACAAGTGCACATGTACCTCCCCCACACACCACATCATCTGTACCCTCATCTGTCCAGGTTATACCCATTGTACATATGGGAGACCTGTAACACTACCCTCTGCACCTGAGCACATCACAATCTGCTGTGTATGGGAAACAGCTGCCTGAACCTCATATTCGCATACCCCAGTCTGCACGGTCAGGTGATCAAACACCTATGTGTCACACATGTATCATCTCCTATGGTCACATCTCCGGTGGCATGCGGAGCCCCAAACGAGGAACACCCTAGCAGACCTGACAACGAAGCCACAGCACACTGACACAGAGGCAGACACCTGAGGGGACGAATCACTGAGCAAAACGTGTCAGCTGATACACGGCAGTGGGAGTACAGAGTGTATTGTATGGCCTGGAGTAGGCATGACTGTCCTGCCCACATGAATGAGGGATGAGCCCTGGACAGTAGGCAGCTGGCTAAGTATGTGTGACACACGTTATATACACACTCCTGGGGCCCAAACATTGTTCCCACCCGCAGCATGGGTGTGTGCCAGATACCCCAGGCACATGTGGTGGATCAGCTCAGCAATTGGGCCACATATCAAAATGACACGCAGAACACATGTCAGAACACAGGCAATGTGTAAGCAATGGACCCACCCATGATGCCCACCACAGAGTCAGGGAAACAGATGCTGTCCCCCACCTTGAGTCAAGCAAACTGCAAGGACACAGTACCCAAGTGACAATACCCTGACTGTAAGGGCCACACCTGGGTATCAGATGAGGAGTGGGCAGTGCACAATAGAGGGACATGGGTCCTGGACCACAAGACTGATGTACTGTGGAAGTTTAACCAGGCCAGAGGAGGGCACATAGCATGGCAGACATAGTTCACAATGCAGACATGGACTCACCCCCTCCTTGCTGCTCTCTGGCCTTCAGCTGCCCATCCAGATCAAGGAAGACCACCGCCAGGATCCTCAGCATGTGGGGGGTCAGGGTCCGGTGTCCGCCCCTCCTGCGAGGAGACGACAGCTTCAGCTGGACCCGTGCGATCCTCCGGGTCCAGCCCCGAAGGTCCTGCCACCTCTTCTGGCAGTTGCGGATCCGGCGCTTGTAGACTGCCACGGATCTCACTGCCCGGACGATGGTCAGCCATATCTTCTGCTTCTGGTGGGCATCAACCTGTGAGGATAACAAAGTGAGAATGCCATTACTACACATGCAACATATCCGTGCATTACACAGTTGGATATACATGTCTCAATCACAGGGGCACATGATGTACACAGGCAGTGCAACGATGGCTATGGACAGTATGCCAGCAGTTACTACATGGTATCATTGCCTGGGAAGTAAAACCTAGTTTAAATGCACTGTCACTGCACTATACCTGTCCAGTGCATGTAACTACACACTATGGGGGTGACAACTACTCAGTGAGCCTGCTAGCCAGTGGCGTGCAGACTGTTAGACTTGCTAGTCAGACAACATGCACATTTAGAAAGGCAGTGGACAGAACACTCACCTGCTCCCTGCTTTCCCCATACAGCTTGCTGTACTGTGGAAGGAGGCCATCCAGCAGGGCCTGGTTCTCCTCAGTGCTGAAGGCTGGGGCTCTCCCCACAGTACGTGCCTTTGCAGGGTCCAGAGGGTGCAGATACAGCAGCAGTGTAGTGGCAGATGTCGTCCTGGAGCATGTAGTGCAGGCAAGTGAGCTCTCAGGGGAACAGCCAGCATTATATGTGTGCTGCAGAGGCAGATACTGTCCCATGTGTCCAAAGTGATAGGTCCAAGTCGTTTGCATCATCTGAATCTGGCCAATCTATGGAATTGCACCACTTACACACGCCCCCAGCATCCTTCAAATGTTCAACTTCGTGACACCCATGAAATAGCAACATTGTTGTGGGTGACCAACTGAATTTACAGCATCAGACTCGTTCAAATTTTGAAAACGCGTCCGTTGCCAGGCCAGGCCATAGCCATTGGGTGCGCACCGATCGGACCATTGCTGTTCAATGCGTACATGGGAAACAACGCGTACCCGCACACATTGAATGCAATGGGCCGGCCGGGCACACCGATCGGACCATTGCTGTTCAACGCGTACATGGGAAACAACGCGTACCCGCACACATTGAATGCAATGGGCCGGCCGGGCACACCGATCGGACCATTGCTGTTCAACGCGTACATGGGAAACAACGCGTACCCGACATCATTGAATGCAATGGGCCGGCCGGGCACACCGATCGGACCATTGCTGTTCAACGCGTACATAGGATACAACGCGTACCCGCACACATTGAATGCAATGGGCCGTCCGGGCACACCGATCGGACCATTGCTGTTCAACGCGTACATAGGATACAACGCGTACCGCACACATTGAATGCAATGGGCCGGCCGGGCACACCGATCGGACCATTGCTGTTCAACGCGTACATAGGATACAACGCGTACCCGCACACATTGAATGCAATGGGCCGGCCGGGCACACCGATCGGACCATTGCTGTTCAACGCGTACATAGGATACAACGCGTACCCGCACACATTGAATGCAATGGGCCGGCCGGGCACACCGATCAGACCAGTGCTGTTCAACGGCGTACATAGGATACAACGCGTACCCGCACACATTGAATGCAATGGGCCGGCCGGGCACACCGATCGGACCATTGCTGTTCAACGCGTACATAGGATACAACGCGTACCCGCACACATTGAATGCAATGGCCAATGTGTGCGCACTGATCGGTCCATTGCTGTCCAAGGCGTATTGCCAATACAACGTGTACCAGCGCACATTGAATGCAATGGCCAATGTGTGCGCACTGATCGGTCCATTGCTGTCCAACGCATCCCTGTACAAGTCACTGGCATATGTCACCATGCCTGTCACAGGTGAACATATGCCAGCCACATATACTTCCCAGGCAGTGAGGGGCACACCTACAACACCACAGCCTGTCCAAACTGTATCCTAGGGCATGTAAGGCTGCATTACCTATTCCGTGTATGGGGGTGAACATGTTGTTCTGTGGGTGTCACTTGGGGGCAGCCACCCCCAGGCTGTGCACATGTTTATGGGGACAGAATCCTTGGTGTTTCGTGTACATGACCACTGTGATGTGCAACTGTTCATATCTGTGCATGTGGCATGGTCACAGTTCACGGTGGTGTATGTGTATGTCATGTCACATACCCCCGAGTCCCATGTGGGACGTTATGTTCAACCCAGGGTGACCCATTGGCACAATGTTGATGGTCCTCCACAGTCTGTGTGCATGTTGTGATTACGTCTCTGATTTCATGTGCACAATGGGAGGCAGTCTCCACATCCACGTTGTTTGTGCATGGACTTTGATGTTGTGCGTGTGTGTGTCACAGACGTCCATGTCTGTCCTGCCGAGGCAACACGGACCACTACCTGTGGGGCTCATGGTTGTTTTGCTGTGGTGTATACATGATACACCATGTCATGCCAGTGTCCATGTGGCAATACAGGGTCCCTGGGAATCTACCTGTCGTTGAGCTGTGATGCCTGGGGCACATCAGTCCTCACATGTCACTGTGGCGTGTGTTTGTTATTTGGCAGCAGGAGATGGGTACTGGGACACGGCCTCATGGTATCCGATGGCATGACCTGGGACTTCTTGATGCCACTTGTTGGACTGTGATGTTAGATATTGGCCATGTATGTGCCATACATATCCGTACGGAACTGCACACATCATGTACTTGTGCCTCATTATGATGTTTCATGTGATGTTGAGTGTGTGCATTGCCATATATGTGGGGTGACTGACAATCTTGCTTTCTTCACCTATGCACTGCAGGGCACCAGCTGTCCATAGACCATTCCCTGACCTGGCAACGATGGTGGAACGGGACAGCATCCGACGGTACCGCTTCACTAGGCAGCTGATTGAGGATTTGGCAGTGCGCTTGGCACCACATTTGCAACCTGGCCGTCCGTACCCTACAGCGCTGACCCCCAAGGTGAAGGTGATGGCAGCCCTACACTTCTTTGCCACTGGTACCTTTCAACACACTCTGGCGACTGCTGGTGGGATGTCACAGACCATGTTCAGCCGTGTGCTCCGGGATGTTTTGGAGGCTATGTTGATATACCTGAACCAGTACATCTATTTCCCTAGACTCCAACGACTCACTGGCGTGAAGAGTGACTTCTATGCCCTGGGGAGGATGCCGCATGGCATTGGCTCCATTGATGGGACACATGTGGCGTTGGTACCACCACAGGCCCAAGAGCAGGCCTACCGTAACCGCAAACACTACCACTCGGTCAATGCACTGGTGGTCTGTCTTGCAGATATGAGCATCACACACGTGTGTGCCCGTTTCCCTGGTTCTGCACACAATGCGTACGTGATGAGGAGTAGTCGCATCCCGAGGATGATGGCACAGATGCGGAACCAGCGTGCCTGGCTTGTAGGTGTGTACTGACTTTGTACCATTGTGTGTGTTCTGCTATGTAGTGTTCCACCCTCTTTTCCAACTCTGCTAATGTGCAATTGTCTGTATGTAGGTGACTCCGGATACCCCAACATGCCGTGGTTGCTGACGCCCCTCAGGAACCCTGTGACACCAGCCCAGATGCGCTACAATGAGGCACATGGTCGGACCAGGAGAGTGATTGAGCGGACATTTGGTCTCCTGAAGAGCCGCTTCCGCTGCCTCGACAAGACAGGAGGGTCCCTCCCATATGCCCCAGCAAAGGTGTGCAAGATTATCATCGTCTGCTGCATGCTCCACAACCTGGCAGTGCGGAAGGAGTTGCCTCTCATCCTGGATGACGATGACCAACGTCCGCCACCTGTAGAGGATCCTGGCCTGGACCACGATGCCAGTGATGATGATGATGATGTTGAGGGTGATGTCCGCACACAGCTCATCACCAACTTCTTCAGCTGAATGTGAGTATCCAGAGATGGCATGTCAATGATGTGAGTTTGCATGATATGTGTTGGTGGTGCTCTGGTGCTGTTTGAGTGTGTCCATGGGCTACATGTCTGTATGCGTGTAGCGATGTGTCCTTGCAGGTAGTCTGTACTCCCCAACAGTGTTGACATGCAAACTTGGTTCTGGGTGGATATCCTGTAACATGTATTGTGCAGGAGTATTGCAGTTCTGTCCTGTTCTTCAGTACTTTTGACTGTGTGTCATTTCTGTCCTTCACAGGGTACTTTCAGAGTCGTTTGGTCAACTGTGATCCCCAACACCGTGATTCGACTTCCCGGGTGGTAGCTGTTGTGTCCCTACAGGTGATGTGCACCACACCCATGGACTTCCTTCCTTCTACACTTGTTGACTATGTGCCCGCTGCCAGGTGGGATTACCTTGCATCTGTGGTGGTTTCAACATGTTGCAAATGTGTAATAAACCTGTGCTTCACTATGTGATGTGCGTTGTCTGTGGTCACACATCTGACTGACATTTGCTTACTGCACCAGTGGGCTAGTTAACACAGACTGTGAATAGGTGTTGGGTCTGTGCAATGCAACGTATTTCCTGGCAACACCAGTGTAGGCGATGAGTCAGATGTCCATGGTGTGTATGTGTTGTGTAGCCCTGGTGGTGTGCCTCCCCCATATGTGTGAAGTCGCCATGACTCACATGCCGGTGTTGTACTTGCTGTAGCAGTTAGCATGCACAGTGTCATTTCCCCGATCATCATCGCAACTTCTGAGACAACATTGGAATCACAACAGAGGCAAGTATGGTGTATAAGTGAGTTTATTGACATACATGTGTGAGTATAGTGCACAGGTTGTTGGGTGCTGTACAATGTGATCCAACGTTCCTAGATAATTTGGAAGTCCTGGTAGCAGAAATGTCCAGAGTAAAGTCCACAGTAATCAGAGACATTGGTCCAACTTGAGCTCCCCATGTCATGTGGGAGAGTTGTGTTGCAGTCAACAGGGTGAACAGTTAGCGCACAAAGGTTATTCTCCAGAACAGGTTTTGGCTTCCTGGGGGTTGCACATGGCCATCGGCCTCTCACTTGCCCCTCCTCAGACAGCCCCTCTTCTTTGGGGGGGGATCCTCAAGTGCAGGCTGCTGCGGTGCAGGGGACTCTCCGCCAGAGTCATCCTGCCTCCCTGTGGCAGTTGCAGTTGTTTCAGCAGCAGATGTTGTGGGCACACAGGGAGGTGTTGACTGGTTGCTGCTCATCTGGCGGAGGCATTGTAATATGTCCCTATGCACCGCCGTCATCTCTTGCAGTGTGTCCCACTTGGACTCCACGCGGGACATGTGAGTCCAAGCGGGCATGATGGGCAGCCTGCTGCTGTTTGATGTCCCTGAGGAGCCCCACTACCTGGCTGAACTCTCCGGTGCTGGACTGAGTACGCATCGGCTATGCGTGCCAGTTGTGGGTCATCATGCAGTCCAGACCCCTCTGTGAGCAGCGACCTATGTCTCCCACCCCTCCCACCACCCCTGACGACACGTGCAGTACCTGAGGTGGCAGGCACAGGTGACCCTGGGCCACCTTGTGGGTTGTTGGTGGTGGTGGTGGTGGTGTCCATGGCCCCACGTTGGTCCAGGGTCCCTGTGCTGGTGGTGGTGCTGCTCCTTGGTCTGTCCGTGTCGGCAGGGGTGGTATGTGTGTTGACAGTCGTTGGAGGGGTGGGTGCAGGGGGTGCAGCTGGTGGTCCTGCTGGTGCTGCATGAGGACTTGCTCCGGAGGTGCCAGGTAAGTCTTCGTCATCCGAGGAGGGCAGAGGCTGTTCCACACCAGTGAGCTCCGTATCCTCTTGAGCCTGGGACGAGGACTCCTCAGCATCTGCTGCTGTGTCCCCATCATCACCTGCTTTTGGGAGACACACACAATGTATGTTATGTTTCTGCAGGCATCAATGGTTGACACACCTGACAGTTGTGACTGTGCCTCTGGATGCGGGCCGGTACAATGCATTGTCCTAAGTTGTCACAGTCAGGGGTTGATATTGGTGTAGCACATTGTCCTGCATTATTTGGGCATTTCTATGTGAATGTTGGGGTGTGTACATGGTCTGCATTGGTTGTATTTGGTTGTCATCTGCTCCTCCTTCCCACCCAGCCAGATATCCCACCATGGACCGTGCTTCCATTGCAGGGAGTGCAAGTTGTCTTTCAGGATGTCAGTCAGTGGTGTCCTGCTGTTGGTTGTTGCACAGTTGCCAGCAGGGCCTTGTGCTCCACACATCAGTAGCCAGTGTCAGCCATCTTGTCAGTTGTTTTCCACTCCCTGTGATGTGCGCATGGTTCAGGGTGGTGTTGATGGGACAGTTGTGGGGGTGACCAATATCTGTGCCTACCACTCCCATCATGCTATTGCCTCCACCCCACTTCCCAGCATGCCCATACTTCCTTCCTATTGACTCTGCTTCCCTGTGGGATGGGCTGCCTGTGCTGACAGGATGGCTGGGAGTGTTGTCCGGGCAGTTGTTTTGGCTAAATGTCCCAGGAGTGTCCCTGTGCTTCACACAGCATGACCCAGGGTGGTGGTTCTTTGTGGGACCTTGAGTTAGGATGTGAGGCATTGCATTCCGCCAGGTGGCTTCTGTGGAGTATGTGTTGAGGGGGGGGGGTGAGGGGAGGTGCTTGTGACTATGGTCAGTGCTGTGAGACCTCCTTCCCACCCAGCCAGATATCCCACCATGGACCGTGCTTCCATTGCAGGGAGTGCAAGTTGTCTTTCAGGATGTCAGTCAGTGGTGTCCTGCTGTTGGTTGTTGCACAGTTGCCAGCAGGGCCTTGTGCTCCCCACAGCAGTGCCCAGTGTCAGCCATCTTGTCAGTTGTTTTCCACTCCCTGTGATGTGCGCATGGTTCAGGGTGGTGTTGATGGGACAGTTGTGGGGGTGACCAATATCTGTGACTACCACTCCCATCATGCTATTGCCTCCACCCCACTTCCCAGCATGCCCATACTTACTTGCTTTTGGGTGGACTTTAGTGTGTGTGAGTGTGAGAGCAATGGCAAGATGGCTGACAGTGGTGTCCTGCTGTTGGTTGGTGGCCAGTTCCCAGCAGGGCCTTGTGATCCCCACAACAGAGCACCAGTGTCAGACATCTTTGATGGGGCTTTCCACTCTCTGTGGGGTGTGCTTGCTTGAGTGTGAGCTTGCTGGGCCATGTGGGTGGGGGATGTTGAGCTGTGACTACCACTCCCATCATGCTATAGCCTCCACCCCCCTTCCCAGCATGCCCATGCTTCCTTCCCTTTGACTCTGCTTCCCTGTGGGGTTGTGTGCCTGTGCTGACAAGATGGCTGACAGTGTTATCCTGGGGTTAGTTTTGCTACAGGTCCCATGTGTGTCCCTGTGCTTCACTCAGCATGACCCAGGGTTGTGGTTCTTTGTGGGATATTTGATTGGAGTGTGGGGCAATGCATTCTCCCAGGTGAGTTTTGTGGAGTTTGTGTTAGGGGTGTGTGTGAGAAACGCTGCTGGTAACTATGGTCAGGGCTGTGAGTCCTCCTTCCCACCCAGCCAGATATCCCACCATGGAACGTGCTTCCATTGCAGGGAGTGCAAGTTGTCTTTCAGGATGTCAGTCAGTGGTGTCCTGCTGTTGGTTGTTGCACAGTTGCCAGCAGGGCCTTGTGCTCCCCACAGCAGTGCCCAGTGTCAGCCATCTTGTCAGTTGTTTTCCACTCCCTGTGATGTGCGCATGGTTCAGGGTGGTGTTGATGGAACAGTTGTGGGGGTGAGCAATATCTGTGCCTATAACTCCCATGATGCTATTGGCTACACTGACTTGCCCAGCATACACATATTTCCTTTCTTTCAGTGTGCTTCACTGTGTGCTGGTGTTGTAGTGGTGGCTACTTGTCTGGATGTGTTTGTCAGTTATATTTGTGCCACTGCCTAGCTGTAGTTGTAGTTGTGTTTGTACATGTGATGACACAGTTAAATGTCACTTTGTGATGGCATGTGTTGTGTTTCTCTGAGTGACATACACATTTTGGGATGATTCTGTTCTGGTTGCTGTGTATTTGCTAAGAGTGCATGGTTTGACTCTCCCCTTGACAGTGATGTGTGTGTGTAGTCGCAGAATAGTGTGTACATTTGTTGTGTACTCACCAGGCTCTGGGATGTTTTCTAGTCCATAGACGCTCACTGGTGGTAGGATGGCCCGCACCTTCTCCTCCCAGGGCCTGAGGTATACTGGCTTGGTAGGACGGCCACTGCCGGTGTATTGGCTCAAGATGTAGTCCTTCTTCAGCAGCTCCTTGACCCTCCTGCGCACGTCATACCACCTGTTCTGGATGTCTGTCTTTGTGCGCAAACATGGTGATTGTGCGTTCACCCTGTCGACGATCCTCTCCCACATCTTTGTTTTTTGTGACATGGGTGACTGTTGGACCAGTGTACCAAAGAGCTGTGACTCTAACCTGAGGATCTCATCTACCAGGACTTCCAATTCACTATCTAGGAACTTGTGATTCTTCTTTGGGGGCATGGTGATGGGTGGTGATGGTGAGTGATGTGTGTGTTGGTGTGCAGGTGAAGGTGTGTGAGTGTGTGTTTTGCTAGGTGTATGTGAGGTTTCTATTTGTTATGGTGCTGATGGTGTGTGGCTTGTGTGATGGATGAGCTGTGGGTGTGTGGTTGCTGTCTGTTGAGTGCTGGCAGGTAATTTGAATTTGCAAAGGATCATGGTAGGGATTTGTGTCCTTTATATGGGTGGGAGTTGTGGGTGTGTCTTTGTTCCCTGCCCCTACCCCCCAGTATTTATTGGCTTTGTAATTGCTTGTTTGGCCTTTTTTTGTGTATTTTCCCTTTGTACTTTTCGTGCATGTAGGAGACGTTCTTGTGACCGAGTCGGACCCTCGCAGTTGTCTGGTACGGGCTTGTCCGTTTCGTTCCACGCTGTGTTTGTGCTGTTTTCTATGCTGCGTACGCGTCGGTCGCGGTGTTTTGGGTTGCTTCGGCTCGCAGTTTTGTATGCGTGTCGGTCGTACGGCTTGTCCTCCGTGCGACTCGGTCGTGTTTACTCACGCCTTGCATCGTACTTGGCGGGTGGGCGTCCGCGGGTACGTCTCGTTCGGTATTGTTCCGGGTGCGAGTCGGTCGGTTCGAAGCGCGTGTTTTTCCGGCCAGATTGCAGTTTTCCACGCGGCTCGGTCCTTCGGCTTGTGTTCCGTACGAGTCGGTCGGGTTTTGCTCGCTTCTCATCGTACTTGGCGGGTCGGGCTGCACCGGTACGTGTCGGTCGGAATTAATTCCGGCTCCGAATCGGTCGGTACGTTTTCCGGCCCGAATCGGAATCGGCCCCTTAGCCTGAAGGCTGCTCTCCACAGCTACCACTTGGATAGCTTTGGAAGGTTGTCTGAGACCCCTAAAATCACCATTAGGGTTGTCTGGACTGGTGCAAGGTGCCCATTTACATTAGTGGACAGCATATACCAGGCCAGCCTCTCACAGCAGCCAAACTCTAAAAGTAGGCATTAGAAACACAGATACAACAAGCAGAGGCAAGGCATAGAGAGGGAGGCTCCCATAGAACCTTACGGGATTTGCGACAACGTAGAGGCAAACTCGAGCACATTTTGATGAAGAAAGCAGCTAAGAAGCTGCTTTACATTAAATAAAACTACTGAAAATTGGGGGATTAGATGGGTAGGCTCTTGGCCCATATATTACGCATCCGCTCCACATGCAATCATAACAGGGGGATCGAAGAGGATGAGGGCCGCCTTCAACAGGAGATGGATGATGTAGTTAAAGTTTTTCATCACTACTATTCCATTATTTACCAGCTCCAACATCTCAATGAGCAACATCAAGATGATTATCTTCTTGCTTATATCCCTCCGGATAGAGATGAGGAGTTGCACCTCGTTAAAGAAACCATAACCTTGTGAAAGGCACCATGCCTGAATGGGTACTCGGCTACATTCTATAAAACTTACAACTCCCTCTTGATAGAATCCCCTGGTAAAAGTGTTTGATTCTTATCTGGTTTCTTGAGTGGTTACTGATACCATGCTGGAATCCCATATTCTCCTCATGAAGCTGGGTGAAGTTGCTACGCGCTGCTCCTCTTGCAAGCCCATTGTGACATGAAACTGTTCGCTTTAATCCTTGCAGTCCGTCTTCATCACATCTGACCTTCTCTTATGCATCAACACAATCCTGCTTCATCCTCAATCAACAGGCAAAGGACAACACACGTCTAGCGGTGGCACTCATGGATGTGGCAGAAAATCAGGAGCAACCAATGGCCCTCCTCTCCCTCGATGCCGAGAACGTGTTTGACATGGAGACTGGGTATACTTCTCCAAGGTTCTTGCTAAGATACCCTTAGGGCCCAAGAAGAAAGCCTTCATCCAATCCAACTTTCAGAATCCTGCGGCCAAACTTAAAATCAATGCCATCTAATCCCACTGATTATGTTAACCCGGGGTAATTAGCAGGGGTGTCCTTCATCCACCTGTGGTCACTCAAATTCCCCCAGTAGGACACGGCCAGCCACGGGTAAGCTTTTTAACATTTATTGTTGTTTTATCGACAGTTCACCTTAAGGCAGTAACAAATATGCTGGACCCATGTATCTAGGTTCCTTCACTCTTTCGGATATGGGTATATCTCCGCGCTTCCCTCTCTCCACGTACTCCTGTCCTCTCTGTGTTCCTTTCAAGTGCAGAGATGAGGCGTAATGTGGCCTTCAAATTAAACCATAAAACACAGGGTTGATAATGCGGCGTATGGTGTTGAAGTACTCTCCTTATCATGACCGTTACCATGCTTGTGACTCAGGTGCAATCTACATTATTATTAGTGATTCCCTGTGCCCAAACATGCTTTTGGTGACGCTCGCCACACTGTCCACCGCCTCCGTAGTGTTAAAACACTTTATTGCAGGGACTTGCCTGAAGACAAAGCCCTTCCTGAGTCACCAGCACTGGGAGTAACAGCATCTGCCTACTCTGCAGCCCCTCTGGACTCATGGCAGTGCTCTCAGAGCATTTATTCAGCTCCGTGTAGCCAGTGCCTTCCGTACACTTGGCCCCTTTCTGTCCTAAAGGCTCCCGTCCACAGTGTCTCCGCTCTCCTTCTCGACGCTCTGGCAGCCTCCACTCTGCGTCATCTTTCCTCGGGTATCCCAGCAAGAATCTGCCTCCTCCGAAACACCGACCTCTAACTCTAAACACTGGAGCCTGCCATTTATCTCAGCAGTGAGCTCTAGCACGATGCAGCCAGTTTGGAGAATTGATTACATATTGTTTCCGTTTAGGTAGATAATTTTCTGATGTGTGGAAAACACGCTGAGATGGTATTTCCATAGATGCTTGAGACTATAGGACAGTTTGATATGGTATCTGGTTTCCAAGTGTTAGACCTGGCATCTTTGAAGTGGTTTCCCCTGTCTTTTTGCTTCTGACCTCTTGTTTTTGATTGTGTGCTAAAGTTCGTTTTTGCTGGTTTTAACCCTTTCTATGCTCATGACGGAGCGGTTCCGTCATGAGCAATGATGGGCGTGTGCTCATGACGGAACCGCTCCGACATGGCACCCACCCATAGGGGAAGCGCTGGCGCTCCCCCCATGGGCAGCCCATCTAGCCCCCTCAAAGGGGGATGGCAGCAGAAGAGTTTCCGCTGCTACCCCCGACCCCCCCCCATGCAATCCCATGACGTCAGCGCGCCGACGTCATCAGGAGCAGCCAGACGCACTGGAAGCCATTTGCTTCCAGTGCGTCCAGTAGGAAACCGGTAAGTTTCCTTGCTCCAGTGGGGGGGGGGGGAATTGGGATGCATTGAGGCATCGGGGGAGAGGAAAGAGTTTTTCCTCTCCCCTGATGTCTCAATGCAGGGCATTCCTGCTGCACAATCGCGCATGGCGTCGTGATCGTGCAGCAGGAATGCCCCCACTAGGCACCAGGAATTTTTTTTCTATTTAAAGGAAGCGACCCCTTGGGCAAGGGTCGCTTCCTCAAGGGGCACAATATTTTTAAGACTTTTCTGCCCCCCCTGGGATCAGATTGACAGTTTTTTTTGGTGTTTATAGCCCCGGGGGGGGGGGGGGGCAGAAAAGCCCACTAGAGCCAGGGACTTTTTAAAAAATAAAATGGAAGCGACCCCTTGGGCAAGTGTCGCTTCCAGGGGCATATTTTATTTATATGTGTATTCTGCCCCCCCTGGGGGCAGAGCAGCCCGTTTTGTTGGCCTTTCTGCCCCTGGGGGGGGGGGGCAGAAAACCCCACTAGACACCAGGGAGTTTATTTTAAATGAAATGGAAGTGACCCCTTGGGCAAGGGTCGCTTCCAGGGGGCTGATGTATTGTTTATGTTTTTTCTGCCCTCCCCCCCCCCCCCTGGGGGCGGATTGGGCAACAGGGATTTTATTTTGTGTGTAATGGAAGAGACATGGTTGCTTCCAATGGGGCAAAATTTGGTTAATGTTTTATTCTGCCCCTCCTGGGGACAGATCTGCCCCCTTTTTTT
Organism: Calotriton arnoldi; assembly: GCA_963921515.1. NCBI lineage: Eukaryota > Metazoa > Chordata > Amphibia > Caudata > Salamandridae > Calotriton > Calotriton arnoldi. The sequence continues at coordinate 98,210 of CAWUFW010016203.1, forward strand.
GGCCTTTCTGCCCTAGGGGGGAGGCATAAAACCATACTAGGCACCAGGGATTTATTTCTTTTGCAAGGGGAGCACATTTCTGTCTGCTGTTTTCTGCCCCACCTGGGGGACAGATCGGCCTGGCAGACAACCTCACCCGATCCCTTGGGCAAGATCACCCCCCATTTTCTCAGCCCTATTTGAAGGCCCATCTGGCAGATTGACCATTTGGGTAGTGACATAGCGTGTTGTAATGTTAATTGTTTTATATCTTGTGAACTGCAATGGTAATGTTTTATTTCTCCCTTTTTGTTCTAGTTCAAGGCTTTTTCTCTTTAGACTGTTCCAGGTTGCGGTTTCGTTACTGGTGGTTCTGCTGTTTGTGTAGTTGCATGTGTTTGGTAAGAGGCTTTTTTTTTGTACAATGTAAATGAGTTTCATTTCCCTGCATGAATGTGTTTTGCAAATGGTGTAATAATGGCAGTATGTTTGGCTTCTGTTTTTTGAGTGCCAAAAACTTTTTGCATTTGTGCTCGATGTGTATTTTGTTGTCTTGTGAGTAATTGGTTTTGTTTTTTTCTTTCTAGTGGGATATCGTTGGTTTTTGCTGTGTCTCTGCAGAGTAGGTGCTGGTGAGTGTAGCTGTCACTTGCAAGTGAATCGTATAGTTTTTGGGTATATAGATCTTTGTGATAAAGGCACACTTTTTTTTACTTACTTATTTTGCTCAGTGTTGGTTGTTGTTGACTTGTTTGTGCAGTCTCCTTTCTTAGTAAGGATAATGGCTAGCCACAGGATTACTGCTCAGCAGGTTGTTGGTATGCTTTTTGAGTCTTCCTCTGACCATGGTTCAGAGACTGACTCTGCGTCTGAGGCAGAGGAGGGAGTGGAAGATTCAGGCAGTGAGTTTTCTGTCCACGAGGAATCATCGGATGATGAAGCTACTCTCAGTGTGGATGAAGCTACTCTTAGTGCGGATGAAGTGCCTGTTTTAGAGGAGGTCATTGATGTGCCGATAGTGCAGCAAGAGGCATCTGGGCTGCAGCCTGGGGCTGCAAGGCTTCCTGTTGGAAGTGTGACCTCTGGGTTGCCCCAGGCATGGTGCAGCCAGCATTGGCAGACGTTACTGGTGTTCCAGGGTGTAGAGTGAATACTGAAAACTTTTTGCCGATAAATGTTTTTCAGTTGTTTATGGACGATGTATTTTTGGCAGAGATTGTTGAGCAGACTAATTTGTATGCCGAATAGTTTTTGAGGGACAACAGTGCCAGCCCTAGGCCCCACTCTAGAGCTACCCGGTGGACTCCCACAAATCTGGAAGAGATGAAGAAGTACTTGGGTTTAACTTTTTTGATGGGCTTGCTAAGGAAGCCATCAATGTCTTCTTATTGGTCTACTAGTCCCTTGATGGCAACGGCTATATTTCCGGCAGTCATGAGTCGTGATAGGTATTTGCTTCTGCTTCAGATGCTGCATTTTGTCGATAATGGTTTAGCGTTGCCACGAGATCACCCTGATTGTGACCGTCTTTTTGAGATTCGGCCTCTCATTGATCACTTTGTTGATCGATTTTCTAAGATTTATGCTCCAGGGAAAGAAATTGCAGTGGCTGAGTCTTTGGTCTTGTTCAAGGGCCGCTTGGTTTTTAGGCATTACATTCCTAGTAAGAGGGCACGCTATGGAATTATGATGTATATGTTATGTGACAGTAGGACTGGATATGTCTCTAATTTCAGGGTGTACACCGGTAAGGATTCCAGGATTAACCCCCCTGGTTGTCCTTCCACTTTTGGAGTGACTGAGAAAATTGTGTGGGAACTTGGTAGAGGACTTTTTAACAAAGGTCACCATTTATATGTAGATAACTTCTACACTGGTGTGCAGTTGTTCAGGGAATTGGCCAAACTGGACACTGTTGCTTGTGGCACAGTCCGCTCTAACCGTAAAGGTTTCCCAAAAGAACTTGTTTGTCAAAAGCTTGTGCGGGGACAGTGCAGTGCGTTGCGTTGCGAGGAACTTCTAGCTGTGAAGTTTTCAGACAGGAGAGATGTCTACCTGCTGACTACCATCCATGATGAAAGCACTTCACCTGTGACTGTTTGGGGTCAGGTTGCTGAAGCGCTCAAACCTGTGTGCATTTTAGACTATAATAAGCACAAGGGTGGTTTTGATAGAGTAGATCAGCGGTTGGAATCTTACACTGCTCTTCATAAGGCTTACATTTGGTATAAAAAGTTGGCTATCCATCTTTTCCACTTGGCAACCTTTAATGCCTTTGTTGTATTCAAGGATTGTTGTCCTGAGTCAAAGATGACTTTTGCTAAGTTTCAGGAGTCTGTAATAGGCAGCCTTGTTGTAGTGGAACAGGCAAGTGTTCCTAGAGTTGGAGTGGTGGACGATGTGTCTAAATTGAAAGATCGCCACTTTCCTGATCACATTCCTCCCACACCCTCAAAAGACTTTCCCAGTAGGAGATGTAGAGTCTGTTGGCGAAGAGGTACGTGGAAGGAGACTCGTATGTACTGCTCCCGAGTGTCCTTCTAACCCTGCGCTGTGTGTGCCTGCTTGTTTTAGAATGTACCACACGCAAAATAATTTTTGGGAGCATCCATGAGTGGTAAAGTGAACTGCCTGGTCTCTATTGTTTTATATTTTTTGTTCAGTTTCAAGGTTGGATTTGTGCAATGTATTTAGTTTCAGATTTTGTGTTAGTAGATTTGTATCTATTTGCAATTTGTTTGTGTTTTCTTTTTTGTATAAAAAAAACCCTAAATGTGATGGTGGTGTGTGTGTAGGCTGGCGCTTGGCTGGTGGTGTGTGTGGACTGGTGCTTGGCTGGCGGCGTGCGTGGACTGGCGCTTGATTGGCAGTGTGTGTGGACTGGTGCTTGGCTGGTGGTGTGCATGGACTGGCGCTTGGCTGGCGGTGTGCGTGGACTGGCGCTCGGCTGGCAGTGTTTGTGGACTGGTGCTCGGCTGGCGGTGTGCTTGGACTGGCTCTTGGCTGGCGGTGTGCGTGGACTGGCACTTGGCTGGCGGTGTGCGTGGACTGGCACTTGGCTGGAGGTGTGCGTGGACTGGCGCTCGGCTGGCGGTGTGCGTTGACTGGAGCTCGGCTGGCGGTGTGCGTGGACTGGCGCTTGGCTGGTGGTGTGCGTGGACTGGTGCTTAGCTGGCAGTGTGTGAGTAGTGACTTGCTGCTGGTCACTACACACACTGCTAGCAAAATGCCACTCCACTCAATCCGTCAGCTGGTGTGGTTGCTGTGTCAGGATTGTGGGCATGTGAAAGTGATGGGCCCTTGAATGGCGCTGTCTGCTGGTGTGAGTGTTGTAATGTGATGGACGCGCGGCTGGCGGTGTGAATGGTTTTGTATGTGTCACATGTATGAAAGGTGTATGAATGGCCTGTAAAGAGGTTGGTGCCTTGTCGTGGCTTTACAGCTCACAAGCTGCGAGTCAATGGTTCAGTTTTTTGTCTTTCAATTATTGACAGTGCATTTCATTTTTGTGAAATCTCTTGTTTTCCATGTTGCGTTTTGGGCCATTTCCTGTTGCGGGCACTAGGCCTACCCACACAAGTGAGGTACAATTTTTCTCGGAAGACTTTGGGGAACGCGGGTGGGTGGAATTTTGTGGATCCAAGCAGATTCCAGAACTTTCCACCACACAAATGTGAGGAAAATGTGTTTTTTGGACAAATTTTTAGGTTTGTAAGGAATTCTGGGTAACAGAACCTGGTGAGAGCCAGTCAAGTCACCCCATCCTGGATTTCCCTGGGTGTCTAGTTTTCAAAAATGTATAGGTTTGCAAGGTTTCCCTAGGTGCCGGCAGAGCTAGGGTTCAAAACCTACAGCTAGGCACTTTGCAAAAAAAGGGTTTGTTTTCACTGTGAAAATGTGGTGTGTCCACGTTGCGTTTTGGGCCGTTTCCTGTTGCGGGCACTAGGCCTACCCACACAAGTGAGGTACCATTTTTCTCGGAAGACTTTGGGGAATGCGGGGGGTGTGGGATTTTTGTGGATCCACGCAGATTCCAGAACTTTTCACCACACAAATGTGGGGAAAATGTGTTTTTTTGGACAAATTTTTAGGTTTGTAAGGAATTCTGGGTAACAGAACCTGGTGAGAGCTTGTCAAGTCACCCCATCCTGGATTCCCCTGGGTGTCTAGTTTTAAAAAATGTATAGGTTTGCTAGGTTTCCCTAGGTGCCGGGAGAGCTAGGGTTCAAAATCTACAGCTAGGCACTTTGCAAAAAAGGGTCCGTTTTCACTGTGAAAATGTGGTGTGTCCATGCTGCGTTTTGGGCCGTTTCCTGTCGCGGGCACTAGGCCTACCCACACAAGTGAGGTACCATTTTTCTCAGAAGACTTTGGGGAACGCGGGGTGGATAGAATTTTGTGGATCCACGCAGATTCCAGAACTTTCCACCACAGAAATGTGAGGAAAATGTGCTTTTTTAGACAAATTTTTAGGTTTGTAAGGAATTCTGGGTAACAGAACCTGGTGAGAGCTAGTCAAGTCACCCCATCCTGGATTTCCCTGGGTGTCTAGTTTTCAAAAATGTATAGGTTTGCAAGGTTTCCCTAGGTGCCAGCAGAGCTAGGGTTCAAAATCTACAGCTAAGCACTTTGCAAAAAAAGGGTCATTTTTCGCTGTAAAAATAAAGTGTGTCCACGTTGCGTTTTGAGCCGTTTCCTGTCGCGGGCACTAGGCCTACCCACACAAGTGAGGTACCATTTATATCGGGAGACTTAGGGTAACACAGAATTGTAGAGTAACTGTTATTACCTATTGACGTCCGATGCATTTCTGCCTTCCAAATGAAAGACAATGTGTAAAAAAGAAGTCATTTTGAAAAATGGCCATACTCATGCTAGTATGGGTACTCACAATTTCGGAAATGTGCAAATATCTACTGATTCTAAACTCTATATTTTGTTCCAATTTCAGAAATACATAGATTTCTTTCATACCGATTTTTCCATGTATATATTTTCCCAAATTAATTGCTATATACCCGGAACATAATAAAAAACCATTGCAAGACGCTGCTCAGTTATTGGCTCTGGGTTAGTCGGGTTCTTGGTGAACCTACAAGTCCTATATATCCCCACAACCAGAAAGGTCCAGCGGATATAACGGTATATTGATTTCAAACAGTTGTCACAATTAGAAGAAGTTACAGGTGAAAACGTTGGCACAAATGGCTTTTTCTTTCAACAAATTTTCAATTTGTCCTATATTCAACTGTTAGTTTCTATAAAGAAACCTTGAAGGATCTACACAAATGACCACTTGCTGAATTCATAATTTTATCTCCTTTATTAAAATGTATAGCTTTCCAGGATCCATTATTGCTTTCATACCCATTTCTACCATTAACTGGAAGAAGGTTGAAAGCACAAAAAAAAGCAAAAATAGGCTATATCCCAGTAAAATGCCAAAACTGTGTAAAAAATGTTGGTTTTCCTGGTAGTGAAAAACTGCTAAATTCCTTTTTCACTATAGCAAGGACTGTCTCTCCCATAGGTTGGCATTGGGATTGCCTTGTAACACTTTACAAGTGTATATTCCAATTGGGAACATCTTTTAGTGAAGTTGGTTATTAAATTTCAGGTCTGAAAATGCCACTTTTAGAAAATTGGCATTTTCTTACTTTAACCATTCGGTGCCTCAGTCTGTCCCTAGAATACACGTTTGGGTTGGATGACAGTTGAGCTTTGTGAATTCACTCTAGACTGGTGGTACTCAAAGTATAGCCTGCGGGCCACTTGCGGCCCGCCACACCTTTCCTTGTGGATCCCATGGAAAACAACAGCAGTCACGGACTCAGCGCCATTACGGCTGTTGTGATTCCTCAGGGGCCGCATTTGCTGAGATAAGGTCAAAGGGGTATGCGCAGATAATCAGTCTCTCATGCTCACTTGCTGTCATGGTCCTCACGGGCGACTCTAGGACATCTATTTTACCCAGGGCTCTTCGCTGCAAATGTTCCCATATGAGGTGTGGCAGGATCCATGCCTCTTAGTGCTTTACGAAAATACTGGTGGCATTGTCCTTATATTCATAAATGATTAACCATGAGCATAACAATCACACTTCTTATATGATATATATATTCCTTTATTTTTCCTTTTATTTTATGTATCTTTGGTGTTGCCATGTTGTTTTTGTGCATTTTGGTATTTCCAGTGGCGTCTTCGTGTTTCTGCCACCTATGTTTAGACCAGAAAAAGCACATTTCCAGGGAATTAAGAGTCCGGTTATATTTGACACAGAGATTGGCCTAAATCTCGGGCGGTAAGAGCGCTTACAGTGCAGAGACACTCTTGCATGTTTATGTACAAAAGCTCATTTTTTGAAAAACGTTCTAATTAATGTTAGTGGTTGGCTGTCCCTGCGCATCTCGCAAGTACTATGTGAACGACAATATGGAAAGTTATTAATGACTTATTGCTAATGGCTGATTGCTAAAGACTACATTAGTGGTTCACTGCATGAATACCAAGAGTTATTCCAAATAGTGATTAAACTATACTGGCATTTCGTTTTTTCAGTTGTCCCCAGAAGGTCAAAACCATCTACAGTATTAGACCCGGTAGGTTTTTATAAAAGCACATGGTAATGATTCTACTCATTACAGATTGACATGTGTATAAGGATGCTTATATTATAAGTATTATTGTGTATTATTTCTCTAGGGGGAACTTGATAGTAACAATAGCGATCCTCATTCATAACACAATATACCCTTCACTGCAAAGGAGGTTCAGGTAAATATTTAATTAGATAATCAACATTAGAATGGTAATACAGTGACTAGTAACATTAGGTTTAATCTGTGTTTTTTCCTTTTAGGTCTCCCTCCCTGCAGTTCCCTACCCAACACCCTTTCCCACACCTGGCCACTTCAATAGTCTGTGCTATCACAGCATACAGACTTGAAGCTGCCTGGAGATGGAACATTCTGGCAACAAAGCGATCCCGAGGAATCGAGATACGACACTTGTGGCCCCTGTCCTTATCTGCCTTCATCTGCCACTGTGACGTCATATGCTTGCAAAGCAGCAGGAGAGGCTTTTTAAAAGAAAAACTGCCTTTCTTTACCTGCCCATATCCTCACCTACTTACCTCTGACTCACCCCAGCGCCGGCAGAAGTAGTGTGTGCCCAGCTGAGACGGAGCTGGAATTCCCTGGCCACCAATTGCCACGTCTCCTTCCCTCGGAGAGTAGTAAGTGTATGCCAATGTCACCATTTTTATTGCTGATCCCCCATATTTTGTGGTTCTCTGTTGCTAGACCTCCTTGTTCGTGCTATAAGCACAGACGCAAAATGGAAAGATATCATTTGGGGTTCTCGAGTGGGGTCAAAATCTTGGGCAGAAGAGTTATGTATGTACGTGGAGGAATCTCAAGAGAATCCAGGGCACCAGGCAAACCAATGCTCGGGTTCTGAGAGTATACACAGGGAGGCCCAGGTAGGGCAGAGCCCTACTAGCATAGCCTAGGCATCTGCATCAAACGGTTTCCACCATTTACATTCGGCAGGGATCTCACTTGTCTACACACCAGGCAACAGGTCTCAGGCGATCACCCCATCCCTGATTTGATTACTTTGTCCTCATTTTGTTGTATCCCTCTTCCACAGTTCAAATACGTGATGCATCATGTTCAGAACATAGTACGTTGTGTACCATAACGTCTCACCAAGGCCTTTTTCGTTAACGCAATGTAAACTTTCAAGTAATAATCTGAACTTTCGCATTCGCGATCCGTTAATGCATAACGGAATGCTGTACCATCAGCTGCATTGCCCTAATATTGTTATTATGCATGATTTCATTGCATTATTGTTATTGTTCGGAAATAATAAGAAATGTCAATTTAAAGATTTAAACAAAAAGAAGAGTTATGTATGTATTTCTTTTCGATTTATTGTGAGTGGTTAGGTTTTGCATATTAAGTTAAGTGCATGCAACAGTAGATGGCGCTATTGCTGCATTCTGTCACCAATTGTGAGTTAATCATCGGCTGAAATCAACTTTTTATGCAAGTTTGTTGTTCTCCCTGAGTTAACAGGCAGGGCTTTTAGTGGGCCAGGTACTTAAAAGCAGGTGCTGAGATGGTTCGCTATCAGGGGCTCCATTTTTGTCTTCATGGTGAAAAAAAATATATATCAACTCGGCAGCAGCACTATTGCTCAAAATGCCTTTGTCATTTCAAATCGACTCGTTTTCATTCTTTCAGTCTCATCATTTCAGACCTGAAGCTTTTTCAGTATTATATACAACAAAGCCATAGTTTTTGTTTATTTATCTTATGCAACTAACAACCGCTGGGGTATCCATTTTCGCCCTTAGGGTGAAAAAAATAAATAAACCTCAACAGCAGCACCACTGCTCAAAGCCTTTGATGTAATTCCAAATAGGCTTGTTTTAGTTCTTTTACAGTTTCATTTCAGAACTGAAGAATTTTAAAATGTATATATTATATACAACAAAGCCATAGTTGTTGCTTATTTATCCTATGCAACTAACAACTATCGGGGTCTCCATTTTCGCCCTCAGGGAGAACAAAAACAAGCATTGGCATAGCCAATAGGTCTCGCCTTTGGGACCTTATAAGTGTTTAGCCATGCAACAGTTGATGTTGTTGCACCAAGGATATTGTGCTGCATAACTAAATACTTATAAGGTCCCAAAAGCGAGACCTATTGGCTATGCCAATGCTTGTTTATAGATGCAGTTGAAGTTCAATATTTCCCATGAAAAGTCATATATTCCTCTGTGACCATGCACAGATGCAGTAGCGGTCGGTGGTAGGAGTGCCGGCCGGGCGGTGACGTGGGGCAAGGGAGGGGCAGGGTGGGGGGTAGTAAACCACGGATTACGGCCGAATACAGGTAAGTAAACATTTAAATAAATAAAACGAATTTCGTTGTGAGCGTGCATATTGCACTGTGGGGCCACCATTTTGTTTATTATTTAATTTACATTTCAAATATGGTAGAATACCCCTGGAGAGGTATCTTTAAAAAAAGAATTTAAAAATGCACCAAAGCTCTTTCTAAAACAAAACTTCCTGTCAGTGAATGGCAGCTACGGGGCCCTCTAAAGAAATTTAAAAAATGATTCTTAAAGGACTGTGATTGGAGAGTTGGGAGAACAATGGCCGGGTGGGTGGGGGGCCACCTGTGGAGAAGCCAATGAAAGGGCAGAGCAACTGGAATGGGGCAGGGGAGCAACAGAGAAGCTGGAGGTGAGCAATACCTGAAAAAAATGGGAGATAAAGGCAGGGTGCAGGAAGTAATGGACAGGTTGCGTGTAAGAAGAGGAGGTAGAAACAGGCAGTGTGTGGTGGGTGGATAATTCAGTGGGGAAGCTGCGCATGAGTTATAGAGCAGGAAAACACTTGCACTCTCATGGACTCCTAAAAAGAAAAAAGTAGTTCCCCGAATACCAGCAGGGGAAGGATACAAGTCATCAACTCAAAATGATGGTAAAGAAGCTATGCTCCATTGGAGGGACAAACATATGAGGAGGAAGGAAATTCATCAAATAAAAAGAAAGCAAATGAGAATGACAAGAAAGCCAGCCAATAGTAGGCAAAGGGCCAGGCCAAAGCCTGTGTATGTTTTGATATGGTCTACAATAGGTCTTTCGACAATAAGCAGATAAACACCGTCTATTGGCAACACTTAAAATTAGGAAGACAAAAAAAAGAGAAGGAGTTCACCAGAAAGCACGAAAAATAGCTGCTCAAGAATAGGAATGTGCAGCCATAACATTTTTTCTAACAACCATCTTTAAACTCTAAATACAACTCTGCACCTTCATGAAGTTCCAACGTTTCATGCTTTCGTGGCATTTGAAGAAAATCTAGACTTTTTCTCAACAATGTATGTCACAAAATGTGACCACACAGTAAAGAATTCTGCATATACTCTCCCTGTACATAGAAAAAGTCTCCAAGGGTCCACTTCTAGATAAATTCGATTTACATCTTCCATTATTTAGGGTTTGGTTATAATGAAAATTATCATGTAAAGTGCAGAAAAAAAAGTGCAGATGTGAAAGTGAACCTAAACTGGAAGTTCACAAACTTCAAACAGTGTGTAAATCAGCACGCCCCAAAGTCTTGCTGGTTAAAAGGGAAAAAAACTTTGAGAAGGATTAGAGGCATGAAAGCACTGAGACCAGGAGCTGATTTATTTTAAAAGTAGAGAATTCAGAGATTGGGGAGGAGGCAGTGAGTTGAGAAAGCAGGAACATTGGCAATTTCTCAGCAGAGGGAACGGTATCAGAAATGCAGATCATCAGAACTTGATGAGGAAAAGATTAAAACCATCAATAAGGAAGAACTGGAACTGACACCAAAAAAGGCAGATTTTGGACAGCAAGGTGTCCATCACATAGCATGTGTTTTTGTAAAGTGCACAATGGCACAAGTCTGGGGTCTCTTGGTGCTGAAATAACAGATGTTTATTGTTACCCAACTCAGTGTGGCTCAATGTATTGACCTCGAAAGGATAAAAGGCTGAATTAACCCCCTGGGATTCAAACCTGTAGCGAGGAGTTCAAACGCAGATCCCCGGAGGGATGCATAGTCCACTAACGCACCAACCCGGCGTTGTCCAGCACCTGCTGAGTAGGGAGTGGACGACACAGAGCGGAGAGTAGTGAGCCGATAGGTGGACACATCTGGAACATGGGAACCTCTATAGGGCGAGCAGAGAGGCTGGGAGCAGAAAGCTGCCTCAGCAGGAACTGCTGAGAAAAGGAACGGTTACAACATCTGTGAGACCGAAATGTGCGGAGGAGACTGACAACAGCAGCGGGCGTGGGAACCGACAAGCGCCGAAGACAGACTATCGACACCTCGGGGAGCGTGAACTCTCAGAGGAGGGCAGACCACAGATATCACGGAGCCCTGGACCTGCTGAAAGGTGGGCTCATATATAGAAGCAGGGAACCAGGAACTGATGATGAGGCGGTGAGATTTCAAAACAAGCGCGCGTGCCTCGCACGGCAGCAGGGGGAGGGGGGAAAGGAGGGAGCCTGCGCGATTCACTTGCGGGAGCGAGCGGCGCCAGGAGCGATAATTGCTACCATATGGTGCCGCTCGCTCCCGCAAGTGAATCGCCAAACGTGCACGCGTTGCCATTGAAGGCAATGTAACGCGTGCACGTTTTAGGCTGAAAAGCCGATTTGATGGCAAAGGTCTTTTTGCCTATGCAGCGCATGCGCGCTGCGTAGGCGAGACCTAAAAATCTCAACTCAGTAGCAGCATCAATGCTCCAAGATTTTGATGTAATTTCAAATTGACTGGTTTTAGTTCTTTCACAGTCTCATCTTTCCAGAACTGAAGCATTTTCAATATTATAATTTATATACAACAAAGCCATAGTTGTTGCTTATTTATCTTATGCAACTAACAACCATTGCCAAAGCCAATAGTTCTGACTTGTTGCAGGTATAATGTTACTGGTTGTATCTGATATATCTGGATGCAATGACAAACAGCAAAATACCAGTAGTGTGGCACACTATGCTAAGCACAGATTTGTAGCTTATATGTTTTTAAGCCATGCCCTTAATTTCATCGGTCATGGCCCTTTGAGACAACCCCCAGTTTTTTCATCCCACTTAAAGCCCTGTAACCAGATGATCCATGTCATTTATATGTATATATCGCCGTAGTTCAATATAAAAATATTTTTTTAGGTTCTGTTGCATGTCTGTTTATAGTAGAGAAATACTGCTATTTGATGAGTAGTTGCGAAAGTGATGCTTTTTTCAGAATTGTATAAGGATTTATTTTTTACTGTGGCCATAGTTCACATTTTGTTTATTTTCAGGGTCTTTACTGTCCCCTACGTTATTTCTTTACGTTTATTCAGAACCCAGAATTTGAGCTATTTTTTGAGCATTCATTATATTGCACTTATCAAGCAGGATGTAGGCCCCATTAAGAGTCCGGGTGTCTCTCACCATAATGTCAGTGTCTTTCCCGATACACCTCCAATTTTCCTTTGAAGGAGACCAGGGGATCCCATGGGTGGGTGCAGAGCGTATCTTCTTGGCCCTGTTACTGTGCATAGCAGGACTGTAAGTGGGATGAAAACAGTGAGGGGGTCCGTGAAAGGTGTGGAGCCTATAAAATTAAGCAGTGTTTGGCTATTAAAAGTTAAAGTCGCTCGTTTTTGCAGCACATGCTTCTGAAGTAGGCACATCCCTCCAGCTATCCAGTACAACCATTTTACAGTGGTATTCTTGCATTATTGTATATTCATAAACATTACTTTTAAAGAGAAATGAGCCACAGGGGCTATCATTAATTTCCGCTCAACATCAATAGAGAAAATCGTTCCTGGGTTAGCACTACTTTGCTTTACTGAGCGCCGAAGGGTGGAGCATGGGCATTCCCATGCAACCACCCAAGGTTTCTGATGCTAAACCCTATTTACTAAATAAAGTAGATAGGGTTTAGCATCAGAAAACTTCGCCCTTTTGAAGTAGACGCAACGAAGGAGAAATGCTTTCATTTCTCCTTCCTTTACCCGACTTTGCATGTGTGATGCACTTTACAGCACGCATACAAAGAGAAGGGTTAAAGTCAGTTTATGCATAGCCTTTTGTACTGGAAGGGTATCCCCTCAGTACAAAACCTATGGTAGACTCACAGGGACACCCTTGCACTATGGCACAAATGTGTCTCACGTGGCACACGGCTGGTGATTTCAGCGCTGGTGCTAGGGGAAGGGGAGAAGAGTGTCGTATTTCTGTAAATATGGCACTCTTCTCCTCTCTCCTTTTCACGCAGCACATTTGCGGCTGCTGCACTGCGCTGCATGAATAAGTGGTAAATCTGGCCCATAGTTTCACTTCTGCAGAGGAATTTTGCAGGGAAGTAATACCTCTTCCCCAACGACTGCCAGAGGGCAGGACTCTCTGCCCCAACGACTGCCAGAGGGCATGGCCCTCTCTACCATATGTGGCCTGCCAGGGCCTCTAGACTTTAGTTCACTATTGCAAGTGGCAGGATATTTTGCTTATCTACTATTTCACCTGTCTGGGTAATATGGAGAGGGATTTGAGGTAGTGGATGCACTGTACAAATGTGAACTTAATTTATTAAGAAAAGGGTAGTCTCATGTTATTTCTTTCTTCATTCTACTAATGCTCTCAAGTAGGGATGGCTGTACATGAGAAATGTGATTCCCAGATGTTTCATTTGTGAAGCACTAATATCTAATTATAGGCTTAAATGCACAAATGCATCTAAATATGTGCACAAAGAGCACTGTAAAAACATGCAGTGAGAAGTAAACACTCAATGTGGACATTTACATTTTTTAACACACATTTTATTTTCAAACATGTTTCCCCCCAAATAGCAGCACTCAAGTGTCACCTCGTTGGTTTGTGCAGAGCTCTGTACTTAAGACTGGGTTGTGCCATCAGTCGTGAGATGGGGTTGTGCCATTGGTCGTGAAACGGGGTCGTGCCATCGGTCGTGAGACGGGGTCGTGCCATTGGTCGTGAGACAGGGTCGTGCCATCGGTTGTGAGACAGGGTCATGAACATAAATCCTGTTTTCCTGCAGTGCTTGTAAGGAACCCAAAAGAAATATCAGACAGCCCGGTAACAAAGTCTTGCAAAAGACCCAGACCCATACAGAGTGAACACAGGGGGTTCCAGGCTTCATGGGAAGAAGAATATCTTTTTGTTGAATGTCCAAAAGAGAAAGCTGCTTGTCTCCTTTGCAAAGAAAAGGTATCACTTTGCTACAGTGACACATCACCTCCTTTGCGCAATGCATTGACCCCAAGTGCCGACTTGCCAACGCCCTGCACAGCAGTAAGAAACTGATACCTCACCTGCTTTTGCAACTCCTCACCTCCCCTATGCATTGCCTCGTCTTTGACTTTGTGACTCATCCAAGGTACTGTCCTGGGGTCCGTGTGACTCCTGTATGCGACACGCGCTCCATCGCGGTCAGAGGGTACTTATGGATTTGTCCCAGTGAAGTGCAACAGATAGCCCCATTTGGAGCTATTATTTTCTAAATGCTATAATTGCATTTAATATTGAAAGATTCGTATCTTGACTTGTGTATGTTGGATTTTTGTCATTCTGGTCTTGTTCTACTCAGATAAATATTGGCTATTTTTTAAAACTGGTGTGGAGTACATTTGTGGTGTTTTCACTGGGTTACTGTTTGTGTGAGCACAAATACTTTACACATTGCAGGTTTTGCCTGGCTGCTCTGTGCCAAGCTACCAGAGGGTGAGCACAGATAGGTTTAGTGTGTATTACACTTACCCTGACTAGAGTGTAGGACCCTACTTGACATGGTGCACACCACTGCCAACTAGAGACCACATTTCTAACGCCAAGTAAAATGGGAAAAGCCAGTTATGTATCCTCCTCTGAGGATGGACAGATAGATAGCGAATTTCCCTGCTAAATAAATGAATAGATCACCCTTCAGGTATTTTGGCATTCTGGTTAGCCACTGCACATAAGTCATCTAAGAAGAAAACGTGGCTGTGTTATTGAGAAAACGGATAGATTTGTCACCATCTGGGTAATGTTCCCTTTAACCATGATGGACCCTATAGGCCTGGCTAAAATCATAATGGTCTGTAAATGTATATATCAATGCATGCATATGTAAATCTCTTCTAGTTTCTCAAGTAGCTTATTTGTTAGTGTACCTAGTTTGGAGAGGGACTGCACCAAGAATTGCATTGGCAAGGCTAAGAATGCATGACAGGATGAGATATCCATGAGGCATCTCAATGACAGGGGAATTTAATAATGGGTTTGATCCCTAAATTAGTAAAGTTGCATTCATAGTTAGCCCTGCCACTACTTGCAGGAAGAGACTTGCATCTCTTACCTACACTTTTCCAAACAGTATGCAATATTTAGGTTGCATTAATGACTTCTCTTTGGCACCTATATGTAAATCTGGCAAAGCTGCAGTTGCGGAACACAGCTTGTAGTTCCTTTTCCTATTACAGAAGAGGGAATTTTGGTACCTTACTCTCTTCATGCACTTGTACCTTGACGACAATTTGCTGGGATTCAGGGAATTCTGTGTTTTGTGGAAAATGTGAAAACATATTTTCTGACGCATGTCGGCTTTTTTGCCAAATATCATAAAGCATTGCCTGGTTTTCACAAGGAACCAGAAATACATTGAGAAAACATTAGGACTCATGCAGTTTCAGGAGGGGGCCAATCCTTATATCATATTAATATAAAGCTTGCTTGCATCCCCTTAACCAATAAAGTTCTGACCAAAATGGAAGACAAGTGGAAGACGAACTTGGGGAAGGTACTAAAAGATCAGCAGTACCACAGAATACAAGGTATGTGGAGGAACCTTTCCTGAAAATGGACAATTTAATTCGAGACACTGTAACAGTGCACACAGGGTATATTTGTTGCATCTGAATATACAGAAAATGAACCCGTTCATTACTAAAAACATTCATAATTGTGGTCATACTGTGGCAGTAAAGTCATTAGCTTCCGAACAGAAATCATGTAAAAACGGTCAAAAGTGATAGGTTTGTCATTGACATCCACCCCCTAAATTCTATTTATAAGGCCTTGTCCAGGTCATGAAGCTGGGCAAACTGAGAATTAAATTGATATTGCTAAATGCCGTACTGGTGCAGGGGTGATATCACTATATAATGGAAAGCTAGTAATGGGCCAACAAAAAAATCAACGTCCTCGGGAACTGCATAGGTGGGCCCAGCTAAAGAGTGACTTCAGATGACAAGGTGGTAGTTGAGAAATGGAAAGAGGAAATATAATTGTCGGTGAGTCCCAGCTAGTTTAATGGATAGCTGATCTGTGACCACCTGTGATGAATAGTGGATGGAATAAATCATGTTTTTTGCTGTATATTGTCAATACTGGATGCTATGGAGATGTTTATTCTTCTATTTTTTAATGTCTATCTCTTCTTTGTAACAATTCCATTGTCTGATGTTTACCTTCTGTGTGGAACATGTGTCATATTATATATTATAATAAAAACTGGAATTTGAACTGCTTTCAGATCAGCTGTTCAGCGTTCTTTTGAGGAACTCCAAAAATAGTGAACTACGCATCAGTAATTACACACAATATATGGTAGAGGCTCTTTAACCAACCACCAAGTAAATTGTGATTTTTTTCTGCTATTTACTCGTATAGATCCTGCACTGTTTGGCCAGCTGCCGTGCAAATAGCAAAAATACTTCACTGTTTACCCAGCCGCTATCTAAACAGAAGAGCTTCTGAACTGTTCAACTGACATCCATACCAAATGTAGTAAAACTTAAATGTTTACCCGGCTGCTGACTAAATACTAGAGTTTTTACACTGTCCAGCTGGTGGCTGTGCAAATAACAGAAAAACTTCACTATTTACCGAACACTGCCTAAATAGTAGAAATTCTGCACTGTTCGTCCTACAGCTGTACAAATAGGAGGAAAACTTAAATATTTACCCTACTGCTGACTGAATAGTTGAGATTCTACACTACTCGGCTGGCAGCAGTGCAAATAGCAGAAAAACTTCACTATTTGACCAGCCGCTGGCCAAACAGTAGAGTTTCTATACTGTTTGGCTAGCAGCCGTGCAAATAGCAGAAAAAAAACACTATTTATCCGGTAGCTCTCCAAGTAGTAGACATTCTGCAAATTTTGGGTGGAAGTTTTTGGAACACTTCTCCCACCCACTAGGCTGCCAACATCCTGTCCTAGGGGGACCCCTTCCTCTTTGCAAATTAGTTACCCCCCCAAATCGGGGGTTTTAGCTCATCAATGGTTTGCGACAACAATTGAAGTTACAAACTACCAACAAATTCCTTTCTGAATTGGAATGAGAAGGGAGTAAACTCCTTTCATGAACTCTCCTATTTGTAATTCAGAAACAATCTCAGAAGTCCTTTCACTAGGCTAAAGACATTTCAAAATCATAAGGTCACAAACCTTGTGATTTTGCGACATGAGGCCCTTAGTGCTGAAATTGACTTAGATTTAGGCACTAACTTACAGGTCTAAAGGTCCCAAATGTTTGAATGTTTCCAAGTTATTTCGACAGACATTGCACAGAATGCCACTCCATTACACCGTCGGCCAAGAAAAGCAACGTGGGAGATCCTGTATGAAACTGTCTCATACTCCAAACATGTTCCTACTCCTTTACATTTACCTGCAGATGTGACTAATAATAAAGATGATTAGAACCTTTGCAAGACTAGTCAAGCTGTTTATTCTTCTAAAGCTACATACCCGCTCTTACTCACAAAGGCATGGGAATGTAGAAAGGCCAGATATAGGATTACCAAAAGGCTTCATCTTATGAGAACACCTCTTTTTCTGCAGCAGATCTGTGCATTATGGAATTATTAATTCTGGTTCAATTAAACAAATCAGACTAAAACATCTAAAAAAATGATTTGAGAAAGCAAAAATCAGAAATGTAAGTGTTGTATCACAGTAACATAGAGCCATCCAATATTTAAGGTGATTTAATCGAAACACAAACAATTGCATAGGGCCCCTTATGAAGTGACCAACACAGTATAATTGAGAGGCTTCATTCCAATCCCATGACAGAAGTAAGAAAAACTATGGGCCTGATGTAGAGTTTGAAGGACAGAGTTAAGTCCATCAGGATGGTGGAGGACAATACCTTAGACATCATGAGGGACCCCTGCCCGCCAGATTTAAAGTTGTCCACTAGCCTTGTGGACAACTCTTTACATTGACAGGAGCTGCTGTCATGGTGGTTGTAGGAAAGTAGGATCTGCTTTCATGGTCACCCCCACTTTTTGCTGGTGTCATTTTGTTTTTCTGATTAGTCTGACTGGGATCCTGCTAACCAGGACCCCAATCTCTGTGCTTCCCCCCTAAATTGGACATAGTGAGTACTTAGGTACGCTCCAGATTGACTATTAGTGTATCCTTGTAAGCCCCTAGTATATGGTACTAAGGTATCCAGGACCTAGGTACCCCAGAGGTCTCCATTTTGGCTGCAGCATGTATTATGACCACTCAAATTGTGGCTCCAGGCCTGCCATTGCAGCCTATGTAAGTTGGTGCTAGCACCACTTACAACAGATATAGGTTTCCCTATATCTAAGGTCACTACACTTCAAACCTATCAGTCACCCCTAAGGCAACCACCTGCAACTAAATGGAAGCAAGACGGAGATCATCCTGTTTGGAAAAGCTGACGAGTACTTGTCTAGCGACTGGTGGCCCCAAACTTTAGGCCCATGTCCATCCCCGAAACAAGTAGTGCGCAACCTTGGAATAACAATTGACAATAAGTTGTCAATGAAAAACCATGTAAACTTGGTAATAGGCACCTGTTATGGGATTTTGCGGAAACTACGCAAAATCTTTCAATGGATTCCAACCGAATCCAGAAAACCGTTGGTACAGGGGCTTATTGTAAGCCGCATGGACTATGGTAATGCCTTACTAGCTGCAATAAATGAAGACCTCCTTTCAAAACTTCAGATTTTACAGAACACCGCTGCTAGACTTACTTTGAATCTCCCCCCAAGAACCCCATCAGCCCAGAGCCTGAGAATTCTTCATTGGCTTCCGGTGAAAAAGAGAGGTTGCTTCAAGATTCTATGCCTTGCCCACAAGAGCTTATATGGAAACGGACCAAGCTATTTAGCTAAGAAATTGAATTGGTATCATCCAAGTAGACTATTAAGATCCAGTACCAAACAGCTTCTTGCCCCTCGACGAATTCGCACGGCAAGAAATGGTGGTCGATCTTTTTCTTTTTTTGCACCCGCCCTCTGGAACAAGCTCCCGTCCCAGCTTCCATCCATTTCTAATCACAAGCACTTCCGCAAGGAATTAAAAACTTGGTTATTTGACCATCAATAACGCTGCTATATCAGACCTCTAGCCCATACGGAGTCTCCGCAAGCGCCATGAGACCTTTTTGGTGATTTGTGCACTCAATAAGTTCCTCTGACTTTGACTTTAAGGCAGGCCTTTCAATCCTAAAGTCAGGGTGCTGGG
Source organism: Calotriton arnoldi (assembly GCA_963921515.1). Taxonomy (NCBI): domain Eukaryota; kingdom Metazoa; phylum Chordata; class Amphibia; order Caudata; family Salamandridae; genus Calotriton; species Calotriton arnoldi. The sequence continues at coordinate 117,248 of CAWUFW010016203.1, forward strand.
TCCTAAGTGTGAGGGTGCCCTTACAACCTTCGGAGTCCATTCTCCTGGGTTGTAAGTGCATCAGCCATTGAGACATATAGAGTGGCCATGCTTCATTACGCGATGACCAACTCTAAACCGGCTGTAACAATCCCTGTCGTGTTTGGTATCAAACATGTTGAAATCATGCCCCCACACTGTAGACGGTGTGGGAGGTATGATTCCATGCACTGTAATTCTCCTTCGGGAGGCCCTCAGTGCTCCCGGTACCAGTCTACCAGAACTGGACCGCAAGCTAGAGCTGCTGCCAACCAGAGACACCATTCTGCCCTTCTGCTGCTGAGCCAAGCTTGAGCAGGGGAGGGCAGAACAATAGGTATCCTGTCACAGGGAGGTGTGACCACATCCCAGACAGGGTTTAGTGTATTAGGGTGGGGGCACTCGCCAGCGCCACTGAGACTGCTTGAAGGACACATTTGGTGCCCTCCTTGCATACTCCAGCTCAAATCAGTTCAGGGAGCCGTTGGCCCCCGCTCTGGCGTGAAACTGGACAAAGGACATGGGAGTATCCTCCCCACTGTACAGCCCCTCCTCTGGGAGGGACTCCTGAATCATCCCAGCCCATTCCTTAGGGTACTGAAGGGATTACCTGAGGGTGGGTCCCTAGATTCGGCATAGGATTGGATTCAGAAACCAACTCCGTGCCATCTTCAACCATCTGGACATCTCGACTGTGTCAGACTGACCGCGTCGGACTGACCGCATCGAACTTCGCTTTAGGAACCGAGACTGCAGCCGGGAAGACTCTGTCTGCTTCAGGTCTCGTTGTCCTGCTAGTCCGTTGCACTATCAGTGTCCGTGCTCCATACAGGTTCCCCACAGGGCGTATGAACATCCAAGACATCCGTAGGAATCTCCCTTGGAGTGAAGGAGTCACTCCCCTGCATCTGCAGGCACCGCAACATAGCTGACCAGTATGCTGTTCCTGAGCTCCTATGGACTCCGACCGGCTCAGTAACACAGGTGGCAGTTTTACAACTCCCTCGAGGCCTGCACTGTCTTCAGACCGAGTCTGTGGGCAGTATCCCTCATCGGATTTACTGGAACCGAGCCCCTGTGCATCGCGTCAGCTGGCCTTTGCTAAGGCTGGGCGACTCTGGTCTCCAGAGATATTCAGGTCCTTTAAGGGTATCCTTTGATTCCAGTGGGCTCCCCTGCTTGCTTGGGGCCTGCTCTGACTTACCAGTCGTGGTGAGTGACTTGGACCTTGCTGGTCCTGACACTGCACCTTCTTTGTTTCCTATGCTTGTTGCCGTTGCTATGGCTTGTTGGTGCCCCTGCTGGACACTGACTCCCTGGTTCTTGACCTCCGACGTCGGACAGCTCATGAAAGGCTCCTGCTCTTCCACAGCATCGCCTGGTCCACACAGCTTCAACTCAAGGGCACCGTCAACCATCCTGCATCTATCGACATTGGTGGGCATCCGTCTTCTGTGCCTCCTGGTCACTCCTGAGTGGTATAGACTCTGTCCCCTCTGCTTGCAGGTTCTTCACATCTTGAATCCACCTTTGGGTTCCTCCAGAGTCCTTCATCTTCTTCACCAGCGGCACTTTTCCTGAAGTCCTCCATTGTGGTCTACGGTGGTTATCGACGTCACTTGACACCTATGTACCCGGCTTCCCTGGTGTAGGTATCCTGGTTCCTCGGGTATCAACGGGTAGGGTGACTCTCCAAACCTTCCATCTTCCACGGGGTTTCTTCGGGGCCCACTGGGAAGGGTCCTTCTTCTTTAAATTTGCAACAGCGACATACCCATTGACTAACATTGAGCACGCGGTCGTGTTCCTACACTGCACATGACCTCCGTGGGGTTCCTGGATACTCACCTTGGGTGGTTCCTTGTGTCCCCAGCTCTTCTACATCCTCTGGGTTTAGTCTCAACTTGAGTCGTGGTTCGCATACCACTATTTTAGTATTGTGTTTGGTCTCCCCTTGGGGACCACTGTGTATTTGTGCTACTTACCGTTATATTTGCCACATATTTGTGTAGATTGTATATATATCTCCCCGGTGAGGAGATATTGCAATGTGCTAGTGAGTGCTTGTAATAAAAGACATATTTTTATAACGACACTGTGTGATTCTTTTTCACTTAACCTATACCATAAGATTAAGTATTGGTAAAACAAGCTGCTTTACACTCCTTCTGGACTAAGCCTGAAGGCTGCTCTCCACAGTTACCACTTAGAGAGCTTTCTAAGGTTTTCTAAGACCACTAAAATCACCACAAGGGTTGTCTGGATTGGTGCAAGGTGCCCACTTAAATGAGTGTGCATCATATACTAAGCCAGCCTCTCACAGTGGTTTCTTTCTATGCACAAAACGTTTGAACGATAGTACAGACAGGCAAGATGGCCAACTAGCAAACATTTAAAACAATATTTGTTTTTCATAAACAAACTCCCAAAGCAGAAGTTGGTTTTTCAAAAACAAAAGTACTAGTGGCCCTACATGCTGGTAGTTTTCTCCCAGGGTGAAAGGGTAATTATTTTTTTCCTGTCCCTTACAGCCAGGTTTTACTCTAAATAGGGTAGACGGAATAAAGTCCATACTTCGAGGGCCATACTTTGTCAGGCCATTAAAGGAAGTATTCTGTTGACAAACCACAAGCAAGGGAATAGGACTATAATAATTGAACTGAATGTCATTGGAAATAAACGAATGTTCCCATTAAATCAGAGTAAGAAATATAGGCATCAAAGACACAGAATAAAAGAAACTCTCAGAGATTTTTATTCATTGACTTGTTTGAAAATATTGTAGGAAATAAGACAATGAATAAACAGAGACATTTTGTAACCTTCTTTCTTGTGACCTGCTGATCGACCATTTCACAGTTCCATATTAATACTTATTTTTCAGACAGGGGATTTGTATCCACTATTGAGGTTTCAGATCTGATTTGGGGTGTTTCTCTTTCAAATATAATTTTCTGGCTGTCGCTCAGTCACAGCCTTTGTGCTAGGTGATTTCTCTCACAGCATTAGCAATACTGCTGGTTCCAAGTAGAAGTAGAATTTAAAATGGAGTATACCATTCCGATATACACTTCCAGGTGATATATTAAGGAGCTGGAAAGTGAATGTGTGTTATTTTCACCTGAAAGAACAGATTCTACGAGCCGCCCGGCAACAAGAACCTATTGTATTTCGAAGGGATAACATCTCCTTGTATCAAGACATCTCTGCCCACACCTTGACTTGCCAGAAAACATCAAAGACATCACACAACACTTGCAGCAATACAAGATCCTGTATCGATGGGGCTTCCTGCTCCACATACACTTCACATTGGAGGACAAGAGGATTGCCACCTGAACGCCTCAGGAGGCTTGCAAGGCTCTTGGACTGCCTCCCCCTTCTGATGCAGAACTCATCCATGAGTACAGGGACCTTGCACTGGTGGATGAGGGGCAGTTGGCATTTCGAACATTCACGGTAGGCGAAGAAGGCGCGTAAACAGAGGCATCAAATGGACAGGGACTGTCATACGCCTTCCTCGGATGAAGACACCCGCCTTAACCTCCTCCTTGGATAATGTAGTCCATGGACATACTGCCTTTTTGGCGATCAGAAAGCATAATTTCTATCTCCTACCAAACATTGATTTCTTCGATTGAATCTGACAGTGAGCACTAAGGGGGTGGGGTGCTCATGGGTTTTCCCAGGAGCCTGCCCCTTCCCTGTTGAATTGTACTGTTTGTTCTCTAAGACGCCTTATATTGACTTTTTCTAGTGCGAAGATCTATTGACCTCATTGACTGGCAGTGGCCGAGATGACCACTAGATGCCCGGCTACCTGCCTAAGTTATTGTCATAATGGTTATTTAGTTTTTGGTTTTATTGACACATGTGCATGATCTGCACATGGGCCACACTCCAACCGCTTCGCTTCCTACATGAGGGGGAATCACTTACCTACATTTCTATGACCACTCTACACATCATTTCCCCCAATGTACAAGGCTTGAATACTCTGCTGAAATGGAGGGCATTGATGAATTGGCTGCACCACAAAGAGGTGGATATGGCACTTCTACAGGGCATGCACCTCCTCCGAGTCCATACAAAACGTCTCCACTCCTATTAGTGCTCTAAGCAATTCCACTCATCTTATACTCGTAAATCCTGAGGTGTGACTATTCTCCTCCAATAAGACCTTTATTTTAAACTAGACAGTACTTACAGAGATCTGGAGGGATGACAGGTGGAGCTGTATGGCATGTTTGATTTTACCAAGATGACTATAGCTTCAATATATGGCACCAACGGAGATAGGAGTTCTACTCTGAACTTTTTCTGAGGCCTTCTCACTTTTCGAGATGTGAGTGAATAATAGGAGGGGACTTTAATATCCCACTGGACTCTCAACTAGATCGCTCTCACCCCCAAAAGGATGAACCTCACACACACTCAGCTTTAACCCAGGGGATCCTAGACTTGGCCCTCATAGATGTCTGGTGACACCACCACCCCCAGGAGCGTGACTATTTGTTTTAGTCAATTATTTCTTGGTCTCCCAGTCCCGACTTATTAGGCTTGTAGACACTAAAATAGATGTTCGAGACCTATGCCAGGATTCCATGGTGTGGTAAATTCTAGGCCCAGTTGTCCCACAGAAACCATTTCCAAGGCCATGGGTCATCAAAGAAGTCGCGCTTCGAGATCCAGCCCTACGTGACCACATAAAAGATGTTATCGAACAGTACTTTCCCGAAATGACAACAGTGAGGTGTCTCCTGCAACTCTATGGGCAGCTACAAAAGCAGTCTTCCAGGGGAGCTTATTTCTTATACGGCAACATTTGAAAGGGCAGTCAAATTCCGAAAGTAGGAATTAGAAACACAGCTACAACGAGCAGAGGTGAGGTACAGAGAAGAGGTTCTCATAGGACCCTGCAGGATTTGCGACAACGTAGGGGTAAACTCTAGCACATTTTGATGAAGGAAGCAGCTAAGAAGCTGCTTTACATTAATCAAAACTACTACGAAAGGTGGGATAAGGCGGTTAGGCTCTTGGCCCATATATTGCGCATCTGCTCTACACGCAATCACATTAGGGAGATCGAAGACGATGATGGCTGCCTTCAACAGGAAATGCATGATATAGTTTTTCATCACCACTATTCCATTATTTAACAGGCCCAACATTTCAATGAGCAACATCAAGATAATTACCTTCTTGCTTATACCCCTCCGGATAGAGATGAGGAGTCGCACCTCCTGTATGGGTACTCAGCTACATTCTATAAAACTTACGTCTCCCTCTTGATAAAATCCCTGGTAAAAGTGTTCAATTCTTTTCTGGTTTCCTGAGTGGTTACTGATACCATGCTGGAATCCCATATTCTCCTACTGAAGCTGGGTAAACCCTCTACGTGCTGTTCCTCTTGCAAGCCCATAGCACGATTAAATTGTGACATGAAATTGTTCACTTCAATCCTTGCAGCCTGTCTTCTTCCCATGTGACCTTCTCTTATGCACCAACCCAATCCTGCATCATCCGCAACTAACAGGCAAAGGACAACACACATCTAGCGGTGGCAGTCCTGGAGGTGGCAGAACAGCAGAAGCAACCAATGGCCTTCCTCTCCCTCGATGCTGAGAAGGTTTCTGACAGGGATGACTGGGTATACTTATCCAAGGATCTTGATAAGATCCACTTAGGGCCCAAGACGAAAGCCTTCATCCATGCCAACTTTCAGAAACCTACGGCCAAACTCAAAATCAATACCATCTACTCCCCACTGATCATGTTCACCTGGGGTAATTAGCAGGGGTGTCCTTTATCCCCCTGTGATGACTCACATTCCCCCAGGAGGACACGCCCAGCCACAGGTTCGCTTTTTAACATTTATTGTTGTTTTATCGACAGTTCATCTTAAGGTGGTAACAAATCTGCTGGACCCAATGTATCTAGGTATCCTTCACTCCTTCGGATATGGTTCTGTCTCCGCGCTTCCCTATCTCCACATACTCCTGTCCTCTCTGTATTCTTTTCAAGAGCAGAGACGAGGCGTAGTGTGGCCTTCAAATTAAACCATATAGCACAGGTTCGGTAATGCAGCATATGGTGTTGAAGTACTCTCCTTATCATGACGTCACCATGCTTGTGACTTAGGTGCAATCTACATTATTATTAGTGATTCCCTGTGCCCAAACATGTCTTTGGTGACACTCGCAACCCTGCCCACCGCCTCTGTAGTGTGAAAACACTTTGGGGCCGATTCCGATCTCGGTCGGAGGCGCACCCAATACCATTCGGTCGGGAAAAAAGCCATGCGAAAGCCTGTTTCCCGACCGATCCGTACAGCACACCGAACGAGCAAGTACGATGCACACAACAGCAAAGAATCCGGCCGAGCCGTACTCACCCAAACCAGGTCCTGTTCTCCGACCGAGGCGAATCCGGAAACGCCGAATCGAGTCGCACGGAAGGAAAAATGCAGCCCCGTCCGGCCGGACAAGTACGATGCGCTTTCCGTACGCGCCGAACCCGTCGCTACGCACGGCACGTCAAAGCATCCGGGAGAGGCTCACATAAGCTCCGATTTGCGCCACAACACGATCCACGGCTCCTAGACGAACACGGCAGCGACGAGGACGACGCGAAGCGACGAGGACGATGCGAAGCGACGAGGACGAGGCTAAGCGACGAGGACGAGGCGAAGCGACGAGGACGACGCGAAGCAACGAGAAGGACGAACGACACGAACCAACCATGAATCCCTTTGTCCCGATCATACCAATATTCTACATATACTACCGGAACAGGCACGGACGCGTACGGCGCAGAAGGTAAGCCAGACACCAACCACAAAACACATACAACACGTACACGACACATCACACACACACACACACAGAGGGATGCAGAATATACTTACACCAGCAACAGCAGCACCATAGGGGCGGGATGCCCATCACCAATGCCACATATGCACACAAGGGCCTGAATGCGCACCACCACCCCTACCCAGGGGGGCAGGATGCCTACCACCACTACCACCCTTACCCAGGGGGGCTGGATGCCTACCACTACTACCACCCTTACCCAGGGGGCTGGATGCCTACCACTACTACCACCCTCACCCAGGGTGGGCTGGATGCCTACCACTACTACCACCCTCACCCAGGGGGGCAGGATGCCTACCACTACTACCACCCTCACCCAGGGGGGGCAGGATGCCTACCACTACTACCACCCTCACCCAGGGGGGCAGGATGCCTACCACTACTACCACCCTTAGCCAGGGGGGGCAGGATGCCTACCACTACTACCACCCTTAGCCAGGGGGGCAGGATGCCTACCACCACCCTTAGCCAGGGGGGCAGGATGCCTACCACTACTACCACCCTCACCCAGGGGGGGCAGGATGCCTACCACTACTACCACCCTTAGCCAGGGGGGCAGGATGCCTACCACTACTACCACCCTCACCCAGGGGGGGCAAGATGCCTACCACTACTACCACCCTTAGCCAGGGGGGCAGGATGCCTACCACTACTACCACCCTTAGCCAGGGGGGGCAGGATGCCTACCACTACTACCACCCTCACCCAGGGGGGGCTGGATGCCTACCACTACCACCCTCACCCAGGGGGGGCAGGATGCCTACCACTACTACCACCCTCACCCAGGGGGGGCAGGATGCCTACCACTACTACCACCCTTAGCCAGGGGGGCAGGATGCCTACCACTACTACCACCCTTAGCCAGGGGGGCAGGATGCCTACCACTACTACCACCCTCCCCCAGGGGGGGCAGGATGCCTACCACTACTACCACCCTTAGCCAGGGGGGGCAGGATGCCTACCACCACCCTTAGTCAGGGGGGGCAGGATGCCTACCACTACTACCACGCTCACCCAGGGGGGGCAGGATGCCTACCACTACTACCACCCTTAGCCAGGGGGGGCAGGATGCCTACCACTACTACCACCCTTAGCCAGGGGGGCAGGATGCCTACCACTACTACCACCCTCACCCAGGGGGCAGGATGCCTACCACTACTACCACCCTTAGCCAGGGGGGCAGGATGCCTACCACTACTACCACCCTCACCCAGGGGGGCAGGATGCCTACCACTACTACCACCCTTAGCCAGGGGGGCAGGATGCCTACCACTACTACCACCCTTAGCCTGGGGGGCAGGATGCCTACCACTACTACCACCCTCACCCAGGGGGCAGGATGCCTACCACTACTACCACCCTTAGCCAGGGGGGCAGGATGCCTACCACCACCCTTAGCCAGGGGGGCAGGATGCCTACCACTACTACCACCCTTAGCCAGGGGGGCAGGATGCCTACCACTACTACCACCCTCACCCAGGGGGGCAGGATGCCTACCACTACTACCACCCTTAGCCAGGGGGCAGGATGCCTACCACTACTACCACCCTTAGCCAGGGGGGCAGGATGCCTACCACTACTACCACCCTCACCCAGGGGGCAGGATGCCTACCACTACTACCACCCTTAGCCAGGGGGGCAGGATGCCTACCACTACTACCACCCTTAGCCAGGGGGGCAGGATGCCTACCACTACTACCACCCTTAGCCAGGGGGCAGGATGCCTACCACTACTACTACCCTCACCCAGGGGGGCAGGATGCCTACCACTACTACCACCCTTAGCCAGGGGGGCAGGATGCCTACCACCACTACCACCCCCACCCATAGGATGGACAATGCATGACACAACCAGCACACCACAACCTAGGGAATGCAAGAAGAAGACATCCCCCAACACCATGACAAGTGTGTGTAGACTGTGTCAAATGCCTACAACACCGAACATGACTTCGAACATACAATGTGACCCCCTAGCACATGTGCCACACAAATATGTGTGTGGCACACACAACGCAAGCAGGCCATGACCATTGTGGCAATGGGGTCCAAACCCCCATCATCACAGTGACCAAAAGGCAAGTGTGGGGTCCATAGCTGCAGCACATTTTGAACATTGTGGCAATGGGGTCCAAACCCCCATCATCACAGTGACCAAAAGGTAAGTGTGGGGTCCATAGCTGCAGCACATTTTGAACATTGTGGCAATGGGGTCCAAACCCCCATCATCACAGTGACCAAAAGGCAAGTGTGGGGTCCATAGCTACAGCACATTTTGAACATTGTGGCAATGGGGTCCAAACCCCCATCATCACAGTGACCAAAAGGTAAGTGTGGGGTCCATAGCTGCAGCACATTTTGAACATTGTGGCAATGGGGTCCAAACCCCCATCATCACAGTGACCAAAAGGCAAGTGTGGGGTCCATAGCTGCAGCACATTTTGAACATTGTGGCAATGGGGTCCAAACCCCCATCATCACAGTGACCAAAAGGCAAGTGTGGGGTCCATAGCTGCAGCACATTTTGAACATTGTGGCAATGGGGTCCAAACCCCCATCATCACAGTGACCAAAAGGCAAGTGTGGGGTCCATAGCTGCAGCACATTGTGAACATTGTGGCAATGGGGTCCAAACCCCCATCATCACAGTGACCAAATGGTAAGTGTTGACAAAGTAAGAGGTGCAACTGCCAAACTGCATGGATGATTCCTGGTCACAGAACAACAAACACATCAGTGGCAAAGTAGTGTATGTGTCCCATTGCAACATAAATTGGGGGAGCCAAATCCTGCAGTGCAAATAAGACATAACTTTGGCCATGTGCAGACAAACAACACCCATGGGGGCTGACACCGTCAACAATCATCAATGACACAATGACAGAAGTGACCATCCGAATGCAGACCCACATATTTGCACCTATGGGCACAGGCAGATACCCTGTGGAGACTGCAGATGTGAGGTGAACAGATACCATACCATGGCAGCAATGGGACACACAATCAACAATTAGCACCAAATGAGGGCTCCCGTCCCATCAGCCTGGTCATGGAAGTGCCAACGGAATCATCAGCACAGATCCAACACACTTGTATAGCAATGTTGCACTGACAACACAGATGAGTCCTTCCCCATTGATGCCCAAACCTGCATGTTCACTGGAGATGGCCACACGGTCAGGGAAGTAGACGAATAGAACAATGGCAGGCACAACAGATGTGCAGGGGTGGAAGCCACAGATGTGAAATTGCCAATCTAAGTAGGAAATCCCATTGCCAAATACTGAACACATGACACCCTCAGATGCTGCTATGGATGACATGGATACACCACAGGATAGGACACATTCCCCCTGGACCACATGGGTTCCTGCACAGTAACACTTCATTATCATGAGACCAAATATCACCATCACTGCAGCAAGGGCATGGTTAGCATCATCAACATCATGTACATCAGAAGCAAAAGCACTAGAGAACAGAAAGTTGCTTTATTCAGCATATGTGGCATTAAAAGTAGAAGTCCGGTAGAACATAAACAAAGGCCAATGGCCAGTCCATCAACAAAGTCACAAGTGGGTGACAGTGGCAGATGCCACCCTACACATGCCTGCACAAAACCAGGGACAATCCACTAGGAGGGGCAACCGGGGGGGTAGGCCAGGCACCGCAGGGACAGGATCAGGGCTCACCAGGAGGAAGCAGGGAAGGGGTGGTGGGTGCTGGAGAGCCACTGACAACAGCAGTGGAGGTGTCTGACATGGTGTGTGCCGGCACAACTGGGGGGCATGGCTCAGATGTTGTGGGTGCCGGCATGACTGCAGTGGACCCTGCAGATGGAGTGGACAGGTCCGCCACTGCAGTGCCCAAGTCAGACAGGGTGGTAGTGGACTCCACTGCAGTGCCTACCACCAGGGGAGGAGAATGGAGAACAGGCAAGGTGGGCTGGACAGAGGGGGAGGACACCCTCACCACATCAGTGGCACAGACAAGCGCAGCGGGGGGTGTGGTGCCGGGAGAGCAAGTGGCAGGGGAGATGGCCGGAGCCTCTTGGGGATGGTATATCTGTGGGTGGGGGAACCTGGGGCAGGGTGTGGTGGGGGCACCTGTGGAGTGGGGGCCTGAGGGATGGAGGAAGGAGACCTGGTGCTTGAGCTGCAGGGCGGCGGCGGGGTCTTGCTCTTAGCACTCCGGGGGACTTGCGGGTGGGGGCCTCAGTCTGTCTGCGCCTGGAGGAGGGTGTCCGGGGCGAGGGGCACTCTGCTCCATGTGGGGGGCTTCCTCTTCCCCCTGGATGCTGGGGCAGCTGGATCGGAGGGGAAGAGGCCGAGGTCACTGAGGAAGAGGCGCTGGGTCTTTGGGGTTGCAGGTGAGGCAAGGGAGGGTGCTTTGGAGGGAGAGGCAACTGAGGACTGCGAGGGGCCCATGGATGCGTGTGTGTGTACCAGGGCCCCATCCCCTGTGAGCCTGGTTTCAGTCCCCTGACTGCGTGCGTTTAGTTTGTGGCGTGTGTGTCTGTGTGCTGGACGTGTGTGTGCTGGTGTGTGCCTGTGCCGGTGTGTGTGTGCTTGGGACGGGTAAGGTGCTGGGGAGTGTGGATGGAGCAGAGGCAGGAGGGGTGAGGGACTGTCTGAGGAGGGACACTGCTGCCGTCAGGGAGGAGTCCATGGACCTGTTGCCCCTCTGTAGGTCAGACATGCCCGATGAGATGCCCTCCATGAACGACACCAGCTGAGTCAACAGTGCGGTGTGCGCATGGAGGACACTCAGCATGGCTGTCTGCCCTACATGGAGCTGGCGAAGGAGGTACACAGACTCCTCACTCAGGGCAGCAGGGGACACAGGGGCAGGGGTGCGGTGCCTGGGCCAAAGGAGACACGCTCCCGAACATGGGAGCCTCCACGGACCTGGGGAATGGGAGCCGATGGGAGGGCGGTTGTGGTGCTGGCGGGGACAGCAACACTAGCTGGCGTGTGGTGGCTGCTGACACCCGCCTCCACAAGGGAGTCATCCTCCGAGTTGCTCTGGTCCTCAGCTGAGGTGGATGGTGCTGAGGACTCCTCGGTGTGGCTCCCCTCGCCCTCCGTGCCACTGGGTCCCTCCGACCACTCCTCGGCTGCTGACCCAGTCTGGCTCTCTGGCTCCTCCTGGTCCATGGAGCTGTCCCCATCCGTGGATGTATCTGCAAACAATGGGGAAACAGACAGACATCAGTCACCTGCACCAAACGCACACACCACTGTGAGCACAGCACATTACAGAGCAAGCCCTGGCATCATTGGTTGTACATTGCTAAAAGTGCCCTAACTGAACAGGAGAAGCCAATTGTCAGTCTGATGCCAAGCATGGCACTCACATCCCACATGGCCTTGCACCCATCTGTCTGGTGTCTGTTGGATTGCAACACCCCAGTGTGGACACATGCACCAAGTACACATTAGTTGGACAGTGCAGAGGACACGGTGTGGCATGTGGACATGCACACATCACAGCTCTTGCCACTGAGTCAGTACAGGTTTCCGGATGAAAGGGATGCCCAGAGTCAAATAGGAAATGCATGTGATGCATACCAGCGACAGACACCATGATGCACCCATGTCCTGATAGCCAGCGCCACTATGGTGTGCATGTAGCACATGTCACTCCCCTGCAGGACCACCAATAAGTTGACACATGCCATGGCAGAGGCATGACTGCTAAGTCATACATCACTGTCTCAGTGATGTATGACTTGGCAGCCAGACAACAACACTATGCACTGTGTCACAATAGTAGGTCATGGGGAATGCAAGTCCTGGAGCTGCACAAGTGCACATGTACATCCCCCACACAACACATCATCTTAACCCTCATCTGTCCAGGTCACACCTATTGGACATATGGGAGACCTGTGACACTACCCTCTGAACCTGAGCCCCTCACAATTTGCTGTGAATGGGGAACAGCTGCCTGAACTTCACATTCGCATACCCCAGTCTGCACGGGCAGCTGATCAAACACCTATGTGACACACAAGTATCGTCTCCTATGGTCACATCTCCAGGGGCATGCTGAGCCCCTACCAAGAAACACCCCAGCAGTCCTGGCAACTAATCCACAGCACACTGACACAGAGGCAGACACCCGAGGGGTCAAATCACTGTGCACAATGTGTCAGCTGATACACGGGAGTGGGAGTACAGAGTGCATTGCATGGCCTGGAGTAGGCATGACTGTCCTGCTCCACATGAATGAGGGATGTGCCCTGGACAGTGGATAGCTGGCTATGTATGTGTGACACACGTAATCTGCACACTCCTGGGGCCCAAACATTGTTCCCACCCGCTGCATGGGCGTGTGCCACATACCCCAGGCACATGTGGTGGCTCAGCTCAGCAAGTGGACCGCATATCAAAGCAACACGCAGATCACATGTCCAAACCCAGGCGTTGTGTGAACAATGGACCCACCCATGATGCCCACAACAGAGTTAGGGAAACAGATGCTGTCCCCCACCTTTAGTGAAGCAAACTGCAAGGACACAGTCCCAAGTGACACAATTCCCTGAATGTAAGGGCCACACCTGGGTATCAGATGAGCAGTGGGCAGTGCACAATAGAGGGACATGGCTCCTGGACAACAGGACTGCTGCACTGTGGCAGTTGAACCAGGCCAGAGGAGGGCACAAAGCATGTAATACAGAGTTCACAGTGCAGTCTTTGACTCACCCCTCCTTGCTGCTGTCTGGCCTTCAGCTGCCCATCCAGGTCTGGAAACACCACCGCCAGGATCTGGAGCATGTGGGGGGTCAGGGTCCGTGTTCCGCCCCTCCTGCGAGGAGGCGACAGCTTCAGCTGGACCCGTGCAATCCTCCGGGTCCAGCCCCGAAGGTCCTGCCACCTCTTCTGGCAGTTGCGGATCCGGCGCTTGTAGACCCCCACGGACCGGACAGCCCGGACGATGTCCTTCCAGATTTCCTGCTTCCGATGGGCATTAACCTGTCAGGATGACAAAGTGAAAAGGCCATTACCACACATGCAACATATCCGTGCATGACACAGTTGTATATACATGTCTCAATCACAGGGGCACATGATGTACACAGGCAGTGCAAAGCTGACCATGGACAGTTTGCCAGACGTCACTACATGGTATCATTGCATGGGAAATAAAACCATGTTCAAATGCACTGTCACTGCACCATACCTGTCCAGTGCAAGTCACTACACACTATGGGGGGTGACAACTACTCAGTGAGCCTGCTAGTCAGTGGTTTGCAGACTCTCAGCCTTGCTAGTCACACAAAATGCACATTCAGAAAGGCAGTGCACAGAACACTCACCTGCTCCCCTGATGTCCCATACAGCTTGCTGTTCTGTGGAAGTAGGCTGTCCAGCAGGGCCTGGTTCTCTTCAAGGCTGAAGGCTGGGGCTCTTTCCACAGTACGTGCCATTGCAGGGTCCAGAGGGGCAGAGACAGCAGCAGTGCAGTGGCAGATGTCGTCCTGGAGCATGTAGTGCAGGCAAGTGAGCTCTCAGGGGAACAGCCAGCAATATATATGTGCTGGAGAGGCAGATACTGTCCCTTGTGTCCAAAGTGATAGGTCCAAGTCGTTTGCATCTTCTGAATCTGGCCAATCCATGGAATAGCAGCACCAAAACATGCCCACAGCATCCTTCAAATCTTCAACTTCATGACATACATGATTTTGCAACATTGTTGTGGGTGACCAACTGAATTTACAGCAACCGACTCGTTCAAAATTCGAAAACGCGTCCATTGCCAGGCAAGCCCATTGTCAATGGGTGCGCACCGATCGGTCCATTGCGGTACAACGCGCACAGGGGTACAACGCGTACCCGCACACATTGAATGCAATGGGCCGGCCGGAGGCACCGATCAGTCCATTGCGGTACAACGCGCACAGGGGTACAACGCGTACCCGCACACATTGAATGCAATGGGCCGGCCGGAGGCACCGATCGGTCCATTGCAGTTCAACGCGCACAGGGGTACAACGCGTACCCGCACACATTGAATGCAATGGGCCGGCCGGAGGCACCGATCGGTCCATTGCGGTACAACGCGCACAGGGGTACAACGCGTACCCGCACACATTGAATGCAATGGGCCGGTCGGAGGCACCGATCGGTCCATTGCAGTTCAACGCGCACAGGGGTACAACGTGTACCCGCACACATTGAATGTAATGGGCCGGCCGGAGGCACCGATCGGTCCATTGCAGTTCAACGCGCACAGGGGTACAACGCGTACCCGCACACATTGAATGCAATGGGCCGGCCGGAGGCACCGATCGGTCCATTGCGGTACAACGCGCACAGGGGTACAACGCGTACCCGCACACATTGAATGCAATGGGCCGGTCGGAGGCACCGATCGGTCCATTGCAGTTCAACGCGCACAGGGGTACAACGCGTACCCGCACACATTGAATGCAATGGGCCGGCCGGAGGCACCGATCGGTCCATTGCGGTTCAACGCGCACAGGGGTACAACGCGTACCCGCACACATTGAATGCAATGGGCCTGCCGGAGGCATCGATCGGTCCATTGCAGTTCAACGCGCACAGGGGTACAACGCGTACCCGCACACATTGAATGCAATGGGCCGGCCGGAGGCACCGATCGGTCCATTGCAGTTCAACGCGCACAGGGGTACAACGCGTACCCGCACACATTGAATGCAATGGGCCGGCCAAAGGCACCGATCGGTCCATTGCGGTTCAACGCGCACAGGGGTACAACGCGTACCCGCACACATTGAATGCAATGGGCCGGCCGGAGGCACCGATCGGTCCATTGCGGTACAACGCACGTACACCGCGACACATTGAATGCAATGGGCCGGCCGGAGGCACCGATCGGTCCATTGCGGTTCAACGCGCACAGGGGTACAACGCGTACCCGCACACATTGAATGCAATGGGCCGGCCGGAGGCACCGATCGGTCCATTGCGGTACAACGCGCACAGGGGTACAACGCGTACCCGCACACATTGAATGCAATGGGCCGGCCGGAGGCACCGATCGGTCCATTGCGGTACAACGCATCACTGTACATGTGACTGGCATATGTCAGCATGCCTGTCTCAGATGGACATATGCCAGCCACAGATAGCTCCCAGGGAGTGAGGGGCACACCTACATCATGACAGCCTGTCCAAACTTTATCATAAGGCATGTACGGATGCATTTCCTATTGTGTGTATGTTGGTGTACATGTTGTCCTGTGGGTGTCACCTGTGGGCAGCCACCCCCAGGCTGTGCACGTGTTCATGGGGACAGGATCCTGGGTGTTACGTGTACATGACCACTGTGATGTGCAACTGTTCATATCTGTGCATGTGCCATGGTCACATTTCACAGTGGTGTATGTGTATGTCATGTCACATACCCCGTGAGTCCCATGTGGGACGGTATGTTTGAGCCAGGGTGTCCCAGTGGCACAATAGTGATGGTCCTCCACAGTCTTTGTGCATGTAGTGTTTACAATGTCTCTGATTTCATGTGCACAATGGGAGACAGTCTCCACATCCACGTTGTGTGTGCATGGACTCTGATGTTGTGCGTGTGTGTCACAGACGTCCATGTCTGTCCTGCCGTGGCAAGTGAGGCCACTACCTGTGGGGGTCATGGTTGTTTTGCTGTGGTGTATACATGATACTCCATGTAATGCCAGTGTCCATGTGGCATTACAGGGTCCCTGGGAATGTACCTGTCGTTGAGCTGTGGTGCCTGGGGCACATCTGTCCTCACATGTCACTGTGGGGGGTTATTGTGACACGGCAGCAGGAGATGGGAACTGTGACACGGCCTCATGATATCCAATGGGCCAACCTGGGACTAATTGATGCCACCTGTTGGACCGTGTTGACAGATGTTGGCCATGTATGTACCATACATGTCCTTCCGGTACTGCACACTTCATGTAGTTGTGCCTCATAATGATGTATGTTGGGATCTTGAGTGTGTTCAATGCCGCATATGTGGGGTGACTGACAATCTTGCTTACTTCTCCTCTGCACTGCAGGGCTCCTGCTGTCCATCGACCATTCCCAGACCTGGCAACGATGGTGGAACGGGACAGCATCCGACGGTACCGCTTCACCAGGCAGCTGATTGAGGATTTGGCAGTGCAGTTGTCCCCACATTTGCAGCCTGGCCGGCCGTATCCTACAGCGCTGACCCCCAAGGTGAAGGTGATGGCAGCCCTACACTTCTTTGCCACTGGTACCTTCCAACATACTGTGGCGACTGCTGGTGGGATGTCACAGACCATGTTCAGTCGTGTGCTCCGCGATGTTTTGGCGGCAATGTTGCTCTTCCTGAACCGGTACATCTATTTCCCTAGACTGCGACGACTCACTGACGTGAAGAGTGACTTTTATGCCCTGGGGAGGATGCCGCATGTAATTGGCTCCATTGATGGGACACATGTGGCTTTGGTACCACCACAGGCCCAGGTGCAGGCCTACAGGAACCGCAAGCACTACCACTCGGTCAATGCACTGGTGGTGTGTCTTGCAGACATGACCATCACACACGTGTGTGCCAGTTTCCCTGGTTCAGCACACGATGCCTTTGTGATGAGGAGTAGTCGCATCCCCAGGATGATGGCACAGATGCAGAACCAGCGTGCCTGGCTTGTCGGTGTGTACTGACTGTGTGTGTGATCTGTAGTATTCCGCCCACTTTTCCAAGTCAGCTAATGTGCACTTGTCTGTCCGTAGGTGACTCGGGATACCCCAACATGCCGTGGTTGCTGACACCCCTCAGGAACCCTGTGACACCAGCCCAGATGCGCTACAATGAGGCACATGGTCGGACCAGGAGAGTGATTGAGCGGACCTTTGGTCTCCTGAAGAGCCGCTTCCGCTGCCTGGACAAGACCGGAGGGTTCCTCCCATATGCCCCTGCGAAAGTGTGCAAGATTATCATCGTCTGCTGCATGCTCCACAACCTGGCAGTGCGGAAGGAGTTGCCTCTCATCCAGGATGACAATGACCAACATCCGCCACCTGTGGAGGATCCTGGCCTGGACCACGATGCCAGTGACGATGATGATGATGATGGTGATGGTGATGTCCACACACAGCTCATCACCAACTTCTTTAGCTGAATGTGAGTATCCTGAGGTGTCATGTCAATGATGTGAGTTGGCATGATGTGTGGGTGGTGCTCTGGTGCTGTTGGAGTGTGTCCATGGGCTACTTGACTGGATGTGTGTTGCGATGTGTGGTGACAGGTGGGCTGTACTCCCCAACAGTGTTGACATGCTAACTTGGTTCTGGGTGGGTATCTTGTAACATGTATTGTGCATGAGTTTTGCTGTTCTGTCCTGTACTCCATTGCTTTTGACTGTGTGTCATTTCTGTCCTTCACAGGGTACTTTCAGATTCGTTTGGTCAACTGTGTCCACCGACGACGTGATTGCACATCCAGGCTGGTAGCTGTTGTGTCCCTACAGGTGATGTGCGCCACACCCATGGAATTCCTTCCGTCTACAGTTGTTGACTGTGTGCCCGCTGCCAGGTGGGATTACCTTGCATCTGTAGTAGTTACGGCATGTTGCAACTGTGTAATAAACCTGTGCTTCACTTTGTGATGTGCGTTGTCTGTGGTCACACATTTGAGTGCCATTTGCTTACTGCACCTGTGGGCTACTTGACTACAACTGGGAATGGGTGTGGTGTCTGTGCATTGCACCGTCTTCCCTGGCAACATCAGTGTGGGCAATGAGTCAGATGGCCTAGGTGTGTATGTGTTGTGTAGCCCTGGTGGTGTGTCTCCCTCATGTGTGTCACGTTGCCTGTACTCACATGCCTGTGTTGTCCTTGCTGTTGCAGTTCGCATACACAGTGTAATTTTGCAGTTCATCATCCCCATAACAGCACCCACGTTGGAATCACGACAGAGGCAAGTATGGTGTATTAGTGTGTTTATTGTGATACATTTGTGTTAATAGTGCATAGGATGGGTTGTGCTGTACATAAATCTTGCAATCCCAAGTTCCTAGGTGAATTGAAAGTCCTGGTAGACAGGATCCCCAGTATCGGGCCACAGTTGTCTGACACATTGGTCCAACTTGTACTCCCCATGCAATGTGTGGGAGTAGTGTTGCCGTCAACAGGGTGAACAGTCTGTGCACAAAGGCGAACATCCAGAACAGGTTCAGGCTTCCTGGGAGTTGCGCTTGGCCATCGGCCTCTCACTTTTCCCTCCTCGGACGACCCCTCTTCTTGGGGGGGCCCCTCAAGTACAGGCTGCTGCGGTGCAGGGGACTCTCCGCCAGAGTCCTCCTCCCTCCCTGTGGCAGTTGCAGTTTGTTCGGCACCAGATGTTGTTGGCACACAGGGAGGTGTGGACTGGTTGCTGTTCATCTGGCGGAGGCATTGTAAAATGTCCCTGTGCACCGCCGTCATCTCATGCAGTGCATCCCACTTGGACTCCACGCGGGACATGTGTGAGTCCACACGGGACATGTGTGACTCCACGTGGGACATGTGGGAGTCCAAGCGGGCATGATGGGCAGCCTGCTGCTGTTTCATGTCTCTGAGGAGCCCCACTACCTGGCTGAGGTCTCCGGTGCTGGACTGGTACGCATCAGCTATGCGTACCAGTTGTGGGTCATCATGCACACCAGCAACGTCTGCAAGCAGCGACCTCTGTCTCCCACCCCTCCCACCACCCCTGCTGACATGTGCAGTGTGTGCAGTGGCACGCACAGATAACCCTGGTCCACCTTGGGGGTTGGTGGTGGTGGTGGTGTCCATGGCCCCAGGTTGGTCCAGGGTCACTATGCTGGTGTTGCTCCTTGTTCTGTCCATGTCGGCAGGGATGGTATTCGTGGTGACAGTCGTTGGAGGGGTGGGTGCAGGGGGTGCAGCTGGTGGTCCTGCTGGTGCTGCAGCTGGTGGTCCTGCTGGTGCTGCATGTTGACTTGCACCGGATGTGCCAGGTTGTTCTTCATCGTCCGAGGAGGACAGAGGCTGTACGACGCCAGTGAGCTCGGCATCCTCTTGAGCCTGGGACTGGGACTCCTCAGCGTCTGCTGCTGTGTCCCCATCATCACCTGTTTTTGGGAGACACAAACAATGTATGTTATGTTTCTGCAGGCATCAATGGTTGACACACATGACAGTTGTGACTGTGCCTCTGGGTGCGGGCCTGTACATTGCATTGTCCTAAGTCGTCACAGTCAGGGGTTGATATTGGTGTGGCACATTGTCCTGCATTATTTGGGCATTTCTATGTATTTTCTGGGGTGTGAACATGGTCTGCATTGGTTGTGTTTGGTTGACAGCCGGCCCTCCTTCCCACCCACCCAGCCAGTCAGTCAGTTATCCCACCATGGAACGTGCTTGCGTTGCAGGGAGTGTAAGTTGTCTCTCAGGATGTCAGTCAGTGGTGTCCTGCTGTTTGTTGGTGCACATTTGCCAGCAGGGCCTTGTGCTCCCCACAGCAGTAGCCAGTGTCAGCCATCTTGTGAGTCCTTCTCCACTCCCTGTGATGTGAGCATGGTTCAGGGTGGTGTTGATGGGACAGTTGTGGGGGTGAGCTATGTCTGTGACTACGACTCCCATCATGCCATTGCCTCCACCCCACTTCCCAGCATTCCCATACTTACTTGCTTTTGTGTGGAGTTCAGTGTGTGTGGGTGTGAGAGCAATGGCAAGATGGCTGACAGTGGTGTCCTGCTGTTGGTTGGTGTGCAGTACCCAGCATGCCCTTGTGCTCCCCATGACACAGCAACAGTGTCAGACATCTTTGATGGGCCTTTCCACTCTCTGTGGGATGTGCATGCGTGAGTGTGAGCTTGCTGGGCCATGTGGTGGGGGATGTAGAGCTGTGACTACGACTCCCATCATGCTATTGCCTCCTCCCCCTTCCCAGCATGCCCATGCTTCCTTCCTTTTGACTCTGCTTCCCTGTGGGGTGGGCTGGCTGTGCTGACAGGATGGCTGGGAGTGTTGTCCTGGCAGTTGTTTGGCTAGAGGTCCCAAGAGTGTCCCTGTGCTTCACACAACATAACCCAGGGTGGTGGTTCTTTGTGGGATCTTGTGTTAGGATGGGGGCATTGCATTCTACCAGGTGGGTTCTGTGGAGTTTGTGTTGGGGGGTGTGAGGGGAGGTGCTTGTGACTATGGTCAGTGCTGCAAGTCCCCCTTCCCACCCAGCTAGCCAGATATCCCACCATGGAACGTGCTTGCATTGCAGGGAGTGTAAGTTGTCTCTCAGGATGTCAGTCAGTGGTGTCCTGCTGTTTGTTGTTGCACAGTTGCCAGCAGGGCCTTGTGCTCCCCACAGCAGTAGCCAGTGTCAGCCATCTTGTGAGTCCTTCTCCACTCCCTGTGATGTGAGCATGGTTCAGGGTGGTGTTGATGGGACAGTTGTGGGGGTGAGCTATGTCTGTGACTACGACTCCCATCATGCAATTGCCTCCACCCCACTTCCCAGCATTCCCATACTTACTTGCTTTTGTGTGGAGTTCAGTGTGTGTGGGTGTGAGAGCAATGGCAAGATGGCTGACAGTGGTGTCCTGCTGTTGGTTGGTGTGCAGTACCCAGCATGCCCTTGTGCTCCCCACGACACAGCAACAGTGTCAGACATCTTTGATGGGCCTTTCTACTCTCTGTGGGATGTGCATGCGTGAGTGTGAGCTTGCTGGGCCATGTGGTGGGGGATGTAGAGTTGTGACTACGACTCCCATCATGCTATTGCCTCCACCCCCTTCCCAGCATGCCCATGCTTCCTTCCTTTTGACTCTGCTTCCCTGTGGGGTGGGCTGGCTGTGCTGACAGGATGGCTGGGAGTGTTGTCCTGGCAGTTGTTTGGCTAGAAGTCCCAAGAGTGTCCCTGTGCTTCACACAACATAACCCAGGGTGGTGGTTCTTTGTGGGATCTTGTGTTAGGATGGGGGGCATTGCATTCTACCAGGTGGGTTCTGTGGAGTTTGTGTTGTGGGGTGTGTGAGGGGAGGTGCTTGTGACTATGGTCAGTGCTGCAAGTCCCCCTTCCCACCCAGCTAGCCAGATATCCCACCATGGAATGTGCTTGCATTGCAGGGAGTGTAAGTTGTCTCTCAGGATGTCAGTCAGTGGTGTCCTGCTGTTTGTTGGTGCACAGTTGCCAGCAGGGCCTTGTGCTCCCCACAGCAGTAGCCAGTGTCAGCCATCTTGTGAGTCCTTCTCCACTTCCTGTGATGTGAGCATGGTTCAGGGTGGTGTTGATGGGACAGTTGTGGGGGTGACCAATATCAGTGACTACGACTCCCATCATGCTATTGCCTCCACCCCCCTTCCCAGCATGCCCATGCTTCCTTCCTTTTGACTCTGCTTCCTTGTGGGGTGGGCTGGCTGTGCTGACAGGATGGCTGGGAGTGTTGTCCTGGCAGTTGTTTGGCTAGAAGTCCCGAGAGTGTCCCTGTGCTTCACAAAACATAACCCAGGGTGGTGGTTCTTTGTGGGATCTTGTGTTAGGATGGGGGGCATTGCATTCTACCAGGTGGGTCCTGTAGAGTTTGTGTTGGGGGGTGTGTGAGGGGAGGTGCTTGTGACTATGGTCAGTGCTGCAAGTCCCCTTTCCCACCCAGCTAGCCAGATATCCCACAATGGAACGTGCTTGCATTGCAGGGAGTGTAAGTTGTCTCTCAGGATGTCAGTCAGTGGTGTCCTGCTGTTTGTTGGTGCACAGTTGCCAGCAGGGCCTTGTGCTCCCCACAGCAGTAGCCAGTGTCAGCCATCTTGTGAGTCCTTCTCCACTTCCTGTGATGTGAGCATGGTTCAGGGTGGTGTTGATGGGACAGTTGTGGGGGTGACCAATATCAGTGACTACGACTCCCATCATGCTATTGCCTCCACCCCCTTCCCAGGATGCCCATGCTTCCTTCCTTTGGATTCTGCTTCCCTGTGGGGTGGGCTGGCTGTGCTGACAGGATGGCTGGGAGTGTTGTCCTGGCAGTTGTTTGGCTAAGAGTCCCAAGAGTGGCCCTGTGCTTCACACAACATAACCCAGGGTGGTGGTTCTTTGTGGGATCTTGTGTTAGGATGGGGGGCATTGCATTCTACCAGGTGGGTACTGTGGAGTTTGTGTTGGGGGGTGTGTGAGGGGAGGTGCTTGTGACTATGGTTAGTGCTGCAAGTCCTCCTTCCCACCCAGCCAGCCAGCCAGTTATCCCACCATGGAACGTGCTTGCATTGCAGGGAATGTAA
The DNA here is from genome assembly GCA_963921515.1 of Calotriton arnoldi. Taxonomy (NCBI): domain Eukaryota; kingdom Metazoa; phylum Chordata; class Amphibia; order Caudata; family Salamandridae; genus Calotriton; species Calotriton arnoldi. Next base: position 140,352 of record CAWUFW010016203.1, read on the forward strand.
GTTGTCTCTCAGGATGTCAGTCAGTGGTGTCCTGCTGTTTGTTGGTGCACAGTTGCCAGCAGGGCCTTGTGCTCCCCACAGCAGTTGCCAGTGTCAGCCATCTTGTGAGTCCTTCTCCACTCCCTGTGATGTGCGCATGGTTCATGGTGGTGTTGATGGGACAGTTGGGGGGGGCAATATGTGTGACTGCGACTCCCATGATGCTATTGGCTACACTGACTTGGCCAGCATACACAGAATTCCTTCCTTTGAGTGGTCTTCACTGTGTGTTGGTGTTGTTGTGGTGGCTACATGTCTGGATGTGTTTGTTAGTTCTATTTGTGCCACTGCCTAGCTGTAGTTGTAGTTGTGTTTGTACATGTGTTGGCACAGTTGGATGTGACTTTTTTGATGGCATGTGTTGTGTTTATCTGACTGACATACACATTTTGGGATGATTCTGTTCTGGTTGCTGTGTAATTGCTATGAGTGCATGGTTTGACTCTCCCCTTGACAGTGATGTGTGTGTTTTGTGGCAGTATATTGTGTACATTTGTTGTGTACTCACCAGGCTCTGGGATGTCCTCTAGTCCATATACGCTCACTGGCGGAAGGATGGCCCGCACCTTCTCCTCCCAGGGCCTGAGGTATATTGGCTTGGCAGGAGGGCCACTGCCGGTGTATTGGCTGTTGATGTAGTCTTTCTTCAGCATGTCCCGTACCCTCCTGCGCACGTCATACCACCTGTTCTGGATGTCGGTCTTTGTGCGCCGACATGGTGATTGGGCGTTCACCCTGTTGATGATCCTCTCCCACATCTTGGTTTTCTGCGACATGGGGGTCTGTTGGACCAGTGTGCCAAACAGCTGTGGCTCCACCCTGAGGATCTCGTCTACCATGACTTCCAATTCACTATCTAGGAACTTGGGATTCTTCTTGGGGGCATGGTGATGGGTGGTGATGGTGAGTGATGTGTGTGTTGGTGTGCAGGTGAGGGTGTGTGAGTGTGTGTTTTGCTGGGTGTATGTGAGGTAGGTATTTGTTGGTGTGCTGATGGTGTGTGGCTTGTGTGAGGGATGAGCTGTGGGTGTGTGGTTGCTTTCTCTTGGGTGCTGGCAGTGGAATGGCATTTGCAAAGGCTCATGGTTGTGATTTGTGTCCTTTATATAGGTGGAGTTGTGGGTGTGTCTTTGTTCTCTGTCCCCACCCCCCAGTATTTATTGGCTTGGTAATTGCTTGTTTGGCCTTTTTTGGGTGATTTTTCCTTTGTGCTGTTTGTGTATGTTGGAAACGTTCTTGTGACTGAGTCGGACCCTGCATTGGTCTCGTACGGTGTTCTCCGTTTCGTTCACGCTGTGTTTGTGCAGTTTTCTATGCTGCGTACGCGTCGGTCGCGGTGTATTGTGTTGTTTCGGCTCGGTTTTGTATGCGTGTCGGTCGTACGGCTTGTCCTCCGTCCGACTCGCTCGTGGTTTTTGCGCCTTGCATCCTACTTTACGGTTTGGAGTTCGCGTGTACGTTTCGGTTGGATTTATTCCGGGTGCGTGTCGGTCGGTTGGATTCGCGTGTTTTTCCGGCCGGATTGCTGTTTTCCGTGCGGCTCGGTCGGTCGACTTGGTTTCGGTACGTGTCGGTCGGATTTTTCGCGCCTTGCATCGTACTTGGCGTGTTGTGCGCCACGGGTACGTGTCGGTCGGTATTTTTTCCGGATCCGAGTCGGTCGGTGCTTTTTCCGGCCCGAATCGGAATCGACCCCTTTATTACAGGGACTTGCCTGAAGCCAAGGCCCTCCTGGGTCACCAGTGTTGAGAGTACCAGCGTCTGCCTGCTCTCCGGGCCTTCTGGACTCATTGGAAGTGATCTCAGAGCATTTATTCTCCTCCGTGTAGCCGGTGCCTTCCTTCCACTTGGCCCCTTAGTGTCCTTAAGGCTCCCATCCACAGTGTCTCCGCTCTCCTTCTCGTCGTTCTGGCAGCCACCGTTCTGCGTCATCTCTCCTCGTGTATCCCAGCAAGAATCTGCCTCCTCCTGAACACCGACCTCTTTCTCTAAACACAGAAGCCCATCTTTAGGATTCATAACTTTACTACTCCTAAATGCCCTTTGTGAATACTGAAAGTCATAAAGTTAGGATTTTGGCTCAGTTTAGGAGTAGCAAAGTTAGGAATCCTAACTTTACTACTCCTAAATGCCTTTTGTGAATACCGAAAGTCGTAAAGTTAGGATTTTGTCTTAGATTACTTTTGTGAATCGGGCCCGATGTTCCTGTGCATAAGCCCAAGGCACCAAATTCCTATTATACTTGTGCAATAAAAGATCCGAAAGGGGCTTGCAAATTAAGAAAATTGGGGAACAAATCTCCGATAATATCCCAAAAGGAGTGTATCTCCTTTTTTGTTCTGGTTTGCGGTATGTTGCGAATAGCCTTGAGTTTGTTCAACTGGGGTTGAATGACCCCAGCATGGATGAAAAAACCCAAATACTCGTATTCTGTAGCCAATGTGGTCTTTTTCGGATTGAAAGTAAGTCCTACCTTATTCAATGTACATAGGACCTGATCTAGATGTTGTAAGTGAGTTTCCCAGTCAGGACTATACACAACTATGTTGTCTAAATACGCAACAGCATAAGCCCGTAACAGGACATCCTTGAGTCTTTGAAAAGTTGCAGCAGCCCCATGGAGGCAAACGGCACAACCTTAAAATGATAAATCCCTTTAGGAGTCTGCCAGTACCTTTTCGTAAGATGAATTGTGGACATAACCCAGGCCCCACTCAACCTCTCTACTAGTTTGTTCACCCGGGGCATAGGGTAAGAGTTGAATTGTGAAACAGCATTCAATTGTCGGAAGTCTATGGAAAAGCAAAGACTTCCATCCCCTTTAGGGACTAACGCTATTGGCGAGCACCACACACTTGTTTAGAGGGTTCTATTATATCAGCCTTCAACATGGCAGCTACTTCCTATTCGACTGCCTCTCGTCTGGGTGCAGGAATACAATAGGGCTTCAGCTTAACTACCCGAGATCCATCTGTGATGATGTTATGAAACACCAAGGACATGCGTCCAGGAACACCTGAAAGAAACCAGGGTACTGATCCAATAAAGAAGCAGTTTGCTGTCTCTGCTCCTTTGGGGTCACTGACATAATATCAATACTGGTAATATCGAGCAACAAAATTATTGTCACACTAATATCGATTACAAAAATATTGACTACCTATATTTATTTTAAAAAATTCACACATATATCGAACTTATTATATCATCATAAAAATCATCCACACACCTAATATCGGCAACACAAATATCATACACAAATATATTGTAAACATTAAATAAACTTACAAAACAACAAAAATATCGAAAGCAAAAATATAGACTACATTATTATCGTACAAACACAAATATCGAAGCCTTAATAGAAATAAAATACTAACAAAATTAATAATATTAACAAAATGTAGAATATTCAACACACAAACAAAATTATATAATAAATGTAAACCATTTTAATATTAATTAAAACACCACCACACAATATTTAAAATTACTTTCACCACCAAATATAAAATAAACAATAAAGCTAAATAAAAATTAATACTTTCTACAAATGACACATTGTCTTACTATAAAAAATACTTAAATATTACTCTAAGAAAAATATATATAACCAAATTGTCTATTAATTAAAATTACTTAGCTTTTTCCAAATAAGGAGACAACTGTCAAAACAATTAAAACAGACGCTTTAAAAACCAATGAAATTAACTACAAACAGCATCAACCAATAAAAATTAAACATCAATGAATTAAATACTATATAAGTAAAGCAAAAAATCTACGTAATGTACCATTATTCCTTCCAAGAATGGAGCATGCCAAATCTCTTCCAGATTTCTACCAGAACAAAAGACCTAAAAATCTAAACCTTCAAATCCTACTTTACAAAGTAAGTAAAATAACTTACTTATTTTAATAAGGATTAAAATACAGCAAATGAAATTTAAATTTAAATAAAATATCTAACATATTTTTGTATACACTATCTCTCCTCTACAGATTGCCAAAACTACAGCAAACTAACTACAAAAAACATCCAAAGAAAACCTCTAAATAAAGTAAGTATACTTTTTAAAAATACTTAGCCACTAATCTAAACTCCAAAACAGGAATACACCGTAACTATTGCAAAAACAACAGTTGATGGACAGAATGCAGAACAATGTCATACATTCACCCCAGTACAGAGATCTGGGCCTAAATCCATTGTTTTTTTGCTCACCATGCCATTCCAGTTTGAACCCAGCCATATGCAAATCAGTCTTGACCCTGTGCCTCATGGGAACAGTCCAGCCCGAACTGCCAAGCCAGGTCCTCCCTGGACTGGAAACAAGCATCCTAGGACCGGTTTGGGGGTTTTACCCTCATCAGCCAGGATAGCTTGATTCCAGTGGCATGGAGAGCACGGGACCCACGTCTGGGCATACCCGTCCCACTCGGGGTGACAAATGCAAAAACAACAGTTGATGGACAGAATGCAGAACAATGTCATACATTCACCCCAGTACAGAGATCTGGGCCTAAATCCATCGTTTTTTTGCTCACCATGCCATTCCAGTTTGAACCCAGCCATATGCAAATCAGTCTTGACCCTGTGCCTCATGGGAACAGTCCAGCCCGAACTGCCAGAAACCGGTCCCAGGATGCTTGTTTCCGGTCCAGGGAAGACATGGCTTGGCAGTTCGGGCTGGACTGTTCCCATGAGGCATATGGCCATGTCTGAACTGGGGTGGTGGAGTGAGCTAAAGAATGATGATGGATTAAACCCAGATCAGTTGACTGGGGGTGAGTGTTTGATTTGCTCAAGCGCTCCGTCCATCATCCCCTTTGGTATCGCTTTTTTTTTTTTACACCGTAACTATTACATCCCTAAAAAAAAAAAAATTACTTTTTAACCAAATAATTTTAAAAATATTTTTCTACCACAGAAAAAAGCCAACTACTACAAACAAATATCAACAGAAAACTGTACAAAATCCAAAAAATCAACACAACCAAACTGGTAAGTATATTAACATAAAAATATTTGTTTTAATAAAAAAAATGCATGTAATAAATATTTACCATATTCTAAATATATATTTAATTACAGTGCAAATATCAAAATTACTGAAGGTGCAAAATGTATTACGTCACAGAATGGAAATCTTTTAATATGCTATATGGGATATGGGATTTGTCTATACCCAAGAGAAAGAAACAGCTGACAAGATTATTTGGAAATGCACTAAATACTATTACAATGCATGATATGGGATGGCTAAAACAAGGGAAACCACTGTAATAAATGTGAAAAAGCATAACCACCCCCTTAGCGTGACAGAAATAGAAGTTAGAGCTGTATTAGAAACTACCAAATAAGCTACTACTAGTTCTCAAACACCCACAACAGTAATCCTGAAAAATATTCTACCCCAAGTTCCAGAGCTTGTAACTGGCCAAATACCCTCCATTCAAAATGTAAAAAAAAAAAAATTATTATCAGAACTAAAAAATCTACAACTGATACCCCACCTGCCCCCAAAACATTCAGTGAGGTTCAAATACCACCTGAACTAACCATAAATCACAAAGAAGAACAATTCCTTCTTTATGACAACAAAAGTCATGAAAAAAGAATTGTAATATTTGCAACTCCGACAAACCTACTAAAACCACAAAGATGTGAAACATGGATGATGGATGGGACATTTAAAATATGTCCCAAACCATTTTGCCAATTGGATACAATCCGTGGACAATACCACAAAAGCAACTTCCCTTTCATTTATGTACTTTTACCTAGCAAACAGCTACCTATATAGACCTCCTAGCAAAAATAAAACAAGAAACTAACTACTACATCCCAAAAAATATCATTGACTTCTACAATCAATGATACAAGCCATCCTAAAAACATAACCCACTCACAGCCATACAAGGGTGTAATTACCATTTTAATTAAAGCATATGGAGACACCTTCAAAAATCTTCCCTTAGGGGCTCATTACGATGTCAGGCGGAAAGCCTCCGCTGACAGTCGGAATCTTGCCAACCGCGTCGGAGCACTTCCGACCGACTCGGTCGGTTTACAGTCCGACCACCCGATTACGATGTTCGTGGTCGGAACTTAAACCGGCCTGTCATTCCGACCCGGTTCCGAACGGCTCACGGAGTATTCATGTCGGTCAGAACGGCACCGTAGCCCCCTATGGATGGCGCTTCCGCTGTTGGGATTACGATGTTGGTTTCCAACAGCCTTTACTCGCCGGACTTCCCAACACGGAAGGGCTGTCAGAAAGTGACTTTGGGGGGCCTATGGTTGGTGGCCAAGGAGGTACCTAAGGTACCCCCCTGTAAAACCCTGCACTCTGTGGCTGGCACCATGGGGTGCCTGCGACAGGGTGCAGGGTTTTACACACACCATTTCCCCAAAGGAGCCTTTGTTACAGCCGGTTCTCGCGCGTAACACAAGCTCCCATAGGAAACAATGGGAATCCGATCGAACAGTGTTCAGTCGCATCGTAATCCGGCAGTCGGAACTGCCAACCGCAAGTCGGTCGGACCGGAATCCGAGACTGTGTTGGGCGGCGGCTTTCCGCCCGACATCATACTGAGCCCCTATGTGTACAATATGCAACTAATAGCCACTTTGCTTACAAAATTAAAAAATGTATTGCACTAGCCTACGTCCCAATAACCAAAGTTGCTAACCACTACAATCTTTTAATTGAAAGCCCCTATTACCAAACCAATGAAAATAAACTAAGTTCCCTACTCAACTATTCGGAGGATACCTGGGTAGGAAGACTACGTAGATCTGGACATAGACGACAACCAAAATTCCACATTCTATGGTGGAATGTGTACAACAGTACCCTAGCCCAAGAAGCCCAAAAACCAACAACACAGGGGAAGGATGGCATAACGCCTTCCAATCCACAATTGGAAGAAGTCAACCCACCATTCATAAATTTCTAGAATCTACTCAAAAAGAGCAAAGCCACCAAGAACTGAGGGCCCGATGACAACTTTGGCACAACGGCGCCGGCTCAACGCCTGCTCCTCTGCACTTAAGCCGTGCAAGGACTGCCAGCAGTATTACGAGTCAAAAATGTGTAACTTGTAATACAGTCGGCGGTCCTTTGCCTTTCCCAAGGCGGTGCCTGGAAAACAGGCATCGCAAAGGCAACAGCAAAAAACTTCCAGCACAGCATGGACGGTGACCTCCATGTCGAGCTGGAAATTTGTGGGAATACAGACAGGGGGGCACATGTTGTGCAACCTGAATGTATTCCCATGGTGGGGGCTATGGGGGCCCTGTAGGGCCCCCTTTGTTCTTGCACCACCAGCCTTTATGCTGAGCTGGACTGCACCAGTCCCTGCTCAGCATATTGCACTGTGGCGCAGCTGCGCCACCACCAGGGAACAACTGTTTCCTGGTGCAGCCAGCGATCCACCGCCGGTACGACTTTGGAAGTCGTAATTGACATGACGGTTGATCACCAATGCAGCGCCACTGAGTCTGGCGGTCGCAGGTCCGCCAGACTCATAATCAGCCCCTGAGACTGGACCAATCTGTAACACAATTATGCCCTAAACTAACCAAACAAACTAAAAGAATGTATGAACACTCACAATTCAAAGTAAGACTCTATCCAAAAACTAAAGGACTCGAATACCTAGAAACCATAGTAAAATCTATACTCTAAAAACATCCCTTATCCTACAAAAAAGTCACCAAAGTTAAAATAAAATAGCAACCCTACTGTAAATATTTTTTCGATATAACATATTAATAATATGTCAACAAATATATACAGTAAAAACTATATATTATTTAACATAATAAAAATATTCTTAATCTAAAAAAAAAATTAAATACATATCTTTCAAAAAAGTAGAAAACTAACAAAGAAATCTTTAACACTCCTACATAGATATAAAGCAAATCAAAACATATCACTTTTATTTTAAAACAACAAATAATAAAACAACATTTCCCATCCATTTAAAAAAAAAAAAATTACTTACTGTTTCGTAGTTGCAAGCTTCATCCAAACAGCACTGTAAAACTCCATAATCCTTTAATGTCCATTTTTAAAATAAAACTCACCTAAAAACAAATGTAAAAATACAACTGTGCAAACACAAATCCATCGATATAATTCTCCATAGGATAGAACCATAAAAAAAACAAAAAATAGATTTAAAAAAAAGAAACTGTCCAGGAAACTCGAAAAATTAAGAAAATGTAAAATAATTATTACTTCACTAGAAAGTAATGCACATTTCTTTTAAAATAATAAAGTGGAAATGAATTCTCCCTCGAAATCCAAGTCTGCAAGAAAACAGCATGTAAAAAAAAAAACACAAATCCCAACTGAACATTCATGCACTTAAAATATTCGACACAGCACTTCAACTCAACTACAATTCCTCAACACATGCTACTCTACATATAACTAATATTGTAAAATATCTCACAACACTAAACAAATGACACATTAACTATACTACACATGATATAACCTACCCACTACACTATATAACAATATCTAAAAACACACACTACAAACCCTAAACAGTATCTAAGTACCTCCCCCTACTCTTAAATTACCTTAAAAAGTAAGTAAAAATAAACTTACCTTAACCTATGCAACGCAGCTTCCAACTACGAGCTTCTTCCTCCAAATACGTCAATAACAATAATAGTGATATATTAAAAAATCCAACTAAGTAAAACAAATGGCCGCCTATTTAAAATGGAAAAAAGACTATTCCCCATTAAACTCAATGTAAAATAATAACAGTATTAAAAAATGGTTTTAAAAATGTTTAACACTGTTATAAATTGCTAACACATTTTAAAAAATATGTCAAAAAATTGTACAATATATAGTATTAAATATTACAACATACATAATATTTATTACTATGAATTAAAAATGTTTACTTTTGTTATTATTTAAACAATATAATTTACTATCTGTAAAAATATGAAAACATCAAACATCTATAAAAACATTTACAATGTATAGAAAAAATGTGTTTCTCTAGTATAATTTTTTACACTATTTTTGTCCTAAACAAATATTATTTAAAAAAATATTATAATTTAAAATTCAAAATGTAATAAATAAAATGAAAATGATTGTCAATACATGTAAAATATATATTAAATATTATGTATACTATATATATACTTTATATAACAATTTAATATATATTAAAAATGATTTAAAAAATAAACATAAAACAGATGCAAAATAATATAAAATGTATGTTTATCTAAAAAATGTATTTACATCTTTCTTTTGTACATAAAAATTGTATAGCCTTCTAAACAATAGCATATACTTCTATAAAAAATATCATTTAAATATTATTTTTTGAAAAATGCTTTGAAGATATGAAACAGACTTAACAGTGCACTAATTGTGTTTTTGTTATTAACATTTGAGTATAAGTAAATAAAAGCAAAACATTAATTAACAGTTTTTCTATTTTAATAAACCTATATTTTCATTGCAATAAACTTTATTTATATATGACCTACACCTGTCTCAACTTCTTGTCTCTATAAATAAAAATGTTCTTTATAAATTATGGATATATTAATTACAAAACCTTACACAAATAAAACCTGCAACACCCACCCTAACATACCTTCATTTATTTAATATTCTAAAAACCAAATATACATATTTTACTACTTCCATTCCCACTCTACTTAAATCTAGGAAGATGCCGGACACTAAACATATATGTAATTAACTATTCCCACTCCAACCTACATTAATTCAGGGAAGGTGCTGGACACTAAGGGGCCGATTCCGATCTCGGCCGGTAGGGCACCGAATCGGACGGAAATCTCACCGACCGAGCCGGACCCGGAGAGATTTCCGACCGAATCGGACCCTAGCAGCCCGACCGAACGAGTACGATGCGCACGTATGCTATCGGACTCGAGTCGGTTGGACTCCCATTGAAGTCAATGGGAGCCGGTCGTACAACGCGTACGCGGGCTCCCATTGACTCAATGGGTGCGAGGCGAACAAGGGCGCCCCCTACAGCGTGTACGTGGTGAAGCGACTCGCGCTGTACACACACAGGTAGGGGGGACCCATGGGTCCCCCCTGTGTGCGACTCGCGCAGCTACACGTACAGGGGGGTCCGACACGGACCCCCGAAGTACGGCTCCGACTGCTTCTTCGAGCAGGACGGCGCGAGTCGGTCGGACTGCTCACGGCGCGCATCGTACTTGCCCGGCCGGGGAACGTCTCCATTGCGCGGTGCAAGGCGCATCTGTGCGAGTCGGTCGGTGCGGTTGGGACGGGCGAACGAGTCGGTCGGCGAATTCGCACGTGCTCGCATCGTACTCGCTCGCCCGGACGCACGTACGAATCGGTCGGGAAAGAGGGCTCCGAATCGGATCCGGTTCAGCCGAATCCGATTCGGTGCCCTACCGGCCGAGATCGGAATCGGCCCCTAAACATTTATAATTAACTATTACCACTCCAACCTACATTAATTCAGGGAAGGTATGGGACACTAAACATATATAATAAACTATTCCCACTCCAACCTACATTAATTCCGGTAAGGTGCTGAACACTAAACACTTATAATTAACTATTGCCACTCCAACATACATTAATTCAGGGAAGGTGCTGGACACTAAACATATATTATTAGCTATTCTTACTCCAACCTATATTAATTCAGGGAAGGTTCTGGACACTAAGGGGTCGATTATGATGTTGGTCGGAGTTGCCTCTGACCGACATCATCGCGGAATTGGGACGACTGACCTCCAATCGACGGTCCTGAACGCCTAATTATGATGCAACTGCATGGTGCAGTCGCATACTCACATTTCCCTAAGGGAGCTTGTGCTATTGCCATAAACCGGCCGTAGCACAAGCTCCCATAGGGAAATGGGAGGCTGTGAGGTCTCCCCGCCATCCATAAGGGCCGACTCGACTGCCGCATTACCATGCCGGTCAGATCCGTGGTGGTCAGAAACACTGACCAACACGGTCCCGACGGTCAGAAGCATTCCAACCACCTGGCGGACCGCCCTCCATCCCAGAATGGCGGCAGTGCCTGTGAGGCACCGCCGTGGGGATTACAATGTCCCTTTCCCCTGGACATTCTGCTAAAGTCAACACGCAGTGAAACGGCTGGCAAAAACTAATTTGGGGGCCCATAGCGGGCCCCCCTAACCTCTGCAGCTGGTACATGGGTCCGGGGGGCACATATGGTGCCCCCTTCATATCCCTGTACCATGTGGCAGGCACAGCATGGTGCCTGACAAGTAGTGCAGGGATAGGTAAACACCCTATTCTTTGTATTGCAGCATGGGCTGCTGACCGCATCCCAGCTGCAATACAAAATATAGGCAATGCGACAGCCATGGTGGTGGTCGCATTGTAATTCGGAGTGTGGGTAGGCTGCCTCATGCGCAGCCGGTCCCCATTCCAAGACCATGGCGGTGGACTTAAGTCCGTCCGCCATCAAAATGAGGCCCATAGGGCCCGATTATGGTAGTGGTTGGACTTTCGTCTGACGGCCATCCTAATAGGGATGGGACCGCCCGACTAGCTGTCCGTGGTCCCGCCATAGGGATTACAATGCGACTGCCTTCAAGGCAGTCACAATGTGTATGTTTTGTATTGCGGCACGTGCTGCAGGCTGCAAGCACACGTCGCAGTACAAAAAATATACATTTTACATATCCCTGCACTATGTGGCAGGAACCATGCGGTGCCTGCCATATGGTGCAGTAATATGTAGGGGGTACCGTAGGTGCCCCCCAGAACTCAAGGCCGAGAGCAAGGGCGAAAGGGGGGCCACTAGGGACCCCAAAGTCCCTTTCTGCCGGGCTTTTTATGGCAAGTTAACCGCATGAAACGGACGGCGGAAAGGGACATTGTAATCCCTACGGTGGTCTGACAGGGGACCGGGCGGAAAAGGGCTCTAACATGGTGACGGTATCTGCAAGACACCACCATCCATATTAGGATGGTGGCGGAAAGCAGCCTTTCCATGGCGGCATTGCCGCCACGGAAAGGCATGCGGTCTTTGCTTCTGGGGGCCCGTTGCGGGCCTCCAGAGTTTTGGGGGGGTGGGGGGTGCACATGGGGGGTACCTATGGTACCCCCCTGCATTTGCATGCACAACATGCCTTTTTCACATTGCGGCGGGTGCTGCTGACAGCACCGCCCATCGCAATGTGAACAATGCGGGATGCGCCCGCCAGTGTGGTGGGCGCATCGTAATTTGTATTGCGGGACCGCAGCACATATGGCAGGCGGTCCCCTTTTCCGTTGCGATGGTGGGCGGACATCGTAATGGACCCCATAATTATAAACAATTTGAAAATTTGCCCTAAATTTAAATCAATGTAATTTTTAAACTTTACATTTTTATACACTTTGTGATCAATTTCATTTATCAAATAATTGTTTTAAATTCAAATAATTATTTTGGAAAAGAAAAATACTTTTTTCATAGATTCTTTAAGTTTTTTTAGATTTTTTAAATTATCCCTTAAAAATATATCTACATTACTCTTGATTTACTCATCCCCCGAAAAATATTCAATAAATGTACGTCATATTTTTTTTAACTTTTTATAAATATATAGGGCATCATTACGATGTCGGGCGGAAACGTTCCGTCTGACACCATCTCTGATTCGGGAGCCGACCGACTTGCGGTCGACGGCTCCACCATACCGATTACGATGCGATCGAACACGGTTTGCTCGGAGTCCCATTGTTCCCTATGGGAGCCCTTGTTCCGCTTGACAACAGAGGCTCCCATGGGGAAATAGAGTGTGTGCAGAAAACCCTGCACTGTGTCGCAGGCTCCACACGGTGCCTGCCACAGAGTGCTGGGTTTTACATAGGGTCCCTTAGGTACCCCCTCGGCCCCCAACCGGAGGCCCCAGGATGAACGGGACCCTGCTAGGGGCCCCCAAAGTCACTTTCCGACAGCCTTTTCGTCTTGGACAGGCCGACACGGAAAGGCTGTTGGAAATCAACATCGTAATCGGTCGGTCATAAACGCTGTTCGTAGAGGTGCATGATGTGGTTCCGACCGACACGAATTCTCCGAGGGTCAGTCGGAACTGATTCGGAATGACTGTACGGTTTCCTTTCGACCGCGAACATCGTAATCGGTCGGGTGGATTGTAATCCGACCGAGTCGGTCGGAAGGGTTCCGACGCGGTCCAAAGAAATTCCGACTGTCGGCAGAATCTTTCCACCCAACATCGTAATGAGGCTCTTAATTTATACACACATTTTAATTTTAGTTTATTAAATGTAAAAAATCATAAATGTTACATTTATTAAAGAACAAACATAAAAAATAAGCTAACTATATAATTTTTCATTAAAATATTCAACCACCTTTAAATACAAAACAACACCATTATTGTAAATAAATATATTTCTAATTTATTCATTATTACATTTTTATCTTTCATTTTTTTTAAGCAATAACCTAATATTTAAATTTGTATTTCAATTTTTTTTTTACAAAAATATAAATTCTAAACCAAAACCATATCAAAACCATTCAACTTTAGTAATTTACAAATTATCAATTTTACTTCTAAAATATACACTTACATTTTTATTAAAATCACATAAAATACATAAAAGCCTCACATCAATACAACCTACATATTAAAGCATTTTTCCAATTATAAAATTCATTCTTTTTAAGCATATATATTTATAAAAAATAACAATAAATCAATACTAATATTAGAAAGAAAAATTTATTTGTTAAAATTAGAATTTTTGAAAATATCCAATATTTTTTAATTTAACAAAATCAATCACTGCCATAAAAACCTAGAAAACACACTTTCTACTCCTAAATATTTATATACATTTTAATAATTTCCATTTTAAAATGAAAATGTTATCAAATATTTTTTTCTTACATTTATTTTAAATTACTCCCCTCCCTTTTCCCCTACAAACCCAACATTCCACTGCTAAAAATATTTTACATCTTTCATATTTGGTAAAATACTTAAAAATACATTAAAAGATATATACATTTAAAAAAAAAATATTTTAAAGCACTCCCCACCCTAAAAACATTTACAGCATAAATTACTAACATAAAAAACAAACAAAACAAATTAAACAATATTTCACAAACAATTGATATTTTAAGCAACGATATTTAAGATTTCGATATTTAAAACAAAGCTTATTTCGATATTCTTGAACTCGATAGTGCATACCGCGATATTTTTAAACAGAGATATTTCAAACATGATATTTCTGCCACACAAAATTGTATTTCGATATTCTGTCTAAATACCTCTCTATTGTCAGGGTATCCCCTAGTTTAACTGCTGCCTCTGTATTATTTACCAATGACTGGAGGGGTCTGTCCAGGGGGTTACTGGTGTTCACAGAGTTCACAGTAACTTCCCTGTCTGTTTGTACAGGAGAGGGCTCTTTCCATGCTTTCCACAGATTCACTTGTCCCACCCGGCCTCTGTCAGCGATGGAAACCCTATAAGTCACAGGAGTTACCTTTTCCAATACGTGATAGGGATTTTGCCTTGTAGCTAAGAGCTTATTTTCCATGGTAGGTAGCAAAATCAACACTGTATCCTCCACAGCGAATTCCCTTAGCCTAGTCCCCTGATAGTTTGTTTCTTTCTGGAGCTTCTGGCCGTCTCTATATTGCTGTGTACCTCCTCCCTTAGGGTGGAAAGGGTTTCCTTTAGAGCAGTACTATACCCTAAAAGAGGCTTACCTTCATCCTCTTCCTCTGTCCATTGCTCAGCAGCCATATCCAGAAGTGTAAAGGCCTTCTTCCGAACAGTAGCTCAAATGGGGAAAACCCTGTTGATTTATGTTCAGGTGTCTGAATAGCAAACATGACTAAGAACAGTTTTCTGTCCCAATCCTTCCCATTCTCATAGATGATTTTCCTCATCATGGTCTTAATCGTTCTGTTGTATCGTTTGACTAAACCATCTGTCTGTGGATGATACACCACAGTACAGATCTGTTGAACCCCCAAAAACGTACAAATCTGACTCATCAAACCCGACAGAAAGGGAGTACCCTGATCGGTCAGTACTTCCTGAGGGAAACCCACCCAGGAAAAGAATGAAACCATCACCTGTGCGACTGACATGGTGGCCATACTGGTCAAGGGGATTGCTTCTGGATACCGAGTCACATAATCTACCAAGACCAGAATATATTGGTGTCCCCTAACAGATAGGATCAAAGGACCAACAAGGTCCATCCCCACACGCTGGAAGGGAATCTCAATCGCGGCACCCCGGAGGGGTTGACTAGCTGACATCTGGGACAAGAAGAACAGTCCCAATATACCCCAGGCCATTGAAATTTTTCAAGCAGATCTTTCAATGTGTGTTTTTGTCCATAATGCCCACCTACGGTCTGGCTATGAGAAGAATGTAATACTTGCTCTCAGAACATCAGGGGTACTAACAGCTGTTCTGTTTAGTGTTCACCTTCCCAAACGACCCCCTCTTGAAACAAAAGAAAGGGCCTACATGAGCTGGATTGTCCTTCTGCACCTGTTCTCATGCATGGACCAGGGTACTATCATTTCTCTGGGCCATCCGAAAACTCTGGGTGGGAGTCTGGATTTCCTCTGAGGATGAAAAGACACAAGCGGCTGTAGGCTGGGATGACATATTATAATATATCCATTCTCTGCTTCTCTCACTTTCTTGATTTCACCCCTTCTCAACTGGGACCTCAATTTCTGCCTCACAGAAAGGTGCCTCCCTAAACCATCCCGCCCTGGGATTCTGGAGTGTCAGGTTAGACAAATACTCATCAAACCTAGGCAGGTCTGTACCATGTAATACCTTCTCCGGTAGGGAGGGAACAATGCCCACCTTACATATCTGGGGATCGCCATCTACCTCAAGCAGTATTGCAGCAAGGGAGTATGTTTTCTTGTAACCATGCACACAGGTTACCTGCACATATTCCCCCTCCGGTACTTGTATAAGTGGAACCAGTTCTCTGCTGACTACCGTATGATGGCATCCAGTCTCTTAGAAAGCAACCAGTGGCCTACCACTCAAATTAATCCTCTTCTTATGGATTTCAGGGACACCCCCTGTGAATAGAACCCAGCCTTTAGCATACCCCACCTTCATACACTCACTAGTGGTGGTCCGTAAGGGACAATGTCTGGCCATGTGCCGCCATTCAGCACAGTGAAAACATTGCAGTTCCTGTAACTTTCCAGTAAATATAATAGGTGTTTTTATGTGTACTTCAGGAGAGGTTGGTGCCCTGTTTTCTACTGATGGAATCCCACCATTTCCAGGTACTTTAGATGAACCCATAAGGGCACAAATTGAGTGCATCCTAAACCCAGGTGAGCAATGGTATGCACAAGCAAGGTCAACAGCTGAAAGAACCGTGAGATTGGGGTGTTGCTTTACCAAAGAAGGCAAAGCCCCAAGATATTGTTCAAGATATACTCTATCGTTATTTCTTCCACAGTAGTAGATGATGGACAAAGCCACGATTCCCCAAATCCCTTATCTGGTAGTATAGGGCCCAGGGATTATCCCCTGCCATACACCTCTCCTTCCGGAACCGGTTACTGTAATACTCAAGGTCACATCCTAGCCATTCCAAAATAGCCTTTTTAATGTCCACATAGGCAGTTACTCCGGCAGGGTTTGCTGCCTGATATTTTTCTTGCAATTTACCCAATAGTAAGGGTGCGATATACTGATGTCAGCTCTCCTGAGGCCAAGTCACAATAGTAGCCACTCTCTCAAAGTACACAAAGAAGTAGTCAGGGTCATCCCCTTCCTGATACTTCTAAAGCACCGTCCCTGGTACATTGGGATGCACATGTGCACTAGATATAGCATCCGTAAGCCGCAAAATGGCAGTATACTGGTCTTGTTGATTGAAATTTAGCAAGACTGCCTGATCCTTCAAGGCAAGCACAAAGACCAGGCGCAGTGTGGCCCTCAAAGAAAACCATAAACCACAGGTTCAATAATGTAGCGTATAGTGTTGAAGTACTCTCCCTATTGTGACCGTCACCATGCTTGTGACTCAGGTGCAATCTACATTATTATTAGTGATTCCCGGTGCTCAAACATGCCTTTGGTGATGTTCGCAACACTGCTCACCAGCTCTGTAGGGTACAACACTCTATTGAAGGGACTTGCCTGAAGCCACAGCCCTCCCGGGTCACCAGCATTGGGAGTCACAGCGTCCGCCTGTTCTCGTTCCCCACTGGACTCATTGGCAGTGCTCTCAGAGCATTTCTTCTCCTCCGTGTAGCCAGTGCCTTCCATCCACGTCAGCACCTTGGTGTCCTACAGGCTCCCATCCATAGTGACTCCCTCTCCTTCTCGTCTGTCTGGCAGCTGCCACCCCGCGTCCTCCCTCCTCTGGTATCCCAGCAATAATCTGCCTCCTCTGAAACACCGACCTCTCTCTCCAAACACTGGAGTCTGCCATTTATTTCCCGAGCGTGCTCCGGAGAACCAATGACGTCAGTTTGAGCATCTAGCACAGTGCAGCCTCTCAATCAATCAATCAGGGGCTTTTAAAGCGCGCTACTCACCCGTGAGGGTCTTAAGGAGCTGGGGGGGGGGGGGGGCTGCAGCTCCGGATCAGCCGAAAAGCCAAATCTTACTGGGAAAAACAGTGTTGGCCATTTTGAAATCCTCGGGCACGATAACTGCCTAACCACACCCC
Organism: Calotriton arnoldi; assembly: GCA_963921515.1. Classification (NCBI taxonomy): domain Eukaryota; kingdom Metazoa; phylum Chordata; class Amphibia; order Caudata; family Salamandridae; genus Calotriton; species Calotriton arnoldi. The sequence goes on from CAWUFW010016203.1 coordinate 158,135, forward strand.
TCTAGTCTTCACCCTTACGATGGAACCCTTGTGGCCAGGATCCAATCCGACCCAGCAATTCATGGCATGATGATAGATGGCAGAGTCATACGACCAAGAGCCCAATTACGATGTTGTTAGGAAAGGCTCCAAATGGCATTCGATTAGTTGGAATCCGATTTGGAAGATTTGTTTCTGACTGACTCTGTCACCTTTCCGGATGACCAAGTATGATACAAAGGAGCCGTCCAGGCTGTCTGAAACGGTTTCAAATGGGATTCAGGCAGCCCGAGTCGTTCACAGCAGAATCTTACAGCCCAATGGAGACGGTTTCCGAATGAGCGAGTACGATGACTGATTCGGACAGCCATTCCAAATCAGTCTGGCCGAGATAAAACGGCTGTGGGAATCGAACTTCTGGGGCCAGTAGCAGGCCTCCCTTCTCCCAGGGTACTCTGAATCGGGCCCAAGGGGGTACCCATGGGTCTCCCATACCCATGTCTGCACAACGTGGCAGGCACCATAGAGTGCCCGCCACAGGGTGCACGACTTTCCCCAACTACCCATTTTTTTAATGGGAGCCTGTGTTTCTGTTCAGAACACAGGCTCCCATTGAAGTCAATGGGAGTCCGACCGAATCATGCCAGGATGCATCTGGATGCATCCAAATCACTCGGTTGTACTCCACCGGACCAAGTCGTTCGGAGAGCATTCCAGGACCGATTCAGTGGGAATGCTTTCCTAACGACATCGTAATCGGGCCCCAAGTGTTCTACCGGGAGGGAAATTTGAAACAACATTTCTTTCCAAAAAGACATGGATATTCTATTGACCTGTAGTTTAAATACATTTCTTATTTGTAGGAAAAAGATTTCTTGCAACCACATTGCAGAAATTTTCATTCTGTATTTTGAATCATACATGCAAGAGACTAATCATCTTGTAGTGTATAAACAAATCCAAAAAGGTGCTCCAAGTAAGCGCAGTGAAAAAGTGATTGTCAGTGAGCCATAACAACAAAAGTGACATAGAAAGATCAGTATTTACAAAATATACAGAATATACAAGAATCGTCAAACCTCTTGGATTATTTAGTTGAGCAACTGAAACCCAAAGTTTTGAAGAAGCATTGGAGTTTAAATATCCAACAATGAATGTCAGGAGTGGGCGTAAATCAAGTCGACATTTTAACCTCAAACTGGATGAATCCTCCGAGGTCCTTCATCAGTACAAGACAAAGGTAGTCACCAATAAGAAATGCAACAAGGAGTCAATCCTAGCTCAATGCCTAATCAAACTGAGCAAGTGGTGAAAATCTAAAATTAGTTCTTACCAAACCCGATATTAATCAGGGGCAAGTTTTCAAAGAAGGAATTCCACTCACATTTCTTTCTGTGGGAAATAAGAAAGATCCATGCTTATTAGATGAAGGGAACAAACACCATACAAGATGAATTAAACGGAGGAGTATAACGAGAAAAGAATGAAACAGCATGCACACCAAGGGACCTACTACGATGCCGGGCGGATACACCGTCACGGAAACGGGTCTGACTGACCTCCGGTCGGCGGTCCCGGTTGTCTAATCATGATGCGACTGCACATGTTATGGTCACATAGTCACATTTCCGTATGGAAGCATGTGCTACGGCCGTAAACCGGCCTTAGCACAAGCTCCCATAGGGAAATGGGATGTGGTGTTCCTCTCTGCACCACGTGGCAGGCACCTCAGCGTGCCTGCCAAACAGTGTAAAGATCAACAAGCCCTCCAACTGGAGGCCACAAACAGAAGGGGGGCATGCTAGGGGCCCCCAAACTAGCTTTCCGACAGGCTTTTCATGTCGAAAGCCCGACATGGAAAGCCTGCTGGAAACTGCGCATTGTAATCCGGACGGCATAAAACCCTGTCCATATGGATTATGGGCCGGTCTCTGACTGGCCGACGGGCTCCTTGAGCCCATCTGAATCCAACTGGAATGACCAGCCAGTTTCACTTCCGACCGCCTAAATTGTAATTAGGCGGTTGGAAGTGAAACCGACAATCTTGGTTGGAAAGCCTCCGACCTAAGGTCGGAGGCTATCCGACGAGATCGTAATGGGCCCCCAAGAGTAATGCACATGTTGTCAATCTGCATAGGGTTCCAAAGGTCAATCATGAACACTCAATGAGAAATTACGAACCCTAGAAAACATCATGCTGAAGTGTCCCTGCCACGAGAAAAGGAACAAGCCTGCACAAATGTGTATTATATTTAATCTGAAGGGGATTACAGACATGTGAAAATGCGGGCATGTGAAACATGCAGGGAGAAAAGACGTGTCTTAGGTCTGTATGAGCAGCCTGATAAAATCTAACTTTTTCTAAACCACACCAAGGAGACTGCGTACTGAAAAAGAAAGAAAAGTGGGCAATTTAGGGAGGACTCCAGGATACGGATTAGCAAATAAACAAAATGTCATAGCCCATCCAGTTCCGAACCCAACCAACAACGTATTAAGCCAAAAGAGAGAGAAAAATGAAAAACTGATCAATAAATTGATTCGGACACAATTACATGGGTATCTCATGACACAATACCTCCAATCCAACACTATCCCAGTAGGCCTACAGATCCGAAACGACCCAGCTATATTCATAGATGATCCCCCTTTTTTTTTAATATGTTTATTATTTGTCCCAGATAAAACAGCGATTTACAATATAATTCATCAAGCACAGTGTAGCTAAAATCATAAAACAATAGAAAGCAGGAAGAAGGGTAATAAATATTAATATATAAACACGGTGGTCCTAAAACATAGTGCCCTAAAATATACTATAAAAAAATATATATAAGATCAATTTCATAGTGCGGTACGCAAAATCAGGCTAAAAACCGAGTCATATTAAATTGATTCATATGCATACCTAAGCTATAAAAAAAAATGGAAGGCAAAGGAAATAAATGTTACACCAAAATCATAATAGCCACAAGAGGTCCAACAATGCTACAAAATATATAAAAAATGTGCTACATATATGATCCCAAATACCTAAAAAATGTCAGTTTTATAAGTAACAATTATTCCCATCTGGGGATGATTTTTTGGCATCGACATGGCTTTAGAACACGTGAAAAGACTGGAGAAGGAAATAGCGGACTTAGTGAAAGAGACTCTTGACAATCAGGCCCTGCAAATGCTTTAACAGCCCTAGAAAAGATGTTTCAGACTGCAGGACTTTAGTATTGTGACACAACAGAGGAAACTAGACATACTTGCAAAAGACATAAAAAATTACGACAAGAGTCTGACTTACCAATATCTAACGGAAGACTATTACGACCAAGATAACCAAGGAAGATTTACCAATAGAGAAAGACAAAATCATCGTAAGAGGGTTATCTTTTTTGAATTTTCAGCATCAGATTACTCTGACTCTAGAATTTTTTAGAACAGGACACAAGAGACCAGTGACCACCAGGATAAGGCACACTCCAGGGGTACAAAGGACAATGGGGCAGGGGACGAGGCAGAGGGCAGGGACGAGGCAGAGGGTGGGGTCGAAGATGAGGATGGGGCAACTACCAATAGATTGTGCACAGGGAGCGACAAACAAGTAGGTAATATTACCAATGGTAGCTGATACTGCTCCTGATACCACTCATACACCAGCACCCATATTCAATCTATCTCACCACATCTTGACCCATGATGAAATCCAGGTTCTCAAGAGAGGACTAGGTTTTTCCTCAACAAAAGCCAAGATAAATTCCTCAGTAAATTGGAATTACAGAAGGTCTTTAGGAAACCCAGACTTAGGAACTTCTTCTTATCCAATACATATGAATTCAAAGAAAGTGCTACTGGTTTACGCCCCCATCAACCTTCAATCCTCCCTTGAGTTCTATAACTGCAGATTAACTTACATTCGAGAATGTTGTCAGCAAGGAGGTTAACAAACTATTCAATACAAGGAAGTATGTGCTCTACAACACCACAGCAATGAAACAAAAGCACATACTAATCTTGCACACAATTGGAACATTTTAATCAAGCCAGCTGACAAGGGTGGAGACATAGTCCTGCAAGCCAGAGAGACCTATTGTACAGAGGTAATAAGACAACTAGCAGAGAGAGAACACTACAGTAAACTGAAAGGTGACCCCACCACAGAGGTTAAATCCCTGACTAAAAACATTAAGGATGAGGGTCTGGAATTAGGGTACCTTTCAGAACATGAACCTCCCTTTCTGAATGTGACTCATCCCAGGACTGCTGTTCTATATACCTTCCCAAAGGTCCATAAAAGTGTTACCAGTCCATCTGGTCACCCCATTGTCTCAGGGCGTGGCTCCTTATTGGAGCCTATCTGTCAATTTCTTGACAACTTTTTGAAACCATTTGTGCCACTCACACGATCCTTTGTGAGGGCCACATGGACTTCATTAAACAGATAAAGGAGAAACCTTTTGATAGCTCCACACAGATTCTAGTGACCATGGACATCCAGGCACTATATACAAACATCCCCCAACAAGAGGCCCTCAGGTTTATTCAAAAAACCTTAGACACCAGGGAACAACCCCACTGGATACCGACTACATTCCTAGTCAATCTGACCAAAATAGCCCTGGAGAGAAATGACTTCCAATTCCTTGACATTTTCTACTAACAGCGGAAAGGTGTTGCCATGGAAGCCGTTTTCGCCCCTGATCTGGCGAACCTCTACATCGATGATTATAAAAGTACACACTGTTTCAATAATAACAATCCCTTCAAATCCAAAATCACCCAATGGTACCGGTGCATCGATTATGTATTTCTTATATGGGAGGGTACTGATGCAAAACTTGGCAACTTCTGTCTATGGATAAATTCCCTCTCCACTGACAAAGTTCACGGACAAACAGAAAAATTCATACATTTCCTTCCTGGATCTCACTATCAGAGCAGAAAATGGGTTCCTCTACACTTCACTGTTTAGGAAACCCACAGAAAAAAATCCTCTTCTCATGTATTCCAGCCACCATCAGAGAGGCATGCAAGGCAACCTCCCATATGGGCAGTTCCTCAGGATTCAAAATGCCACAGCCAGACTTGCCCTCAACATCCACGCTGCAGCCTCATCTCTGAACATCTGCAAGAACTCCACTGGCTCCCAGTCAACAAAAGAGTCACATTCAAGATCCTCACACACGCCTACAAAGACTTCCATGATGCTGGACCAGCATACCTGAACCACCGCCTCTCATTCCACGTACCCACCAGACACCTCTGCTCCATCGAATTGGCCCTCGCCACTGTCCCTCAGATCCGAAAGACCAGGACCGGAGGAAGATCTTTCTTCTACTTCACCTCCAAGACCTGGAAGATCCAGCCTCTCCACCTCAGGCTATCCCAGTCACTAACCCAGTTCAAGAAGGATCTCAAGACCTGGCTCTTTGACTGAACATTAGCGCACAGTAGGACCTGCGCTTCCCCCTCAGTGCCTTGAGACCCTAGCAGGTGAGTGGTCATGCGTAACAAATATTGATTGATTTGCATGATTAAGGGGAGAAGGAGCACTATCTTACTCTAATATTCAATCAATAAAACAGGATTGATTGATTGCGTTGTGGTATGGGGCACAAAGTTCCCTTTGATGTTGCCTGGTTTACATGCAGCCGTTCTGGCATATTTTCTGACATGATCCCTAAATACATTGAATATTGACTGGCTGTTTCGTTGGCAGTTAATGTGGGAACTATAGTCCGTTTTCATTTATTGCAATGCGGTCCCAGTTTTTACTAACACAGACCGATGAGCTTTATCATACAACACGGGCGCTGGCGTTCCCTTTTTTCTCCACTTATGGTTGATACCTTGTAGGAGGAACTGGCTGGGCTATGACTTTTTGTTAATTTCTTAATCTGTATCCTGGAGTCCTCCCTAAGTTGCCTGCTTTTCTGTCTTTTCCAGTAAGCAATGGCCTTGTTGTGGTTTGGAACAGGTTAGATTTCAGCAGGCTGCTCCTCCAGACCTGAGACACGTTTTTTCTCCCTGCATGTGCCCGTATTTTTACATGTCTGTAATCCCCCTTCAGATTAAATATAATACACATTTGTGCATGCTTGTTCCTTTTCTCGTGACAGGGACACTTCAGCATGATGTTTTCTAGGGTTCGTAGTTTCACGTTGAGAGAGCATGATTGACCTTTGGAACCCTTTTCAGATTGTCCACGTGTGCAATACTCTTGGTGTGCATGCTATTTCATTCTTTCCTCTTTACACTCCTCCTTTTACTTTCTCTTGTATGGGATTTGTTCCCTTTATTAAATAAGCATGGATCTTTCTCATTTCCCACAGAAAGAAATGTGAGTGAGATTCCTTCTATGAAAACTTGCCTCTGATTAATTCGGGTTTGGTAAGAACTCATTTTAGATTTTCACCACTTGCTCAGTTTGATTAGGCACCGAGCTAGGATTGACTCATTGTTAAATTTCCTTATAGGTGACTTCCTTTGTTTTGTCCTGATGAAAGACCTCAGATGATTCATCCAGTTTAGGGGTCGAAACATCGACTTCATTCACGACAACTCCTGACATTCATTGTTGTATACTTAAACTCCAATACTTCAAAGCTCTGGGTTTCGATTGCTCAACTAAATAATCCAAGGGGTTTGGGTGATTTTTGTATATTCTGTATATTTTGTAAATAATTATCTTTCTGCGTCTTTTTTGTTGTTATGGCTCACTGACAATCAGTTTTTCACTGTGCTGTTACTTGGAGCACCTTCGTGGATTTGTTTATACACAACAAGATGATCAGTTTCTTGCATGTATGATTCAAAATACAGAATGAAAATATCTGCAATGTGGTTGTAAGAAATCTTTTTCCTGCAAATAAGAAATGTATTTAGAGTTCAGGTCAATAGAATATCCATGTCTTTTTGGAAAAAATTATTTGTTTCAAATTTCTCTCCCGGTCGAGCGCTTGTTTATATGACTATATTACCCTTGTTTTAGAGACTAAAGGGTGATCATTTTCTCTTTGTCTTGAGTGAAGGCATATACTCTGCTTCATTACTGACCCAGACACTGCCATCCTGGCACTGATGAAGGAGTTGGATTCCTTCTCTCAAGCATCATGATTTAAATTCAATTTCTCTAAGTCACGGGGCATGGGAGTGGCAGATCTCCTGCCGAGCCTTAGAGACCCCATCCAGAGAGGTGGCTTCCAATGGGAGACATAAGAGATTACTTTCCTGGGGATCCGACTCCCACCACGCACAAGTGACATATATAACAGCAATACCCCTCCTCTTCTTACTTCCCTTTTCAAGGACATTTATCAGTGGGGTAGGCTGAAGATCTCATGGCTAGTCAGGCTTAGTAGCCTGAAAATGAACTTCATGCCCGCCTATTGTATGTACTCCAAACCCTCCCTTTAGCCATCCACAAAATGCTTGACTTTGTGTGGGGAGGCAAGCCCCAGAGAGCAGTGAGGGCATCACTATGTAGACCTGTAGTGAAGAAAGGCTTGGGTTTTACAGACATTCTCATATACATCCTGGTGCGGTGGCGCTGGACATTTCCCACTTATCCCTTTCTGCTTACTCCCTTGACGCACAACCCAGACTTTCCCCTGGCATGTTCAAGCCTTACTTCTTCAGTTGGGCCCAGGGCCATTCACCTACCGTACAAGACTTCTATGATGATTGGGACATGTGGTCACAGGAGGATCTCGTTGATAAATTGCACTGACCCGACAGGACTCCTATAGGTTGAGTCAGGCACTCCACTTGGCAGGTAGACCGATGGCACACCTAGCTCTACAAAGAGACAAAACTCCCATTGAGACCCTATACCTCAATAACATCCGCTGTAGAGGCATATCATGGTTACACCAATATATTCTTACGTTGCCTGCCCCCCCAAAAAAATGCATATGTGCGACAATGGGAGAGGGAATTGGACACCAAGATTTCTGACAACACTTGGGGTGCCATATGACAGAAAGCTGCTAAATCTTCAATATGCTTTCAATATAAAGAGAACGCCTAAGAAATACTAACGAGTTAGTATCTCACACCAGATAGACTCGCAAAGATATTTGGGGGTGCCGACTTGTGTTGGAAAGGTGTGTGGCGAGTGAGGCACTTTCGTACACACTTGGTGGTCCTGCTCGGTCATCCATACATTCTGGGTTGAAGTCCCCCGCCCGGCACAAGCCATTATGAATGTCTTACTACCAAATGATCCACTCACTATCCTCCTAGGGGACCCAGGGGTGCATAGAATCTACCCCACGATGACTCCACAGGTTGCTTGTTTTCCCATTTTTTATTAGCAGCACGATTGAGTGTGGCCCAGATATGGAAACAGCCCCAACCCCCTTCCTTGAGAGGGTCCAGCGGGTGTAAGATCTGGGGGCATCTTTACACGGGCATTGCGCCACCGGAGTGTCACTTTTTGCAACTCTCCAGTGGCACAATGACCTGCTCCATATTTACAATGCGTTGCTTAATGCCGCCTTGTAAATATGGCCCACTTTGCCACAGTTTCCTGTGGCAAAGGGTGTGCAATGGGTGTTGCTGTGGGCATTCCCATGCAACACCCATTGCTTTTTGACACTGTCCCGGATTTACAAGGATCTGTAAATTTGAGGCAGCGCTAATAAATAACGCATTTGAAAAGGAGGCGTTAGAGTGGCACAATAAGAAGAAATACTTTTATTTCTCCTCGTTTTTTGCTCTTTCTACGTGTGCTGCATTCTGCAGCAGTCGTAGGAGCAAAACGCCATTAATGATTTTTTTTGTACAGGAAAGTGTCCCTTTCTACAAAAACACAATCATCCCTGCAATGCAGGCACCCTTGCACCATGTTGCAAGAGTGTCTGCACTGGCACTAGACAGCTTTTTATCGCTGGCGCAAAGGAAAACACTGGGGTGCGCTGTATTTTTGTAAATACGGTGCATGCCTGCATTTTTGGAATGGCGCAGCTATATTGCTTGCAGCGCCGCCCTGTGCCATTTCATTGTAAATATGCCCCCAAGTCTCTATACGCCATGCAAAAAATTAATGGTAATTGTTTGTGATTGAGTGGCCAAATTTGATGCAACATTGTGCCTCTTCACTACTTACATACAGCGTTACAAAGGGCTCCATATAATGATGTCCAGGACTCTGAGGGCATCTAAGATATATATCATGACCTCCTTGGACACAGAAGGTAGCTCATCAGGAGCCAAACACCCAACTTGATCGATATGGTCCACTGAGGCTGGCTGGAGGAGCCTTGAGGTTCTCCTATGTTCTAATTGATTGGGGTTATACTAAAAGAATAAATATTGCCTTTGGCAGGAGTTTAAGGGTTGTGTTTCCCATGCTGTATTTTTCACACTGCTTCATCCAGAATGTTTTTTCCTTCAAAATGCAAAATAAAATTGTTAAAAAAACAAAAACTAAAAAGGGAAGAATCTATGTCAAAGTTAAAAACATTTTGGGAAACAAAAGACATAATGATCCTAGTTTCTCCTCAAAAGAGCCTATTTGTGGTGTACTAAACAATGTGAGATCAAATATATTAAATTTGATGCGGGTTATTGGTCGACATATTTCATGCCTATATTGTCAAAGTGATCAAGCAGCATTTCTTCAGGACCTAAATATAAATATACCTAATCTTCAATATATGGAGAGTGTGGATGCCTACTGTGTGTTGTGCCCCCACCTCTGTGAGAAACATACCATGAAGATTGGTTTATTGGAAAACGTACACTTCTAGGTGTATGTTCATAGTATTAGTGACCCTCCTATAGTAAGGATAGGGCCCCTTGTATTTCAAGGACGTAACATGCTCAGATATTTCATGGGAAGTGCGCTGGTGACCGATTCACCTACCCCTGTCCTCGAACCTCAAGCAGAAGTATCTGAAACAAGGACACAATGAAGCATGAGATCTCAGCACCTGGCTGTCATCAGCCTTTCTGAGTAGTGATCAGGCACAGACAAAAGGGCAGCCCTACTTAGAAACTTTGGCACCTTTAACAAGAGGAACCTATAACCTACCCTATATTTCTACCATTCACCCTATGTCGTCACTCAGGAAGAGCTAATCAGCAGCCCTTTTCTAAAGAGGACCTCAAGAATGTTTTGGGTAACCTTTTCTCTATTCTCACTCACTTCAGTTCTGGGTCTCCAATCTCTATCCCCAGGGATGCAGTCAATACACTACTACTATGTAGTGAAGCTGTATCTATTCTCCATCATGTCATCCAAAATGCATCCCACTGGTCCATGCACTAAGAATATTTTTATACAAGGAGTCTTACTACTACGCACGTAGGGGCACATTTACTAAAGGCTTGTTTTGCCCTTGCATCAAGCAAAGCGATGCAAGGCAACACAAGCCATTAAGTGGGATTTACTAAGCCATGCAAAGCAACTTGCGTGGCTTAGTAAATCCAGAGTAACACAAGGCAGCACAACTTGTTGCCTTTGGTTACCCTGTGTTGAGAAGGCATTCTGTGGGTGGAGCATGGGCGTTCTCATGTATCCACCCATGGATTTTGATGCAATCCCAGATTTATTAAGGTGAGTAAGCCTGGAAGTACATCAAAATGGTACGCCTTCCCTATCGAGACATAACGAGGAGAAATATCTGTATAACTCCTTGTTACTTCTTCTTTCTATGCGTGCTACATTCTGCAACCCATATAGAAAAAGGAACAATGCCTCAAAGGATTGGTTTTTTTTGTAGGAAGATTCCCTGTCCTCCACAAAAACAATCCTGCTTGTAATGCAGGCACCCTTGCACACAGTGATGCAGTTCAGAAAAGAGGACAGAAATACATCATATCTTTGTAGATATGGTGCATTTTGGCTCTCTCCTTCTCAAGTTGTCTTGCTGCCTTGCGATGCGTGACTTCTTCGTAAATCTGCCCCTTGCTACATACTCCCTGCACATACACACGGAACGTCAGAGCAAAGATCTGAGGGTTACGCAGAATCCATCTTTGGGCCATATGAGATGTTCTATATAGAGCCTCCATCACCCCCTCTTTTGCTCATAAGAGTCTTCCTATTACCATGCAAACCCTTTAGCTGATTACCATATCTCTTTGACACCTTTTTAGCCATTAACCATTTTTCTTGACATCAGCCATCTGAGTTTCTCATACCCTTTCTGCCATCCTTCACAGACCACGGTCACTTTCACCCATCCACCTTTAAAATCCTCTGCCAAGTTTCAGTACCTATGACCTCAGATCCATCCTTGGACTACTGTGCCAGCATTTGACCACATCTTCTACACTATAGGGTCTGTGTGTTACAGTCCTGGCATGTTATTCACTTTGCATGCTCTGATTTTTCAGTAAATATTTATCAGTTCCATATGTTAGCTGAAGAGGTGGGGGAGGATTCTAGGGGCTGGCAGTATAAGAAGCTTGAACAAGAACCATTTACAAAAAGGATATCCTTATACATGTGGCCTAGACTCATGTAGGTTTCCTCCTCCTCCTGGTATTCTTCCTTCACGGTCTGGTCCTTCTGTGCCTTTAGGCATTGGTGCTCCTTCTAGTCCTGTTCAAAACCCTCCTTTTCTGGGTTGTTTTGGTTCTCATCATCTTCATCCCAGCCGTAGTCTAACTAGTTCTGGTCACTCTGGTACTGGTTTCCTGAATCTGGGGGTCCTGGTTTAGTCCTTCCTGACCCTGGTTTTCCTGGCCCTGCTCCTGGCTTATCGTCATATTAGCCCTTCCTGGGACTCCTAATCCTGGTAAGACTACCCTCATCCTGATCCTGTTGGCCTGCTGGGTCCTTATACACATAGTCCTGTTGTCCTGGCTTTCCTAGGGCTGGGACTCATAGTCTCCCTGGTTTGGGACATCCTGATTCTCCTTGCCCTGGTCTTTGAGGTCCACCTTGTACTGCCTTCACTGGTCCTGGTCCTCCTTATTAGGTCCTCTTGGGCTGGACATGGTCAATCAATTTTGTACTGACCCCCTCGTCTTCCTTGCTTATTCTGGCCTCCGGTCCTATTGGCCTGCATCATGTCTTTCTGGATCTGGTCTTGATTCTCTTGGCCATTGTCTTCCTGCTGCTTGCCCTTGTGTTGCTACACAAACTCATCATGATCCTCCTTTATCTGATTCTCTCAGACCTGGCCATCCTGTTGCTCATCTTCCTGACCATCCTGTTCCTGGCCCTGTGGCCTGGGCTTCCAGGATGTTATTATCCAGGTGCTGATTTTCCTAGTTCTAATGCTCCATTTCCTCCTCTCCCTGGTACTCCTGGTACTGAAGGTCCTGATTGTCTTTGCCCCGATCTTCCTACTCCCCTTAGCCTTTTGTTTCCTGGTCCTCTTAGAATTATTCCTTCTGACTGACTGCGTGTGTCCCTGGTCTCATCTGCCTGGCTTCCCTGCCCAAGGTCATGCTATTCTTGTTTTTGATAGTCCTTGTCCTTCTCGAGATTTTATGTCCTGATCCTCTTGGTCCTGTTCCTTATAGATTGAGTTCTCTTGGACCTAGTTCTTCTGGATCTTATCCATCTGCTATCTTATGGCCTGATTTATATTTAGGTGGGTGGCCCGCCATTCCGCCATGGGGACAGAGTAAATGACTCCATCCCCATGGTGGAGAGGCCCCCCACCTAATTTAGAAAGGATGCTAGGAAGGCGGTCATTTATAAAAGCATTGCCAGGAACCACAGTGACTGGGGCTCCTGGCAATGCATATTACTCTGTGCTACGGGGCTGTGTCAACAGGATGCAGCCCTGTAGCACCGAGTAATCTTATTTTCTTTTCAACAAGAAATCCCTGAAACAGTATTTTATTTTTTTAAAGAAAAAATATGATGCTCCACTCACCATGGGAGTCTTCTCCTTAGCAAGGGGAGTATTGTAATGATTTTATGGTATTCGGACAAAATATCAATTTAGAAATATCGAGCTACAAAAATATTGAGTTTTAAATATTGTGACATAAATATTGTGATGCAGAAATATTGTTGTCAAGAATATCGAATCTTTAGGTAAGTAATATAGTTTTTAAGAAGATGTGTGTTGTTAATATTGTTTTCAATAATATAGTTGTAAAAAATAGATTTTTTTAATAATCTGTATGTGTTTTAGTTCGATCTTCCTGATCCTCTATCTGGTCAAAGTACTCGAGAAAGCCATCAACCAGCAGCTCATCGAATTCCTGGAACAAAACCACCTACTGGATACCTCACAATCAGGATTCCGTGCCAACCACAGCGCTGAGACCGTGCTGATTGGTGCCACAGACATCAGAACACTCCTCGACCATGGAGAAACTATGGCCCTTATCCTCCTCGTCCTCTCTTCAGCGTTCAACACCGTCTTCCACAATGCCCTCATCAACAGACTCCACTACATAGACATACAGCAAGAAGCCCTCAAGAGGATCATCTCCTTCCTTACAGGACACACACAGAGCATCCGACTGCCTCCTTTCACCTCTGCACCCAAAGACATCAAATGAGGCATACCACAGTGATCATTCCTCAGCCCTAACATCTACAGCTACATGACCCTCCACACAGACCTTGTCAGATCCCACGGACTCAACATAATATCCTACACAGACGACACTCAACCACTGTTCCCTGTAAGGTGCGCACGCGCACCTATGCTACCCTGAGCGCGCAGTGTCATGTGTGAAGCACGCACACACAACACATTCCGCAAGATGCTTTTGAAATGCAAGCTGCATGAAAAACTGTAATTTTCTTGTTGCGAGAGGGGGAGGAAGAAACCAGAGAGGAAGAGGAGAACATGAGCAGCAGGTAAGTGTCCCTTACACAGCAGATTGTGGAGTTAAGGAGGGTCACAACACAAGTTCAGCAGCAAGTGGCTCCTGCACTTGCTGCATTCCTTTTGTTACTAGAGCGCATCTGCGGGGCAGATTTTGTGCCTTTTTGAAAGTATTCATGTTAATCGCAGTGCACGTCATGCTTCTACACAGCGCTGCTATTAACATGAATACATTCAAAAAGGCACACAATCTGCCCCGCAGATGTGCTCTATTAAAGAGAATGCAGCAACTGCAGGTGCTACTTGCTTCTGAACTTGTGAGATTCAGAAAGCACACATCGTGCTTCTAGACGTTCTGCATTCCTTTTGTTAATAGGAGTGTGGCTGCTGAGCAGATTGTGTGCTTTTTTGAAAGTATTCGTTTTAATTCCGGTGCCTTGTAGAAGCATGACAGGCGCTGCGATTAACATGAATGCTTTCAAAAAGACACACAATCTGCCTGCAGCCGCGCACCTACTAACAAAAGGCATGCAGCAAGTCCAGAAGCACGACGTGTGCTTTCATAATCACTAATATTTTTTTTAACCATTTTATTGAGTTTTACATTTTGCAGAATCGTTATACATTGTTGTCAATCCAAATTACATACGTAGTACTGAATAACATTCTGTGAAATTTAAGTCATGATTACAGGCAAGCAAGAGGAGAGGTCACTAAGAAGTTGGGGTCTAAGATCATTACATTGAAACTTGTTTTTCCCCCGGGGGTGGGGGGGGGGGGTGTCCTCCCTGTAGTATGCTGGAAAGGTGGAAGAATAGGAACAGCTTACTGATTGCTAACTTGGGGTCGAACTGGGGGTGATAGGTTAGGGATGGAGACGAGGGTGGGCAGGAAGGTACATGTTACTTGTGCTTGTTATGTGGGGCGTACGGGCTCAGGCAAAATATCAGACGGATCTGTCCTAGTGGGAGCTGTCGGGGGGCGCATGCAGGTGTGGCGTGGGAGGGACTCTAAGAGGTTGGGAGTTTGTCAGGGGTTCGGTTGGGGGTTCCGGGTCGAGCATCCCAGTTTGGGTTGGCAACGCCGGGGGTGGTTGAGCCTCCTACATCTAGTGCCAGAAGCATTGAAGGAGTGTGGCCCAGTCTGGAAATGCGACGCCGGTGCACCCCTCATACCTCCTCGTATCTGATCACGTCCTCCTCTGCTGTACCCCATTTGTTGACCGCTCTTGTCCAGGCCACCAGCGGGGGCCAGCGGGAGCTAGCCAGTGCATTGTGATTCACCATTTTGCCAGAAGGAGGGCCAGTGACGTAAACCACATCTGGACTTTGCATTGTTTCCAGCGCTGGAACACTCCTAGTGGCCAGGCCTCCCATGTGGTAATGTCAGTGAGCCCAGTGATCTACTGTAGTGTGCTGTGAACTGTGTGTCAATAGGGTTGTATAATAGGGTAGTTCCAGAACATATGCTGAAATGTTGTGCTGGGGACCTGGCAACGGGGACAGGAGAACTGTGTTTCTGGGTAGAAGCGTTGAAGGCGTGCCGGTGTTAAGTATGCACTGTGTAGAATGTAAAATTGTATATTCTCCTTCCACTTGTGTCTCAGTTGGGTAAGTGGCGTGGTCGTGAGTTCTCGGATGGCCTTATATAACCAAGTAATTAAGTGACGTCCGGGGCCCATGTGTAACACTGTATGGAGTACCGGCTTTGTCGCCGGTTCCCCTTCGGATAGGTCCAAGAGTTGACGACAGTCTGAGACTATTTGTCTGTGAAGAAGGAATTGTCCATGTGGCAGTCCACTTGTCTCTGCTAATTGTTTAAATGAGAGAAGTTGATCATCTGCAAACAGGGACTCCATCTCGAGGTAACAGGGGGGGGGTGTACAGCGGAGTTCCTTGGGACACGCGGTGGACCCGCAGTGTGTAGGACCTAGCCACTGCTACCTGGAGTGGGTGTGTTAAGATAAGGCGGGTTCCCGGCAGAAGTAGGCGGTGAAGGGCCTGTATCAACAGGGGTCCTGCCTCCGAGCTGGCCTCCCCTAGCTAGCGCCCTGCTGTCCAGCGCGATAGCCACTAGAGCTGCACCACCAGGAAATATGCTTCAAAGGAGGGGGGCCCTAGTCCTCCCTGATCAATTGGTATTTGCATTTGTCAGGGCGGCTCTTCGTTGACCATTGTCCCAAATGAGGGAGCTAAGCAGGGAGACGAGTTCCCAAAAAAAAGAGCTGGGAGGGATGACCAGTAGATTTGAGAAGTGGTAGAGGAGATGGGGCACTATGACCATCTTCGCTAGGGCTATTCTCCCGACGGGGGCTACAGGTAGGATTTTCCAGAAACCCACTAGGGCTCACATGCCTGCTAGTGCCTTGCGGTGGTTGCCCTCATAAAAGTCATTAGGAGAGTGGTAGAGTCTAACTCCTAAGTATCGAGGGGCTTGCTCGCTCCAGGTGAGCATGGCATTTTCAACGCATATCTCGTGTGGGGGCAAGTCTGGGCTCAGGGGATAAATGGTGGATTTTGCCCAGTTGACTCTTAACCCGGGTATAGCTGCAAAATTTGCTAGACCGGCCCAGAGAAGTTTAAGATTTGTTGTGATGTCCTGTACGTATAGCAGCAAGTCATCTGCGTACAGGGGCACAATGTGGATAGTGCCCGCTAATGGGATACCAAAGTCCCTACCCCCCTCGGAGGCGAATCGCCTGGGGTTCCATTGCTAAGGCAAAGTGTAGGGGGGAGAACGGGCATCACTGTCGCGTGCCACCTGGAAGGGTGTTATATTTCATATAGGTACCCCAATATAGGTCCGGGTAACATCATAACCCTTCACCTACATTCTCTCCTATACTACATACATAACAGATTTGAAGGACTGACCTTTTACCTAGTTACGATTCTACATACAGTACATAGGGTTTTTCCCTGAACACTGGCCTCATAAATTATGCGAGGATTCTTAGATTCTTGGAAACTCAGCAGGACCACCATCTCCTGCATAATAACTATGTATAAAGTTCATTCCCGACGTCATCCTAGGTCAGAAAATGGCACAGCACGGTAGAACCCCTGGGGACACCTTAAGGGTATATAAATACCACATCTTGCTTAGATAGTCAGAGGAGATCAGGACTTCCCGGCCAACACACTGACGCAAGACGCTGAGGTTCCTGCATGCAGATACTCCAGCTCGCAGTGGTCTGACATCCCTTGCGGGGTGTTCAGCTCGAGACCAGAACGGGGTCCCGCAGTCTCACATCAGGTAATGGGGTTGGCTTTATCCTAGAGGGATTCTTGGCTTTACACCTACTCACATGCTAGGTACACTTAGGTACATCTAGTTAGGGTTGCATTGTAGGAGTACGCATTTTATTGCCATGTATTTTATATACTTGTCTGTATTTATGATTTTAGAAAAATGGTAGAAACCTACCATCTGTTTACCTTCCTAGTGCTTCCACTCATTTATCTATGCTATTGTCTACTGGTGATTTCAGTACACTTACTTTACACTAGAGTAACGACTGTTCAATAAATGCTTATTGAAAACGTTCCAACCGTTTATTCTGTGTATCTCTCTGAGAAAAAGTGAGCATGAGTGACTGAGCGAAAAGTAAGTTACTGTTTCCCGGGTCCTGAGGGATCAGAGTTGTCATGTTAGATAGTTGCCAAGAACTATTCTCTCCTTGGTAAGAGGAGGTTATAGTGGCATTACGAGCTAGCTGGGACACAGGCTAACGTACCCGGTGGAGGTGTCCGGAATCAGTCCGGACACCAATCCTGCAGTGTGTGTTGTCTAAACGTGCAGATCCTATATAGTTTTTTTTAGGAACTACACGACAAGGGGGCTGAGATATAGCGACTGAGGCATATTCAGGAAGTGTGGGACCTATTCCTATGCACTAAATACCGCAAAAAGGGACGGCCAGGTTAGGGTATCGAAGGCTTTCTCCACGTCCAGGACCAGGCAAGCAGCGCAGGGAATCAGCCCTGTACCTGATCTTGGACGTGGAAAAGCCAACGGATATTTTGGGAGGTATTCCTGCCCGGAACAAACCCACAATTGTCCGGGTGCACCAATGCAGGGAAGACTTAGGCGTATCGGTCCGCTAGGATCTTACTGAAGATCTTGCAACCTGCTGATAACAATGCAATTGGTTGATAAGAGGCCAGTCGTGTGGGCTCTCAATCTGGCTTTTGAACCCGGGAGTTCACCACCCTCTAGCGCCGCCCTGTACATGTCCTCCAACTGAGGTGCCAGCCGTGTGGAGAACGTGCTGTAATATTCTAATGGTAGGCCATCCAGACCCGGGGCCTTGTTGCGTGCTAGCGTCTGGATCGCGTGTTTCACATCCATTGATGTGATCTTTGCATCGAGGGAGATCCTGTCAGATTGAGTAATTTGGGTTATGGCTAAGGTGGTAAGAAATCGATCTACAAGTTACGAACGGTCCTGCCCTAAAGTCTTGTATACCCCTGCATATTATTCATAGAAGACCTGCAGGATATCTGCCACCAAGTGAGCCGTAAACACCCGATGGGCTGACTATCTCTGTAATTGGACGTGTGTCGATGTTTTGGCAGACAAGCCAGGCCAGCAGCACCCTGGACCGGTGCGCCCTGGGCGCGTACGCCTTGGAGTTATACCTATGCAGGCCTGCTGCTAGTGCCTCTACATACGCAGTCTTTGCCTCAGCGACCTGAGTCGGGGATGCCGTGCCAGTATCCGCAGCCTTGGTCAGGGTCGCTAGCTTGATCTCCGTCATTTGTAGGTTGTGTAATAGTGTCACGCAGACACCTGCTATCTGTCGGATACATGCTCCTCTAGTGACTACATGGAAGGCGTCCTATTCTAGCATCCTGGAGGATGCTGTGTGGGTGTTCTCCGAGAAGTAGTCCCAAATGCTACTATCTTGTTCATGGCGTAACACTGGGCCTTCAAGGCAATCGCGTGTCAGCTGACAGGTGGGGACCGGGGGCAATGGGGGCTGCCACCGGAGAGTCACGAGGTGCGCGTCATGATCGGATAGGACCAGGTAGTCCGTGCACGGAATCAAGGGGATAACTACTGGTGAGCACAAGGATCAGTCGAGATGCACTCGTAGATTGTGGATGGAATAAAGTTTGGATGCCGGATAACGGTTTCTCCAAGCGTCTAGTAGTGACCAGTGATTTACCCAGGTACAGTATCATTGTAATTAGGCGTGGGCGGAAAACTCCGCTCCGCCAGCGGAGTGTGCAGAGATTTGCCTACTCTGGAGTAGGAGTAGGCAAATCTCTGCACACTCGCAGCGGAGCGGAGTTGGCCAGGCCCCGCCTCCACCCCCTATTAAAAATTAATTAGACATTAATTAAAACAAAATGAAACACTTACCTGTACTGCGGCGTCCCCGGGCTGCCCTCCTCCTCTTCCTCGCCGTCTCCCTCTCGAAACTTGGGTGATCTTTGCAAAAACTGCGCATGCGCATTTCGCACAAGAAATGCGCGGGCGCGCGTGCGGCGCAGTTTTTGCAATGATCACCCAAGTTTCAAGAGACGGCGAGGAAGAGGAGGAGGGCAGCCTGGGACGCCGCAGTTCAGGTAAGTGTTTTTTTGTTTTAATTAATGTCTAAATAATTTTTAATAGGGGGTGGAGGCGGGTGGCGGAGCGGAGCAGAGAGGAGTTCCACGGAGTTGGGTCCCAACTCCGTGGACCTCCGCGTAGTCCTGCTACGCCAGCTCTACCCAAGGTTAATTGTAATCCCCTCCTAGAATCCATGACAATGTTGTGAACTGGACCAGGACGCCCGATAGGGAGTCCCAAAATCTCCCCTGCTCAGTGTTCACTGCGTAGATACTGCCTATTAGTATTGGTTGGCCGTCTAAGAGCCACTTTAGGAGTGCATACCGTCCCTCTGTGTCCACCACCCTACGGGTTTCCTGAAATGGGACCCTGGGTCTGTGCCAGATCATCTCCCCTTGTGCAAATGTGGAGTATGTAGTGACGCAAAGGGTGTCTTGCCAGCGCTTACACAGTTGGTCTAGCTCCAGTGGTGAGGTGCATTTCTTGCAGGAGTGCCACCTGCGCGTGTTGATGCTTGATGTAGGAGTAAATCTCATAGAGTTTACTCACTGTGTGAATTCCCCGGACATTCAGACTAATGAAACTAGTGTCTGCTGTGGAGGTCATGATAGGGTAATGGTGGCGATGGAGGGGGATGTTAAAGAAGGCCCCGTGCAGAAGTTGCCCCTGCCCCAGGAACAGTCTATGATTATTGTATGTGTACCGATAGCTAGCAATGTGTGTGGCCCATGGAGAGACAAGATTATCCGGTGGGGCCTAGCGCCCTTGGGGGTTGTGTAACTAGGTGTCCGATCATGGCTTGGATCTCATATAGTCAACCTGGGATGAGAGTAAGTATATAGGAAGAAAGGCCAGTGTCATTGCAAATATCCTTCAGATGAGTGTGTCCGCTGTTTGAGGGGTCACCAGTTGTGGGGTCACCAATTCCGCAAGAGAGGTCCTCTTCGGACGTGAAGATATGAGGGCCTCTCTCGACATCTGAGATCGCTGAGGCAGGACCCAGGTCCGCAGCCACCTGTAGGGCCCTCCTGCACTGGGGGGATCCGGGGGGCAGCTGCAGCGCCGGAACCCAATGCGCCATCTCCACTGAGAAGAAAGTTGTGAGTTCTGAGGCCGGTGTGAATTATTTGAGCCAAGCCTCCATGTAGTTGACCCCTCTGCTGCCTCTGGTAGGCTCAGCACCCGGATGTTACTTCTCCGGGAGCACCCGTTGACATCATCTGCTCTCCCCACTACCAATAAGACCCGAGACTGGAGTTTTCACATGGTCTCCTGCTGTGTCTTGGCTAGGGGCTGCAGAGTAGAGAGGGCTTTCTCCCCATACGCGACCTTGTCGGCCAGCTTGCCGTGGTCATCTTGCAGAAAATTGAGGTCCGTAGCTAGGGCTCCAAATCTATCTTTTATGGTGACCCTGGAGTGTCTATTGCGGCCAACACCCTGTCCAGTTTGTCTGACATTGAGAGGGCAGTCGAGGCCTCCGTGCCTGCGTGTTGATCGTTAGCAGTGGGGAAAGAATTTCACGTTGAGTTTGAAGCTGGTGGCCCCACATTCGAGCTCAGTCTCCCCATGATTTGCTGAGGATGCGAGGGAATTGTTCACCAGTGCTTTATTGTGTTAGCCATTGTGCTCCCTCTCACCGGGGCGGGCTGTGCCTTGTCGGTTGACTCTTTGGTCCCCGGAGAACCAGCCTGCGTGGTGATTGCTGATGGGATGGGCGAATTCATCTGCTGGTGCTTCTCTGAGCACGGTTGCTAGTGCCCGACCCATGTGGGTCGGTGTGGTTGAGTATGCCAAGTTACGGACGGCAGTAGTGTGCCCTTTGTCCTCAGACGAGTGATGCCTGCAGCGTCTTCACACGAGATTGACGTGTTGGTTCTGGCTATCCCCATGGGGGAACCCTATAGTTCGTTTTGCCCTGCTGTTGGGTGGAGCCTCAGGGAAGCCTGTTGGTTCAGGGAAAAACCCAGGTCCAGTCTCCTCACGGAGGTCTTCTGGAAGCTCAAAACCGGGTGAGGGGTCATCCCTGCTCCCAGACTCTTCTGTGTGCCGCAGTGCCAGGGGGGAGAACTGGTGTCTTGTGCTCTGCTCTTTAGTGAGCCAGCTTTCCTGTGGAAGTCCCACACGGTCAGGCCATCCCTTTTGCTATATCTTCTGTGGGGGGCGGGTTCCGGACTTCCTACCAATATTGGTGGTTTATTGTGTATGTACCTCTCTGTGTGGGGGGAGGGTCTTCCTTCTCTGGCGCACCCTGCCCACTTCACGCCTCGGTGGTGGCTCCGACCTAGGGCCTAGGGGGTTTTACGTGTGCAGAGTCAGGCCTTATGCTCTAGCATAGCTGAGGTATCCGGGTGCCCAGCAGGGAAACCAAGAATGTCTCAGGTCCTGGACTCCTCCTCCTGCCCAGTCCAACATCTAACTGCTGATCCTTGGGGGCCTCAAACCCTCTCCCCACACCTCGAGGTCCGGTGCCGGGCTGTGGGCCTGGGGCGCTGGGCTCACCGCTCACCGGTGCTCTGTTTCCTCCTGGTGGAGAAGCACGCCGTCACCATGGGCAGAGACCCGGTCCCCAGGGAGATGGGCTGGGTCCCTTCAGCCGCGGTGTCCTCTCTGGGCTGTATCGTAGTGAGGACTTTCTGGTGGGCAGGGCAACACAGTGGTGGTGGTGAGGCTGCCACCGGGGGTCCCTGACCATGCTGTCTTCCACAATGGGCCCCTTCTCTCCTCCGCAGGTGCTGGGCTGCCCTCCAGGTCCATTGCTGGGCTGCCATCTCTGGTTCTCCTTGGCTGTCAGCCCCTCGCTCCTGGGGGACCCGTCCCCGGCGCCGGACTGTTCACACCCAGCTGGGCTCCCACGCTGGTTTTGGTGCTTTTTGCGGTGCTTCGCCAGGACTCCCTCCAGGCACCAGGTCAAGTCCGGTGAACCAGGACACCCCGGCATGTTGCTTCTCTCAGGGGAATCACCGGCTACTGGGCGCCGCCATGGTGGATGCCGCCATGCTCCTGGTGGCTGCCACCTCGCGCCAAGGTGCTTCTCTTTCAATCCCCAGCACTGGATATTTTGAGGTCTGTTAGTGTGCCACTATTGTTCTGCCATCAAGCTGCTCTTCCATGGGTCCCCACCGGAGCGGATGGATGGTGATGGTCGGGCCAACACACAGAGCCTCAGGCAGACACATCGCCATCTTGGCAGGCTTGACCATGCCCCCTCTTCAGAGTCACTCATATATATTAGTGATTCTGAAAGCACTCGTTGTACTTCTGGACTTGCTGCATCCCTTTTGTTAACAGGCCATGTGCTTTCAGAATCAGCAATATATAGCATCCAAAACACGATTGTTTTCTTTGCGTGACATCCACATTCTGCTGCAACTGATTAAATTACAAGCCAGGCATGATGCTTTATGTACAAATCACAATTACTTAGTTCCATAAGATATGCCCTTAGGGCTGCATGTGCCTTGTCAGTCCATCTGTGCTATTTCACGGTAGATTTGCAACCTGTGTTTCTCCATTCAGCCACCTTACAATGATAATAACTGAAAGTGCTTAGAAGTAGCCATAGAAGTGAAGTGCATTTTGTATGAGCAGCACATGACACCTGTCTTAAATAGTTGATCTCTACAGAACATTCTGGTTCTTGTTAGAGCACTGATATTTGTCGCTGCACTCACACGCGGTCAGGTTCTTGGCGCACATAGCTTGGCTGCAGCACACAGACAACTTATACTGGCGTACACAGAGGAAAAAAGAGGGGACATTACACTCAACTGATCCTCTCGCTCATCGAGGACCCTTCCAATGCTAAAACCAACTTTTCAATGCCATGACCAATGTAGCCAAAGGGATGAGAGACAACTGCCTCGAACTCAACTCTGACAAAACTGAAGGACTTATCTTCGGAAAGACCACCTCCACATGGGACCACAGCTGGTGGCCTGCAGAACTTGAACCTACAACAACATTGACCGACCATGCACGCAACCTTGACATCATCCTCGACAGCCAACTGTCCATGAAATGACAAGTCAAAGCAGTTGCGTCCTCCTGCTTCCACACACTTTGCATGCTTTGCAGAATCTTCAGACGGATCCCAACCAACACCAGAAAGACCATCACTCAGGCCCTCGTCACCAGCCGCCTTGACTATGGCAACGCCCTCTTCGCCGGCATCACCATCAAGCTCCTTGGAAGACTCCAGACCATACAGAATGCTGCGGTCAGACTCATCTTGGACCTTATCAAACAAACTCACATTGCCTCCCACTGAGAGACCTCCACTGGCTTCCCATGCAGAAGAGATGCTGGTTCAAGATCCTCATGCACACCTACAAAGCCCTCCATGACCTAGGACCTGCCTACAGCAACCATTGACTGAACTTCCACCAGCCCTCTAGACACCTGCGCTCATCTTCATTCGCCCTTGAACCCCCCACATCCATTGTAGACGCAGCTGTGGCCGCTCCTTCTCCTACATCGCAGCTAAGACATGGAACGACCTTCCCCTCCAGCTACGTTCTGCCCCCTCACTGGAAGCCTTCAGAAAGAGACTCAAGACCTGGCTCTTCGATGGAGACACATCGCCCAGATACCCCTAGGGGTGTCAGTGATGTGCTATAGAAATACTGTTTGATTGATATAGTTGGTGAAAATATTTTGAAATTTAGTTTGTAATTTTAATTAATTCATCATTTTTAATTTATTTATTACTAGTAATTTATAGTGTTATAGAGGGTTGTGAGGTTTGTATTGGTACAGGGTGGGAAGCTAAATAAGTATAAATAATTATAATTAATTTTAATTTATTAATATTTAATTGATAATAATTATGTAAATTGGGTAAATATTCTATATTTTAAATTGATATTTTAGGTGCCGGGTGTTGGGTTTCTAGCAGTACAAGGTGGAAAGGTAATTAAGGAATCATTGATTATTAATTAACTATTAATTGATTATCAATTATTTAATTGATTGTTAATTATGTAAATTGTGTAATTATATTTCTTAAGACATCTTTTCAGTGTGGGCTATTGTGTATGCAGGAGCATAGGGTGGGGAGTTATTCAAGTAATAATTAACAACAGATGATTCATTTATTAATAATTATTTAATTGATTATTAAATATGTTAATTGTGTTGTACTTCTTTATTTGAGTTATGTTTTGAGTGTGGGTATCTAGATTTGTGGGAGTATAGTGTTGGAATGTTCTTAAATGCATTAATAACCTTTTTTAATTCAAAATTAATTATTAAAATGTTTAATATTCATGTGAATTATTTAATTGTTTTTTAAATTTGATATATATACATTTTTATATTAAGAGTTTTATATTTCTAGTCAACTAATAGGGTTATTAAAATATTTTGTGTTTGAAGTTAAGTACCTTCCCTACTGTTGCAGAGCCTTGAGTGGGAACAGTACATTTAACCCTTCCGAAGTCCAAAGCTTTCCCTACTGTTGCACTGACTGGAGTTGGAATAGTAAATCTTACCTTTCTGAAGTTGAATTTTTCACTACTGTTGCACAGACTGTAGTGGGACTAGTCAATTTAACCACTCTGAAATCCATTGCTTTCCCTACTGTTGCAGAGACTGGAGTTGGAGTAGTAAATTTTACCTCTCTGAAGTCCAATGCTTTCCCTATTGTTGCACAGACTGGAGTGGGACCAGTCAATTTAACCCTTCTGAAATCCATCACTTTCCCTACTGTTGCTCGGACTGGAGTGGGAATAGTAAATTTAACCACTCTGAAGTCCACTGCTTTTCCCACTGTTGCAGACTGGGAGGGGAATAGTAAATTTTACCCCTCCGATGTCTAACACATTTCTTACTCTTGCACAGACTGGGTGGTGGGGAGTAAATTATACCCCTTTGGATTCCAAAGCGTTCCCTACTGTTGCAAAAACTGGAGTGGGTATAGCAAATCTTACCCCTCCAAGGTCCAACACTTTCTCTATTGTTGCATAGATTGGAATGGTATTTGTAAATGTTACCTCTCCAAAGTCCAATGCTTTTCCTAGTGTTGCACAAACTGAAGTGGGAATAGTCAAATTAAACCCTTTGAACTTCAACGCTTTCCCTACCATTGCACAGACTGGAGTTAGAAGAGTAAATTTTACCTCTCCGAGGTCCAGCACTTTCTCTACTGGTGCACAGACTGGAGTTGGAATAGTAAATTTTAACTCTCCGAAGTCCAGCACTTTCCCTACTTTTGCACAGACTAGAGTGGGAATAGTACATTTTACCCGTCTGAAGTCCAATGCTTTCCCTAATGTTGCACAGACGGAGGGGGAGTAAATTGTACCCTTTTGGATTCCAACACTTTCCCTAAGGTTGCGCAGACTGGAGTGGGTATAGCATATCTTACCCCTCCAAAGTCCAACACTTTCTCTATTGTTGCACAGATTGGAGTGGTTTTGTAAATATTCCACTTCTGAAGTCCAACGCTTTCCCTACTGTTGCACAGACTGGGTTGGGAAAAGTAAATGTGACCCCTCAGCAGTCCAATGCTTTTCCTACTGTTGCGGAGAATGGAGTGGGAATAGTAAATGTAGTCCCTCCGAAATTCAACACTTTCCCTACTGTTGTATAGACTGGAGTGGGAATAGTAAATTTAACCACTCTGAAGTCCAATGCTTTCCCCTCTGTTGCACAGATGGAGTTGGAATAGTTAATGTTGCTTCTCTGAAGTCCAGAGATTTCTCTACTTTTGCACAGACTGGAGTGGGAATAGTCAATTTAACGCCTCCAAAGTTCAACGCATTCCCTAATGTTGTACAGACTCGAGTTGCAATAGTAAGTTTTACCTCTCCAAGGTCCCGCGCTTTTCCTACTGTTGCACAGACGAGTTGGAAAAATAAATTTGACCCCTCCGAAGTCCAACCCTTTTCCAACTGTTGCACAGACTGGAGTTGGAATAGTAAATTTTACATCTCTGAAGTCCAGCGCTTTCCCTACTCTTGCACAGTCTGGGAGAGGAATAGTAAATTTTACCCCTTTCAATTCCAATGCTTTACCTTCTGTTGCAGAACTTGAGTGGGAATAGTAAATGTAACTTCTCCGGTTTCCAACACTTTTCCTACTGTTGCACAGACTGGGGGTGGAGGATTTGTTTTTTGCCATTTTGGATTCCAATGCTTTTTTCTACTGTTGCAGAGACTGGAGTGGGAATAGTAAATTTAAACCCTGCGAAGTCTAATGCTTTCTCTACTGTTTCACAGATTAGAGTGGGAATAGTACATTTTACCTCTCCAAAGTCCAATTCATTTTCTACTGTTGCACAGACTGGAGTGGGAACAGTGCATGTTTTATTTTCTGATTTAAATACTTATTTTTAAAATTGTTGAAATATATATATTAGTATTATCTGTTTGTTTAATTTTATATTATTTGTTTATATTTTGTTTAATTTTTGTAATATTTGTAATCTTTTTATTCTATAGTTTTTATATTCAATTAATTTGGTATTTTAGTTTAAAGTTTTGTGCTTGTGTTGTTTTTTTATGTTTATTTAAATATATATATAGATATATTTATTAGATTTACTATTTTATACTATATATAATGAAAATCGATATTTTTGTATTAGTTTTAACAATATTAGTGCTGACAATATTTTTGTTCCAATATTTTTGAACTTACCATTAAAATTATAGGTAGACAACATGTTCATCATCTATATTTTTGACACGATATTTGTGCAGAACGATATTTGTTGTTCCGATATTCTGTCAGACATCCAATTTTACTGTTCCTTGCCCCAAGTTTTACCTGGCAGTATGAAACAGTAAAAACGACATGTCCACCCATCTAAACTGGCCAGGAAGACATGTAGCCATTTCTCCGACAGCCCTTACTTCCCAGGGCCATAGGAGAAGTTTGGCATGGTGGAGTCAAAGTAGTCACCACCATGGCCAAGGGAAGATCTGTAGCATTTAAATCGGACGGAAATACCTTCATATTGGTGGTATGGATACTCCGTTATGACGGAGTATACATACCTACAATATATAAATTTGGGCCCTTAGTCTTGGTCTCCTTGGTCCTGGTTATCCTAGTCCTTATTGTCCTATTGTGCTTATTATCATAAACTTTGCCTTTTTACCATCATGGTTCTTCCTGGTTCTCCCAGTCTTGGACCATCTGACCCTGTTCCATTGTGGTCTTCTAAGTCCTAGTCACCTTGTCCTGCTTTTCCTCACTGTCAACCTCCTAGCCCCGGTACTGCAGGTCCTGGTCCATCTTGCTTCTCATGTCCTGGCGCTCATAGTCTTTGCCCTCCTGGTTTTTGTTGTCCTTGTTGTCCTGGATTTGTTCCTTGTGCATATAGTCTTACTGGTACTGCAGGTGTTGATCCAGGGCCTCTTGATCCAGGTTCTTCTTGATCGGGTCTTCCAGAACCTGGTAATTTTGATCCTGGCCCTCCTGTCTACAACTGTCCATTCCACTTGGTCTTCCAGATTATGGTTGGCCTTCTTACCTCAGATCCTCCTCACCCTGATCCTGTGACTTGTAATGATTGCTCTGCCCCACTTGGTAATCTGAGCCACTGTCCTATAGGTCCTGATCTTTATGACCCTCTTAGCCCTGTTTCCGGGCCGCCTGGTCACGATCCTTTTAGTTTACCTTCTCCTCTTTCTTTAGGCCTCTGGGTGTGCTTGGCCTTCCTAATTCCTGTACTGCTTATCCTAGTTTTCTAAACATTCTGGCCATTGCCCTGTAGGTCCTGATCTTCTTAGGCCTATTCAATTTGGTCCTGATCCTCCTGGACCTCATCCTCCTGTTCCTTGCCCATATGGCTCTGCAATACCTCGCCCTATCACAAATCATCCTAGCTTTTCCTAATTCTGATGTTCCTTGAGCTCTGGTTCATGCTAGTCTAAGAACTTCCTGGCCCTGTACTTTCTGGTTTGGCCGGTCATCATTCCCATTAATTCCTGCCCCTAGTTGTTTGGAGTCTCCTCTTTCACAGGCTCCCAGTCTTGCACATTGTCATCCTCCTTACCCTAATTCTTGTCCATCAGTCCTCCTGGTCCAGCTCCCCAGGTTTATCTAGTCCCATCGTTTGTCTGTTCCAAATCCTTCCGATCCTGGTCACTTTGGCCCATGTAGTCCTGGCCTTACTTCTGGTGTTCCTTTGTCTGGCCCTCATGTATCGGGTCTTCTGATGCTAGTTCCACAGGCCTTGGTTTCCTTCTCCCTCCTGGTCCCTGGTCCTCCTGCCCCATCTGACTCCTACTAGTCCTCATGGTCTCCTGGTTTGCCTATTCTATCTTGTTTATGTCCATCTGACCATGGGCCCCTCTATTTTGGTAATCCTAGTAATGGTTCTATTGGGTCTAGTCTTCCTAATCCCTCTGGCACTGGTCCTTCTAGTTTCTATGCTGTGGGGTACCCTGGTTTAGGATCCCACTGAGTCTGACACTCCTGGGCCTTCTGATCCTTGTCCCATGGGACCTAGACTTTCTCATCGTTTATAACCCCCTGGTCATTCTAATCTAGGGTCTCCAGGTCCTGCTAGCACTAGCCCTTTCTGGTTTGTGGTCTTCCTGGTCCTTTTGCTTCTTGGCCCTTTTTTGATCTGATGTCTATGGTCTTGACCCTCCTGTCTCTGGTCATCTGCTCCATTGGTGTTCTGGTCCTCTTTGGTCTGTCTACTTGGGTCTGCTACTCCTGGATTGGTGGTCCTCATCCCTCTGTTCCTGATCGGTGCACACAGGCCTTCATAGCTCTCTTCGGCTTTTTGCTCCAGGGCCTTCTGCTCCTTCTACCTCTGGTCCTTCGGGCTCTTGCCCACTGGGTCCACAACCCCTGTTCCACATCCTCCTGATCCTTCTCATTCTGGCCCCGGTACCCCTAGTGCTGCTTTTCATCGTCCAGTTCCTCATTCTCTATTTGTCCTGGTCCCCTCTGGCACTGGTAACCCTGGTCCTCATAGAGTAGGTCTCCCTGGGCCTGATTCTTCACCTCCTGGTCCTCGTAGCTCTGGTCATCCTAGGCCCTCTTAGTGTTCAGCCTCTTGGCCCTTATTCTCCTACTTTTCATCCTCCTCCTCCGCGTACTGCTTCCTTCCCCAGTGCCCCTATAAAATGACTTTAGTCTAGTACAGCCTCCAAGTCTGTCACACAGATTTTTTGGTTTTGGTTCCAGATTTCCTTTGCTGAGACATCACTGTCAAGTACAGAAATGAGGGCCCAGTAAAGACAGGACCTTTCTCCCTTAATACACTGCTGTACATGTTAAAAATCAGAACTACCATTCTCAAGATGCACTGTGCAGTTAACTAGAATGTCAATGTGGCTGAAGGGGAAGGTCATGACATTGGACCAATAGGCACCAATGCCCTAAACCTACTCCGCTGGATGATAGTGTGAAAAAGTGTGTTTCTTCACAGGCAGCAGAGTGAACTTCTCCTGTAAATTGCCCAGATGTGTAACTTACCTGTCTCCTGCTTACACTTCCCCATTCCACAGAAGTCCGATTACAGTATCTCACTCAATTAAACTTGTGCAAGTGCCCCAAAACACAGTGCGCCAAAACACCAATTCCCTACTGTATATGTTCCACCCTCTGGAACCCAGATACTACCTTTCTGTCTGCATTCCCTGCTGCTGCTTGTTGACTGTTGCTCTGTTGCCAGAGTTTAAATACTAAGTTACCACAATCCCCCTTAAACAGAAGCCTAATGTTAGCACAAGGAATTCCATAAGAAGCCCAAAAAGATCCCAGCCCTAAAAAATCATCAAAAGGAGCATCATAAACATTAAAAAACACAATGTATTCTCTTGAGTGAATAAAACATTTATGTAACATGCTTCAAAACTATATTCACTATTCTTTGCTGATAGCCAAATACTCATTAACTGAAACACAAAATATCTGTGTGCCATATCCTGAAGCTTCTGTTTGAATTCTACATGTCTTATTTGAATAATAAAATAACAAAAAAACAAATTATTCAAAATTGGTCTCACATTTTTGTCATCTGTAAACAGCTTCGTTTAATTCATGCACTTACATTTTTATAAACTATTGTACATTTGTATATGGACTTAATTTCAAATGCTTCACACATGTTGCATCCTCATTATAGGATGGCCACCACACTACCATTGATTGGAATTCCTTTTTACTAAATGGCCAGTTAAATAAAGACCTGATTCACACTATTTATCCAGCTGCTGGTCAAATTGTACATCCACTCTACTATTTAGTTTATGGCCGGGTAAACAGCAGAGATTATGCACTAATTTGCAGCCACTAAGTAAATAGCAGAGATTTTGTACTATTTGGCCGGCAGCTGGGTAAATTGACACTTTTGCAATATATTTGTTGTACTAAAATTATCTTAATGCACTGGCATGGGCTACTGAGCCAAAAGACTAGATATAATGAAGTTAGGAAAACTCAACTGTATGATGGAAAAACTACATGGCCCATAATTCAAAGCAAGACTATAAACAAAGAAAGGGCTATTAAGTCATGAACTGCAGCTGTAAGTGATTAGCTGGTCTGATGGCTTGCATGGTCAGACTAGGTAACCAAAATCAGCCCTGGCAAAAGTGTTCATACCAGCCCCTCTCTCTGCGTCTCCTCACACAAACTCTCTCTTTCCATCCATACATTCTCTCTCCTTTTCTCCTCCCTCTCTCATCCCTTTCTGATCACATTCTTTCTATCTTTCATCTTCCTCCCTCCCCCTCTTTCTCTCTCTCTTGAAGCCATGCTTGCTGCAATTAACCTTGTGTTAGAAATTGGGCCTCTGGTTGGTAGAGGTATGTACCTTGTCCAAGTACGGACCACAATTCTAGTCAGGGTAAGCTACAAACACACTAAAAGCTAACCTGTGCTCTCCCTCTGGTAGCTTGGCACAAAGCAGTCAGCCTTATCTAAAGATACAATGTATAAAGTATTTGTGCAACACACACACAGTAACACAATGAAAACACCACAAAAATACTCCACATATGCTTAGAAATATAGATAATATTTTTGAGTAAAGCAAGACCAAAATGACAAAAATCCAATAAGTAGCATCAGAGTTATGATTTTTTATGGTTTAAATCTATTTTATTGTTATTTCGCACCATCAAAACATAACATTGTACAGATCAGTATTCTCAAAGGAAAACCGAGAGCAACATCATAGGCATGACTTATTTCAAAAGAATGAATAACATATAACCCTCCCCACAACTCCCCCTACCCGCCCGTACCATTCGCTTATCACTTAGCTATGTCCTGATTGGGCATGTGTGATACCTTGTGTGCCATCATCCTGTCCGGTCTGTGGTTAGTTCATGAGTCTCAATATCTGTAGATATCGGGGGCATGTGAGTTCTCAAAACTATTGGGAGAGTAATGCTAAGAAAGGGCCCCAAGTAGAGATAAACGTATCACCCCGGCCAGTGAGTGTTAAAGTTAGTCTTTCCATCCCCAAGACTCCCACAGCCTGTGCAACCACCCCAGCTGAGTCGGTATATTGGCCATTCCCCACGTTGAGAGTATGGTCTGATGAGCCGTGCTCAACGCTATCCCTATTTGTCGTCCTCTACAGGAAAAGGAAAGGTTAAGGATAGCGCTTAAAAGGTTACTTGAGGTCCCACTAGATCTGGGTGAATCCAAATTTCAGGCCAACCGTGATGGAGGGTAGGCCGGCTACATTACTTAGGCAGGTCCTGCTGACAAAGTAATTTGGATGGAGCAAACATCAACATCGAACACTTGATGCGAGGAGTTGCCGCGTCATCGTCGATCCCAAGATGGAGGAAAAGCGTCAATGCTGATTCACACGGTCGAGGAAGGCTTCGGCGTCGCACCCCTTTACGGAGCAGGCGCCTTGTCGATGTCGAGCCATGCTGTCCATCAGTGTCGAAACACGCAGTCCGTCGAGGCGATATCATCGATTGACTTCTGCATCTTCATCGAAAGGCAATGCGCCAGTTCCGACTGGCTCAAAGTCGTCTCGGTGTCAGTTTTGATGGTTCTCAACATCAGAAATCACCTTTCAAGGGCCCAGAGCTGGATTGGTACTACTTGGCAGGGCAGGACTCAAAGATGGCAGAGTCCAGGTGCTGTATCAGAGTTGAAGGAAGTCTCTGAGGGCCCTGAGACTTTAGAACAGGGGGAGAGCCAGCAATCCCTTGGAGTCATTCTGGGTTCAAGTGAGATGGGTCCATTATTTGTCCTCAGCACGGCAGAGACCAGCAGATCAGCTTAACAAAGCATAAAGCAATTCCTTCAAAGCAGCAGTCAGGAAAATTGGCAATCTTTGGAGCACAGCAGTCGTTACTCCTGGCAGAGTTCTTCACAGGTCCAGTAGTATACTGTCTTGATAGAATAAGAGCCCCAGTACTTATGCCCAAATGTGCCTTTGAAGTGGGGGTGACTTCGAAGCAAGCCCTTGGAGTGCGCAGGTCCCCTTTCATCCTAGTCCTGTCTGACAGGCTCTCTGTGGGGGGTAATCAGTCCTTTATGTGGAGCACAGGACACTGCCTATTCCTATGTAAGGGTCAGCTCCCCCTCCTTCTTCCTGCCCAGGAAGATCTATCAGAATGAATATGAATGCAGATGGGTTCTTTGTCACACTTCCTTTGTTTGTGGCTTTCTAGAGGAAATGCACAAAGTGCAGCTGTCACCCACCCTAGACTTACCCCGGGCAGAGACCTCCGCTCCGCCCGCGGAGATTTGCCTTCTCCGCGTTCCACGGAGAACGCAAATCTCCGCACACTCTGCACCGTAGCGGAGTTGGCTAGCCCCCGCCTCCAATACCCTATATTATTTATGAATTTTAGTACTTAAAAGTAAATTGAAACCCACTTACCTGTACTGCGGCATCCCCGGGCTGCCCTCCTCCTCTTCGTCGCTTCTAATTGTTGGGAAAACTGCGCATGCACGCGCGTCCGCACATGTGCATTTCTTGTGAGAAATGCGCATGTGCGGGCACGCGCGCATGCAGTTTTTGCTTGGATTAGAAGAAACGGCAACAAAGAGGTGGAGGGTAGCCCGGGGACACCGCAGTACAGGTAAGTGGGTTTTAATTTACTTTTAAGTACTAAAATTCATTGCTAATATAGGGGGGGTGGAGGCGGGTGGCGTAGCGGGGCTATGCGGAGGGCCACAGAGTTTGTTCGTACCTCCGTGGCCCTCCGCATAGCCCCCCTACCCCCAGGGCTGCCCTAGACGTGTATTGGAGAGAGGCTGCAAGGCACACAGAACAGTAAAAGCAAAGAAATATCCACTTTCTAAAAGTGATATTTCTAAAATAGTAATGTTAAATTCAACTTTACCACTAGAGAGGATTTATCATTACCATTCCAAAGATATGAAACATGATGCAGCTACTCCTTTCTAATCAGGAATTACAGCTTTAAAATGTTTTAAGGTATTCCCAGTGCTAGCATATGAGGGGAGTAGGCCTTACAGTAGCGAAGCACACATTTAGATGTTTGTCACAACCAGGACATGTAAAACTTAAAAGTACATGTTCTACCTTTTAGTTACACAGGACCCTACCCTGGGG
The DNA here is from genome assembly GCA_963921515.1 of Calotriton arnoldi. Taxonomy (NCBI): domain Eukaryota; kingdom Metazoa; phylum Chordata; class Amphibia; order Caudata; family Salamandridae; genus Calotriton; species Calotriton arnoldi. The sequence goes on from CAWUFW010016203.1 coordinate 191,930, forward strand.
CTACCTAGGGCCCAAATTAGGGGTGACTTAGGTATAATAAAAAGGGGAGTTTAAGGCTTGGGAGGTGGATTTTAATGCCAAGTCGAAGTGGTAGTAAATTGCATACACAGGCCTTGCAATGGCAGGCCTGAGACAGGTTTACAAGACTTCTTGTGTGGGTGTCACAACCAGTGCTGCAGGCCTACTAGTAGCATTTAGATTACAGGCCCTGAGTATATGGTACATCACTTTGCAAGAGACTTATAGGTAAACAAAATATGCCAATGCCACCATGTTTAGGGTAGAAGCACATGCACCTTAACACTGGTTAGTACTCAGAGTCCTAAGGCCAGCAAAAAGATACAGCAAAAAAGTGGAGGTAAGCAGGCAAAACGTTTGAGGGAAGACAACCCTCAGGATGACAGGTTGACACCTCAGGAAGCTGGGTAACATGAAAGAGACACCAGGAGTGGACCGGGCCTTTGAAAGAAAGTAAGGGTTCCAGCCCACTGGGGAAATGCCGGGTAGAATTAAAAGCTTGTCCAACTCTGATGGTATTGGTTCCTTAATCCTTGGCTTTTGGATATTAATGATTATAACATGTGAGCTGAAATATATTGGCCTATACTATTCTTTAAGATCTTACTGTATTTGTGTTTAAAAATCCAATAGTTTTTGTAATAAAGTTTTGCTTGCATAGAGAAAGGTGAGATGTAGGTTTGACCTTTTGGTTCTCTATAACTTCTCACCTCCCACTAAATACATCATTTTTATAAACTTTTCTGAAGGAAGTGAATTCAAATGAACACTGCGCTGAATGTGTTGAGAATAATCTTAAAAGAATAGATGCTTGCATTTCAGAGTTCATATGGAATGACTTTGCTCCAGAAGTCCCTGTGAACCTTTACTGTGTATTTTTAAATATGCCATCCTCAATGTTGCTCACAAATGTTCTCTGAATATGGATATGTGCTGGTTCACTGTAGGTAATGTAGGATTCCTTTCCTTGTCTGACCATTCAAACTAATGAGTAGAGCTCAAAGAGCCACAGAAGTGGTATTTCCAATTTCTAAAATGAAGATTAAGCAATGACAGATAAAATGCATCAAACTTATTTTTATTAGGAGGTGATTGTTGCAAAGGTGCAGAGACAGACTATCAAATAAAAAATATTGTGTCGCACAAATATCGAGTCATAAATATCATGTTTCAGAAATAACGACAGCAAGAATATTGTGGTCAAGAATATCGATTTAAGGTAAGTAATATCGATGTAAAAATATATCGAAGTGTTTAATATCGTTTGAAATGGTTTAGTTGTTAAAAATATCGTTTTTTATTAATGTTATGTATTTTGGTATATATTTTATATGTATGTGTTGTTTTGTATAAGACTTGTTTGTATTTTTAATATATGTGTTTAATTTTTAGTAGTTATTAATTTTTCATTATTAGAATATTACGTTTTTAGTTCCGTAGCGGGTTGTGGGTTTATAGGGGAATAGGGTGGGAAGTAATTTAATTATATTATATTTATTGATTATTTTTTACTTATTAATATTTGTTTAATTGAGATGTTATAGTGTCAAATGTGCAAAGTAATTTATTATTAATTAATAATTGGTTGTTAGTTCATTTTCATTAATCAATTGGTAATTAATTATGGTAATTGTGTAATGAATTTTAGGTGTGTGTTGTGGTGTTTATAGGTCTAAAGGGTGGGAAGTAAATTATTTTTAATTTATGAATTAATAATTGGTTGTTGATTAATTATAATTATTTAATTGGCAATTAATTCTGGTATTTGTGTAATTAATTTTAGGTGTGTGTTGTGGTGTTTATAGGTGTTAAGGGTCTGAAGTAATTTATTTGTAATTGATGAATTAATAATTGGATGTTAATTAATTTTAATTAATTAATTTGTAATTAATTATGGTACTTGTGTAATACATTTTAGGGATGTGTTTTGGTGTTTATCAGAGCAAAGGGTGGGAAGTAATTTGTATTTAATTAATTAATATATAGTTGTTAATTAATGTTAATTATTTGATATGTACTTTGGATAATTTTTTATTTTCTTGCGTGTTGTTTTTACTTTTAATGGGGTAAAGGGTGGGTATTAAATAAATTTTATTTATTTTAATATTAGTTGTTAATAGTAATAGTTTTAATTAAAAAATAAGTTTGAATTGTGTTTTATTATTTTAGAGTTTAATTTAGGTGTGTGTGTTAAAGTGCTGGCAGTCAATCAATGTTTATTTTTTTTTATTAATACAATTTTTTCAATTGATTATTAATTATGTTAATTATGGGGGAAAAATAAAATAAAAAATGTTAAAGTGTTTTGTTATTGGTGTGGTGTTATAGGTCAGGGAATAAAATAAATATTAAATATTAAGTAATTTATTTGTAAATATTTTCTAGTTTAAAAGAATTATGTTTTATGAATTTATGTATTACTTTAATATATTTGATTTTTCATTTCTAAATATTGTTTATTTATTTCTATGATATTTTTTTTTTTTAAAGGATGTTTTTCTTTTTGTCTTAACTGTTTGAGTATGAACAGTAATTTTTGTCTCTTCGCTATCCAACACTTTCCCTAAGTTGCACTCACTGGAGTGGGAATAGTAAATTTTACTACGCACGGGCGGAGAACTCCGCTCCACCAGCAGAGTCTGTGGAGATTTCCCTACTCCGGGCTCCGCTGAGAATGCGGAGTAGGGAAAAAACTTCGACTCCGCAGCAGAGCGGAGTTAGCCATCCCTACCGCTACATTTGCCTCCCGCCTCCACCCCAACTAATAATATACTACTGACAACATAATTTAAAAAGAATAAAAGTCACTTACCTGTATTGCGGCGTCCCCGGGCTGCCCTCCTCCTCGCCGTACATCTTGCACGAATTGCGCATGCGTTCTAACGACATATATTCATTATCGATTGAGTATTTTAGCAGTACTTCATTATCTTAAATCCTCTGAATTTATTTCAAATCAAATTATCTATATGACTTTTCACATTAAACAGTGATCACACTGGACATTCCCCTCAATAAACTCCATCAGAACGCTGGGAATACTTTAGCCCATGGACATTTTCTATCAGGAGTTTGAATGTGAAATGGTTGATAAAAATACTCTCCTGTTTTATCCTGCCTTCCTCTTCCAACACACTTCCTCTACCCTTTGTTGGCTATTACACATACTTAGTTGGCAGCTAAATCATCACTAAAGAGTAATTGATTCACTGCGAAGTTGACAACATTAAATGAGAATCCCTGTGTTGAAAATACATCACACTGCTAACATAGAAGGTAGTGTCCAAATCTTCTCTAGTTTCTCTTACTTAGAGCTTCTAATCTTTAACAAGCATTGGCAAATCCAAGCAGTCTTGCTTTGTAAAACAAATAATTTCACAAAGGCTGGTCAACGTTGTGCCACGTACGCCCATAATTTGTAAATGACTTCCACCATCATATCACTGCAAATATTACACTATGGATAAAGCTTTAAAAAACTATACATTGATTCTTGTGTGTGACTCTTGTCAATTGTACAGTACATCACATAAATGCCTGCAAATGTACTACATCAGTTGCAAAATGATAATTGCACACCAGATGACAGCAGTTAAATGACACAAAGTTTGTATCTGGTGAAAGTGGGTGATAGCTGACAACAACATGCAGGGACAAATGTGCCTTTCCACCAGGGGCCGTATAATGGAAATGCCCCCGGGGTGCAATGTTCGTTTGAGCCAGCTTTGCTTGCCCCGGGGCACTTTGGTATTACAGAAGGGGCTACAGATGCTTGCTCATCCCCTTCTGTAATACCAATAGCGCTGGCGCAAATAAAGTACTGGCGCTATGTTCAGAGGGCATTCCCTCATTTACATGTGGGGGTGGCTCCATGCAAATGAGGGAATCACTTTGGGGCCGATTCTGATTCCGGCCGGAAAACGTACCGACCGACTCGGAGCCGGAATTAATTCCGACCGACACGTACCTGTGCAGCCCGACCCGCCAAGTACGATGAGAAGCGAGCAAAACCCGACCGACTCGTACGGAACACAAGCCGAAGGACCGAGTCGCGCGAAAAGAGCAATCCGGCCGGAAAAACACGCGATTCGAACCGACCGACTCGCACCCGGAACAATACCGAGCGAGACGTACCTGCGGACTCCCACCCGCCAAGTACGATGCAAGGCGTGGAAAACACGACCGAGTCGCACGGAGGACAAGCCGTACGACCGACACGCATACAAAACTGTGAGCCGAAGCAACCCAAAACACCGTGACCGACGCGTACGCAGCATAGAAAACAGCACAAACACAGCGTGAGCGAAGCGGACGAGCCCGTACGAGACAACTGCAGGGTCCGACTCGGTCACAAGAACGTCTCCTACATGCACGAAAAATACAAAGGAAAATACACAAAAAAAGGCCAAACAAGCAATTACAAAGCCAATAAATACTGGGGGAGGGGCAGGGAACAAAGACACACCCACAACTCCACCCATATAAAGGACACAAATCCCTACCATGATCCTTTGCAAATTCAAATTACCTGCCAGCACTCAACAGACAACAACCACACACCCACAGCTCATCCATCACACAAGCCACACACCATCAGCACCACAACAAATAGAAACCTCACATACACCTAGCAAAACACACACTCACACACCTTCACCTGCACACCAACACACATCACTCACCATCACCACCCATCACCATGCCCCCAAAGAAGAATGTCAAGTTCCTAGATAGTGAATTGGAAGTCCTGGTAGATGAGATCCTCAGGGTAGAGCCACAGCTCTTTGGTACACTGGTCCAACAGACACCCATGTCACAGAAAACAAAGATGTGGGAGAGGATCATCGACAGGGTGAACGCACAATCACCATGTTTGCGCACAAAGACAGACATCCAGAACAGGTGGTATGACGTGCGCAGGAGGGTCAAGGAGCTGCTAAAGAAGGACTACATCTTGAGCCAATACACCGGCAGTGGCCCTCCTGCCAAGCCAGTATACCTCAGGCCCTGGGAGGAGAAGGTGCGGGCCATCCTACCACCAGTGAGCGTCTATGGACTAGAAAACATCCCAGAGCCTGGTGAGTACACAACAAATGTACACAATATTCTGCGACTACACACACACACACACACATCACTGCCAAGGGGAGAGTCAAACCATGCACACTTAGCAAATACACAGCAACCAGAACAGAATCATCCCAAAATGTGTATGTCACTCAGAGAAACACAACACATGCCATCACAAAGTGACATTTAACTGTGTCATCACATGTACAAACACAACTACAACTACAGCTAGGCAGTGGCACAAATATAACTGACAAACACATCCAGACAAGTAGCCACCACTACAACACCAGCACACAGTGAAGCACACTGAAAGAAAGGAAATATGTGTATGCTGGGCAAGTCAGTGTAGCCAATAGCATGATGGGAGTTGTAGGCACAGATATTGCTCACCCCCACAACTGTCCCATCAACACCACCCTGAACTATGCGCACATCACAGGGAGTGGAAAACAACTTCCAAGATGGCTGACACTGGGTACTGCTGTGGGGAGCACAAGGCCCTGCTGGCAACTGTGCACCAACCAACAGCAGGACACCACTGACTGACATCCTGAAAGACAACTTGCACTCCCTGCAATGGAAGCACGTTCCATGGTGGGATATCTGGCTGGGTGGGAAGGAGGACTCACAGCCCTGACCATAGTTACCAGCAGCGTTTCTCACACACACCCCTAACACAAACTCCACAAAACTCACCTGGGAGAATGCATTGCCTCACACTCTAATTAAATATCCCACAAAGAACTACCACACTGGGTTATGCTGTGTGAAGCACAGGGACACTTTTGGGACTTGTAGCAAAACTAACCGCAGGATAACACTGTCAGCCATCTTGTCAGCACAGGCACACAACCCCACAGGGAAGCAGAGTCAAAGGGAAGGAAGCATGGGCATGCTGGGAAGGGGGGGTGGAGGCAATAGCATGATGGGAGTGGTAGTCACAGCTCAATATCCCCCACCCACATGGCCCAGCAAGCTCACACTCAAGCATGCACACCCCACAGAGAGTGGAAAGCCCCATCAAAGATGTCTGACACTAGTGCTCTGTTGTGGGGAGCACAAGGCCCTGCTGGCAACTGTGCAACAACCAACAGCAGGACACCACTGCCAGCCATCTTGCCATTGCTCTCACACTCACACACACTGAAGTCCACCCAAAAGCAAGTAAGTATGGGCATGCTGGGAAGTGGGGTGGAGGCAATAGCATGATGGGAGTGCTAGTCACAGCTCAACATCCCCCACCCACATGGCCCAGCAAGCTCACCCTCAAGCATGCACACCCCACAGAGAGTGGAAAGCCCCATCAAAGATGTCTGACACTAGTGCTCTGTTGTGGGGAGCACAAGGCCCTGCTGGCAACTGTGCAACAACCAACAGCAGAACACCACTGCCAGCCATCTTGCCATTGCTCTCACACACACTGAAGTCCACCCAAAAGCAAGTAAGTATGGGCATGCTGGGAAGTGGGGTGGAGGCAATAGCATGATGGGAGTGGTAGTCACAGCTCAACATCCCCCACCCACATGGCCCAGCAAGCTCACACTCAAGCATGCACACCCCACAGAGAGTGGAAAGCCCCATCAAAGATGTCTGACACTAGTGCTCTGTTGTGGGGAGCACAAGGCCCTGCTGGCAACTGTGCAACAACCAACAGCAGGACACCACTGCCAGCCATCTTGCCATTGCTCTCACACTCACACACACTGAAGTCCACCCAAAAGCAAGTAAGTATGGGCATGCTGGGAAGTGGGGTGGAGGCAATAGCATGATGGGAGTGGTAGGCACAGATATTGGTCACCCCCACAACTGTCCCATCACCACCACCCTGAACCATGCTCACATCACAGGGAGTGGAAAATGACTGACAAGATGGCTGACACTGGCTACTGCTGTGGGGAGCACAAGGCCATGCTGGCAACTGTGCAACAACCAACAGCAGGACACCACTGACTGACATCCTGAAAGACAACTTGCACTCCCTGCAATGGAAGCACGGTCCATGGTGGGATATCTGGCTGGGTGGGAAGGAGGAGCGGATGACAACCAAATACAACCAATGCAGACCATGTACACACCCCAACATTCACATAGAAATGCCCAAATAATGCAGGACAATGTGCTACACCACTATCAACCCCTGACTGTGACAACTTAGGACAATGCATTGTACAGGCCCGCATCCAGAGGCACAGTCACAACTGTCAGGTGTGTCAACCATTGATGCCTGCAGAAACATAACATACATTGTGTGTGTCTCCCAAAAACAGGTGATGATGGGGACACAGCAGCAGACGCTGAGGAGTCCCAGTCCCAGGCTCAAGAGGATGCGGATCTCACTGGCGCCGTACAGCCTCTGCCCTCCTCGGATGACGAAGACTTACCTGGCACCTCCGGAGCAAGTCATCATGCAGCACCAGCAGGACCACCAGCTGCACCCCCTGCACCCACCCCTCCAACGACTGTCAACACACATACCACCCCTGCCGACACGGACAGACCAAGGAGCAGCACCACCACCAGCACAGGGACCCTGGACCAACGTGGGGCCTTGGACACCACCACCACCAACAACCCACAAGGTGGCCCAGGGTCACCTGTGCCTGCCACCTCAGGTACTGCACGTTTCGCCAGGGGTGGTGGGAGGGGTGGGAGACTTAGGTCGCTGCTCACAGAGGGGTCTGGACTGCATGATGACCCACAACTGGCACGCATAGCCGATGCGTACCAGTCCAGCACCGGAGAGTTCAGCCAGGTAGTGGGGCTCCTCAGGGACATCAAACAGCAGCAGGCTGCCCATCATGCCCGCTTGGACTCACATGTCCCGCGTGGAGTCCAAGTGGGACACACTGCAAGAGATGACGACGGTGCATAGGGACATATTACAATGCCTCCGCCAGATGAGCAGCAACCAGTCAACACCTCCCTGTGTGCCCACAACATCTGCTGCTGAAACAACTGCAACTGCCACAGGGAGGCAGGATGACTCTGGCGGAGAGTCCCCTGCACCGCAGCAGCCTGCACTTGAGGATCCCCCCTTAAAGAAGAGGGGCCGTCCGAGGAGGGGCAAGTGAGAGGCCGATGGCCATGTGCAACCCCAGGAAGCCAAAACCTGTTCTGGAGAATAACCTTTGTGCGCAAACTGTTCACCCTGTTGACTGCACCACAACTCTCCGACATGACATGGGGAGCTCAAGTTGGACCAATGTCTCTGATTACTGTGGACTTTACTCTGGACATTTCTGCTACCAGGACTTCCAAATTATCTAGGAACTTTGGATCACAATCACAATGTACAGCACCCAACAACCTGTGCACTATACTCACACATGTATGTCAATAAACTCACTTATACACCATACTTGCCTCTGTTGTGATTCCAATGTTGTCTCAGAAGTTGCGATGATGATCGGGGAAATGACACTGTGCATGCTAACTGCTACAGCAAGTACAACACCGGCATGTGAGTCATGGCGACTTCACACATATGGGGAGGCACACCACCAGGGCTACACAACACATACACACCATGGACATCTGACTCATCGCCTACACTGGTGTTGCCAGGAAATACGTTGCATTGCACAGACTCAACACCTATTCACAGTCTGTGTTGACTAGCCCACTGGTGCAGTAAGCAAATGTCAGTCAGATGTGTGACCACAGACAACGCACATCACATAGTGAAACACAGGTTTATTACACATTTGCAACATGTTGAAACCACCACAGATGCAAGGTAATCCCACCTGGCAGCGGGCACATAGTCAACAAGTGTAGAAGGAAGGAAGTCCATGGGTGTGGTGCACATCACCTGTAGGGACACAACAGCTACCACCCGGGAAGTCGAATCACGGTGTTGGGGATCACAGTTGACCAAACGACTCTGAAAGTACCCTGTGAAGGACAGAAATGACACAGTCAAAAGTACTGAAGAACAGGACAGAACTGCAATACTCATGCACAATACATGTTACAAGATACCCACCCAGAACCAAGTTAGCATGTCAACACTGTTGGGAGTACAGACTACCTGCAAGGACACATCGCTACACGCATACAGACATGTAGCCCATGGACACACTCAAACAGCACCAGAGCACCACCAACACATATCATGCAAACTCACATCATTGACATGCCATCTCTGGATACTCACATTCAGCTGAAGAAGTTGGTGATGAGCTGTGTGCGGACATCACCCTCAACATCATCATCATCATCACTGGCATCGTGGTCCAGGCCAGGATCCTCCACAGGTGGCGGACGTTGGTCATCGTCATCCAGGATGAGAGGCAACTCCTTCCGCACTGCCAGGTTGTGGAGCATGCAGCAGACGATGATGATCTTGCACACCTTTGCTGGGGCATATGGGAGGGACCCTCCTGTCTTGTCGAGGCAGCGGAAGCGGCTCTTCAGGAGACCAAATGTCCGCTCAATCACTCTCCTGGTCCGACCATGTGCCTCATTGTAGCGCATCTGGGCTGGTGTCACAGGGTTCCTGAGGGGCGTCAGCAACCACGGCATGTTGGGGTATCCGGAGTCACCTACATACAGACAATTGCACATTAGCAGAGTTGGAAAAGAGGGTGGAACACTACATAGCAGAACACACACAATGGTACAAAGTCAGGACACACCTACAAGCCAGGCACGCTGGTTCTGCATCTGTGCCATCATCCTCGGGATGCGACTACTCCTCATCACGTACGCATCGTGTGCAGAACTAGGGAAACGGGCACACACGTGTGTGATGCTCATATCTGCAAGACAGACCACCAGTGCATTGACCGAGTGGTAGTGCTTGCGGTTACGGTAGGCCTGCTCTTGGGCCTGTGGTGGTACCAACGCCACATGTGTCCCATCAATGGAGCCAATGACATGCGGCATCCTCCCCAGGGCATAGAAGTCACTCTTCACACCAGTGAGTCGTTGGAGTCTAGGGAAATAAATGTACTGGTTCAGGTATATCAACATAGCCTCCAAAACATCCCGGAGCACACGGCTGAACATGGTCTGTGACATCCCACCAGCAGTCGCCAGAGTGTGTTGAAAGGTACCAGTGGCAAAGAAGTGTAGGGCTGCCATCACCTTCACCTTCACCTTGGGGGTCAGCGCTGTAGGGTACGGACGGCCAGGTTGCAAATGTGGTGCCAAGCGCACTGCCAAATCCTCAATCAGCTGCCTGGTGAAGCGGTACCGTCGGATGCTGTCCCGTTCCACCATCGTTGCCAGGTCAGGGAATGGTCTATGGACAGCTGGTGCCCTGCAGTGCAGAGGTGAAGAAAGCAAGATTGTCAGTCACCCCACAAATGTGGCATTGAACACACTCAACATCACATGATACATCATAATGAGGCACAAGTACATGATGTGTCACCCTGGGTTGAACATAACGTCCCACATGGGACTCAGGGGGTATGTGACATGACATACACATACACCACCGTGAACTGTGACCATGCCCCATGCTCAGATATGAACAGTTGCACATCACAGTGGTCATGTACACGAAACACCAAGGATTCTGTCCCCATAAACACGTGCACAGCCTGGGGGTGGCTGCCCCAAGTGCCACCCACAGAACAACATGTTCACCCCCATACACGGAATAGGTAATGCAGCCTTACATGCCCTAGGATACAGTTTGGACAGGCTGTGGTGTTGTAGGTGTGCCCCTCACTGCCTGGGAAGTATATGTGGCTGGCATATGTTCACCTGTGACAGGCATGGTGACATATGCCAGTGACTTGTACAGGGATGCGTTGGACAGCAATGGACCGATCAGTGCTACACATTGGCCATTGCATTCAATGTGCGCTGGTACGCGTTGTATTGGCAATACGCCTTGGACAGCAATGGACCGATCAGTGCGCACACATTGGCCATTGCATTCAATGTGCGCTGGTACGCGTTGTATTGGCAATACGCCTTGGACAGCAATGGACCGATCAGTGCGCACACATTGGCCATTGCATTCAATGTGTGCGGGTACGCGTTGTATCCCATGGATGCATTGAACAGCAATGGTCCGATCGGTGTGCCTGGCCGGCCCATTGCATTCAATGTGTGTGGGTACGCGTTGTATCCTATGTACGCGTTGAACAGCAATGGTCCGATCAGTGTGCCCGGCCGGCCCATTGCATTCAATGTGTGCGGGTACGCGTTGTATCCTATGTACGCGTTGAACAGCAATGGTCCGATCGGTGTGCCCGGCCGGCCCATTGCATTCAATGTGTGCGGGTACGCGTTGTATCCTATGTACGCGTTGAACAGCAATGGTCCGATCGGTGTGCCCGGCCGGCCCATTGCATTCAATGTGTCGGGTACGCGTTGTATCCTATGTACGCGTTGAACAGCAATGGTCCGATCGGTGTGCCCGGCCGGCCCATTGCATTCAATGTGTGCGGGTGCGCGTTGTATCCCATGTACGCGTTGAACAGCAATGGTCCGATCGGTGCGCACCCATTGGCTATGGCCTGGCCTGGCAACGGACGCGTTTTCAAAATTTGAACGAGTCTGATGCTGTAAATTCAGTTGGTCACCCACAACAATGTTGCAATTTCATGGGTGTCACGAAGTTGAACATTTGAAGGATGCTGGGGGCGTGTGTAAGTGGTGCAATTCCATGGATTGGCCAGATTCAGATGATGCAAACGACTTGGACCTATCACTTTGGACACATGGAACAGTATCTGCCTCTGCAGCACACATATAATGCTGGCTGTTCCCCGGAGAGCTCACTTGCCTGCACTACATGCTCCAGGACGACATCTGCCACTACACTGCTGCTGTATCTGCACCCTCTGGACCCTGCAATGGCACGTACTGTGGAGAGAGCCCCAGCCTTCAGCACTGAGGAGAACCAGGCCCTGCTGGATGGCCTCCTTCCACAGTACAGCAAGCTGTATGGGAAAGCAGGGGAGCAGGTGAGTGTTCTGTCCACTGCCTTTCTAAATGTGCATGTTGTCTGACTAGCAAGGCTAACAGTCTGCACGCCACTGGCTAGCAGGCTCACTGAGTAGTTGTCACCCCCCATAGTGTGTAGTTACATACACTGGACAGGTATAGTGCAGTGACAGTGCATTTAAACTAGGTTTTACTTCCCAGGCAATGATACCATGTAGTAACTGCTGGCATACTGTCCATAGCCATCGTTGCACTGCCTGTGTACATCATGTGCCCCTGTGATTGAGACATGTATATCCAACTGTGTAATGCCCGGATATGTTGCATGTGTAGTAATGGCATTCTCACTTTGTTATCCTCACAGGTTGATGCCCACCAGAAGCAGAAGATATGGCTGACCATCGTCCGGGCAGTGAGATCCGTGGGGGTCTACAAGCGCCGGATCCGCAACTGCCAGAAGAGGTGGCAGGACCTTCGGGGCTGGACCCGGAGGATCGCACAGGTCCAGCTGAAGCTGTCGCCTCCTCGCAGGAGGGGCGGACACCGGACCCTGACCCCCCACATGCGGAGGATCCTGGCGGTGGTCTTCCCTGATCTGGATGGGCAGCTGAAGGCCAGAGAGCAGCAAGGAGGGGGTCAGTCCATGTCTGCATTGTGAACTATGTCTGCCATGCTATGTGCCCTCCTCTGGCCTGGTTAAACTTCCACAGTACATCAGTCTTGTGGTCCAGGACCCATGTCCCTCTATTGTGCACTGCCCACTCCTCATCTGATACCCAGGTGTGGCCCTTACAGTCAGGGTATTGTGTCACTTGGGTACTGTGTCTTTGCAGTTTGCTTGACTCAAGGTGGGGGACAGCATCTGTTTCCCTGACTCTGTGGTGGGCATCATGGGTGGGTCCATTGCTTACACATTGCCTGTGTTCTGACATGTGTTCTGCGTGTCATTTTGATATGTGGCCCAATTGCTGAGCTGATCCACCACATGTGCCTGGGGTATCTGGCACACACCCATGCTGCGGGTGGGAACAATGTTTGGGCCCCAGGAGAGTGTATATAACGTGTGTCACACATACTTAGCCAGCTGCCTACTGTTCAGGGCTCATCCCTCATTCATGTGGGACAGGACAGTCATGCCTACTCCAGGCCATACAATACACTCTGTACTCCCACTGCCGTGTATCAGCTGACACGTTTTGCTCAGTGATTCGTCCCCTTAGGTGTCTGCCTCTGTGTCAGTGTGCTGTGGCTTCGTTGTCAGGTCTGCTGGGGTGTTCCTCGGTTGGGGCTCCGCATGCCACCGGAGATGTGACCATAAGAGATGATACATGTGTGACACATAGGTGTTTGATCACCTGACCGTGCAGACTGGGGTATGCGAATATGAGGTTCAGGCCGCTGTTTCCCATACACAGCAGATTGTGATGTGCTCAGGTGCAGAGGGTAGTGTTACAGGTCTCCCATATGTACAATGGGTATAACCTGGACAGATGAGGGTACAGATGATGTGGTGTGTGGGGGAGGTACATGTGCACTTGTTCAGCTCCAGGACTTGCATTCCCCATGATCTACTATTGTGATACAGTGCAGAGTGTTGTCTGGCTGCCCTGCCCATGTGACTGGAGACAGTTATGTATGGCTTAGCAGGCATGGCTGTGCCATGGCATGTGACTTCCTATTAGTGATCCTGCAGGGGAGTGACATTTGCTACATGCACACCATTGTGGCAATGGCTATCAGGACATGGGTGCATCATGGTGTCTGTCGCTGGTATGCATCACATGCATTTCCTATTTGACTCTGGGCATCCCTTTCATCCGGACACCTGCACTGACTCAGTGGCAAGAGTTGTGATGTGTGCATGTCCACATGCTTCACCGGGTTCTCTGCACTGTCCAAATACTGTGTAGGTGGTGCATGTGTCCACACCGGGGTATTGCCATCCCACAGACACCATACAGATGGGTGCAAGGCCAGGTGGGATGTGAGTGCCATGGTTGACCATCAGACTGACAATTGACTTCTCCTGTTCTGTTTGTGCAGTTTTAGCAATGTTCAACTAAGGATGCCAGGGCTTGCTCTGTAATGTGCTGTACTTACTGTGGTGTGTGCGTTCGGTGCAGGTTACTGATGTCTGTCTGTTTCCTATTGATTGCAGATACATCCACGGCCACAGGAGGGGACATCTCCACAGACCAGGAGGAGCCGCAGAGCCAGACTGGGTCAGCAGCCGAGAGTGGTCGGAGGGACCCAGTGGCACGGAGGGCGGGGGAGCCACACCGAGGAGTCCTCAGCACCATCCACCTCAGCTGAGAACCAGAGCAACTCGGACGATGACTCCCTTATGGAGGCGGGTGTCAGCAGCCACCACACCCCAGCTAGTGTTGCTGTCCCCGCCACCACCACCACCACCACCGCCCTCCCGTTGGCTCCCATTCCCGAGGTCCGTGGAGGCTCCCATGTTCGGGAGCGTGTCTCCTTCGGGCCAGGCACCGCACCCCCTGCACCTGTGTCCCCTGCTGCCCTGAGTGAGGAGTCTGTGTACCTCCTCCGCCAGCTCCATGTAGGACAGACAGCGATGCTGAGTGTCCTCCATGCACACACCAGTCTGTTGACTCAGCTGGTGTCATTCATGGAGGACATCTCATCGGGCATGTCTGACCTACAGAGGGGCAATAGGTCCATGGACTCCTCCCTGACGGCAGCAGTGTCCCTCCTCCAACAGTCCCTCACCCCTCCTGCCTCTGCCCCATCCACACTCCCCAGCACCTTACCCGTCCCAAGCACACACACACTGGCACAGGCACACACCAGCACAGACACATGCAGCACACGGACACACACGCCAGAAACAAAACGCACACGCACGCACCATCAGGGGACTGCAACTACACTCACAGGGGATGGGGCACAGGCACAAACACACGCATCCACAAGCACTGCGCAGTCCTCAGTTGCCTCTCCCTCCAAAGACCCCTCCCTTGCCTCACCTGCAACCCCATACAAACAGCGGCTCTTCCTCTGTGACCTTGGCCTCTCCCCTCCGACCCAGCTGATCCAGCATTCAGGGGGAAGAGGAAGCCCACCCACATGGAGCGGAGTGCCCCTGGCCCCCGGACACCATCCACCAGGCGCGGACCGACTGAGGCCCCACCCGCAAGTTCCCCCGGTCCCGGAAGAGCAAGACCCCGCTGCCGCCCTGCAGCTCAGGCACCAAGTCTCCTTCCTCCATCCCTCAGGCCCCCACTCCACAGGTGCCCCCACCACACCCTGCCCCAGGTTCCCCCACCCACAGATACACCATCCCCAGAAGGGTCAGGCCTTCTCCCCTGCCACTTGCTCTTCCGGCCCCACACCCCCGCTGCGCTTGTCTGTACCACTGATGTGGTGAGGGTGTCCTCCCCCTCTGTCCTGCCCACCTTTCCTGATCCCCATTCTCCTCCCCTGGAGGTGGGCACTGCAGTGGAGTCCACTATCACCCTGTCTGACTTGGGCGCTGCAGTGGCGGACCTGTCCACTCCATCTGCAGGGTCCACTGCAGTTGTGCCGGCACCCACAACATCTGAGTCATGCCCCCAGTTGTGCCGGCACACACCATGTCAGACACCTCCACTGCAGTTGTCAGTGGCTCTCCAGCACCCACCACCCCTTCCCTGCCTCCTCCTGGTGAGCCCTGATCCGGTCTCTGCGGTGCCTGGCCTGCCCCCGTATGCCCCTCCTAGGGATTGTCCCCGGTTGTGATCAGTGCAGGCATGCATAGGGTGACATCTGCCACTGTCACCCTGTATAGACTTCCTTGATGGACTGGCCATTGGCCTTTGTTGATACCTTGCAGTTCTTCCAAGTTTTGAACCCACATGCTGAATAAAGCAACTTTCTGTTCTCTAGTGGTTTTGCTTCTGATGTACATGATGTTGATGATGCTAACCGTGCCCTTGCTGCAGTGATGGTGATTTTTGGACTCATGAAAATGAAGTGTTACTGTGCATGTACCCATGTGTTGCAGGGGGACAGTGTCCTATCCTGTGGTGAATCCATGTCGTCCTTAGCAGCATCTGAGGGTGTCATGTATTCAATATTTGGCAATGGGATTTCCTACTTACATTAGCAATGTCACATCTGTGGGTTCCACCCATGCACATCTGTTGTGTTTGCCAATGTTCAATTAGTCTAGTTCCCTGACCGTGTGGCCATCTCCACTGGACATGCAGGTTTGGGCATCAATGGGGAAGGACTCTTCTGTGTTGTCAGTGCAACTTGCTATACATGTGTGTTGGATCTGTGCTGTTGATTTCGTTGACATTCCCATGACCAGGCTGATGTGACGGGAGCCTTCATTTTGTGCTAATTGTTGACTGTGTGACCAAGTGTTCTGCTGACATGATGGAGCCCTACTGATGCGACATATGGCACAGCTTTCCTCACACAGGAGTGGAGTCCCCTCATGGCAGTGTGTACTCCTGTGACATCTCGTGTGCCCAAGGTGTGTGTTGTATGAGCATGTGTGTGTGTTCACTTCCATGTTGCTGTGCATGCTGGGATCCCTAGTGATGTTCCCGTTTGTGATGCTTGCTGAGTTGAGCTATGTTCCCCCAAAGTCTTCTCCCTGGGTTCTCTGTGATGTGGGTGCATGGCACATTACTGGTCATCAGGGTGTCACCCATAGGTGTGTTTGCTGTCAGGGCTGAGTTTGTGGCAGACGCTGATGTGTCACAGTCCGGATTCCCCTTTGCACTTGTTGTTGACACCGGTCATGTGATTTCTGGTTTGTGTTAGCTTTCATTGGTTGTGACACGTTGTGTGTGTGACTGCTGGCACTCCTCAGGGCTGCAATGTTGGTAGTTGTCTATGTGTGTCCTTTGTGGGTGACCTTGGCTTCTTCATAGGTGTGTGACTGTGGCTGGGATCCCATTGGTTTGTGTGGTATTGCCGTCATGTCCATGTACAGCGTAGTGTGCAGTGTGTCAGACATTCAGGAGTCTGGTAGAGTGGCCATGTGTGATGTGTTCCTGCACCTTGGTTCCCACCACCCCCTGGGATTGTCATGGGTGCATGTGCAATGTCACCAGTGCATGTGAGCTTCACTGCTGCACATTGTTGGAGGTCAAGGTGTGTGGTGTTGAGTGTGTGCAGATGAGAGTTGTTGCCCGGCTAGACCCCTGCCTCCATGTTGGCCTTGGCTGACAGGCCGTGCTGGTTGATTTGTGCTTGTGTAGGTGTGATGGTAGTTTGTTGCTCAGGACACATGACTGTGGTTCACAGTGTGAACGACATCTAGCTTTGTCATCACAGTGGGATTGTAATGCATCCCAGGGTTACCACATTGTGGGGGCCCTGGGTGTGGTGCTGTGGTGTCTGTGTGTCTTGCTGTGTCAGTTGCTGTTCCTACATGCTTGTGTGACATGTGTGATTTGTGCTCCCACTCATCTGACAATGCCTGATTGCCCACATAGGGGATTTGGACCCATGAGTTACCTTTGTGTGGCACTGTATGCACGTCTGTGTAATTGGTATTCA
This sequence comes from Calotriton arnoldi, assembly GCA_963921515.1. Lineage (NCBI taxonomy): Eukaryota > Metazoa > Chordata > Amphibia > Caudata > Salamandridae > Calotriton > Calotriton arnoldi. The sequence goes on from CAWUFW010016203.1 coordinate 209,444, forward strand.
GGCCTCCTCATGTGTTGGGTGTTTGCCTGGGGACACTGGTAACCCCCCCCCTCACCTGTTGTGTATGATGTGCAGTGTGGGTCTGCCTGTTTGTGTTTGTGCATCTGCACCACTGCATTGGCATATCTTTAGTGTGCCATTGGCTGTATGTTGTTTGGTGTGTTTGCCCTGCTGTCCCTGGGACTCCTAGGTCATCAGTCAGCACAATGATCATTGTGTGTGTCCCCCATTGCTGCCATGGTATGGTATCTGTTCACATCCCTTCTACAGTCTCCACTGGGTATCTGGATTTGTGTGCCCATTGGTGCAAATATGTGGGTCTGCATTCTGATGGTCACTTCTGTCATTGAGTCATTGATGTGTGTTGACAGTGTCAGCCCCCATGGGTGATGTTTGTCTGCACATGGCCAAAGGTATGTCTTGTTTGCACTGCACTGTTTGCCTCCCCCCTTCTATGTTGCTATGGGACACAAGCACTACTTTGCCACTGATGTGTTTGTTGTTCTGTGACCAGGAATAATCCATGCAGTTTGGCAGTTGCAGCTTATTCTTTGTCAACACATACATTTTAGTCACTGTGATGATGGGGGTCTGGACCCCACTGCCACAATGTTCAATATGTGCTTCAGCTATGGACCCCACACTCACATTTTGGTCACTGTGATGATGGGGGTTTGGACCCCATTGCCACAATGGTCAATATGTGCTTCAGCTATGGACCCCACACTCACATTTTGGTCACTGTGATGATGGGGGTTTGGACCCCATTGCCACAATGGTCAATATGTGCTTCAGCTATGGACCCCACACTCACATTTTGGTCACTGTGATGATGGGGGTTTGGACCCCATTGCCACAATGGTCAATATGTGCTTCAGCTATGGACCCCACACTCACATTTTGGTCACTGTGATGATGGGGTTTGGACCCCATTGCCACAATGGTCAATATGTGCTTCAGCTATGGACCCCACACTCACATTTTGGTCACTGTGATGATGGGGGTTTGGACCCCATTGCCACAATGGTCAATATGTGCTTCAGCTATGGACCCCACACTCACATTTTGGTCACTGTGATGATGGGGGTCTGGACCCCACTGCCACAATGTTCAATATGTGCTTCAGCTATAGACCCCACACTCACATTTTGTTCACTGTGATGATGGGGGTTTGGACCCCATTGCCAAAATGGTCATGGCCTGCTTGCATTGTGGGTGCCACACACATTTATGTGTGGCACTTGTGATAGGGGGTCACATTGTATGTCCACAGTCCTGTTCAGTGTTGTAGGTATTTGACACTGTCTACACACGCTTGTCATGGTGTGGGGGGGGGATGTCTTTGTGTTGCATTCTTTTTGCTGGTGTGTGCTTCTTGTGGCATGTATTTGCCATCCTGTGAGTGGGGGTGGTAGTAGTAGGCATCCAGCCCCCATGGGTGGAGGTGGTAGTAGTGGTAGGCACCTGGCACCCCTGGGTAGAGGTGGTAGTAGTGGTAGGCACCTGGCACCCCCATGGGTAGAGGTGGTAGTAGTGGTAGGCACCTGGCACCCCCTGGGTAGAGGTGGGAGTAGTGGTAGGCATCCAGCCCCCCATGGGTAGAGGTGGTAGTAGTGGGAGGCACCTGGCACCCCCTGGGTAGGGGTGGTAGTAGTGGTAGGCACCTGGCATCCCCTGGGTAGCGGTGGTAGTAGTGGTAGGCACCTGGCACCCCCTGGGTAGCGGTGGTAGTAGTGGTAGGCACCTGGAACCCCCTGGGTAGCGGTGGTAGTAGTGGTAGGCACCTGGCACCCCCTGGGTAGAGGTGGTAGTAGTGGTAGGCACTTGGCACCCCCTGGGTAGCGGTGGCAGTAGTGGGAGGCACCTGGCACCCCCTGGGTAGAGGTGGTAGTAGTGGTAGGCACCTGGCACCCCCTGGGTAGCGGTGGCAGTAGTGGTAGGCACTTGGCACCCCCTGGGTAGAGGTGGTAGTAGTGGTAGGCACCTGGCACCCCCTGGGTAGAGGTGGTAGTAGTGGTAGGCACCTGGCACCCCCTGGGTAAAGGTGGTAGTAGTGGTAGGCACCTGGCACCCCCTGGGTAGAGGTGGCAGTAGTGACAGGCATCCAGCCCCCATGGGTAGAGGTGGCAGTAGTGGGAGGCACCTGGCACCCCTGGGTAAAGGTGGCAGTAGTGACAGGCATCCAGCCCCCATGGGTCGAGGTGGTAGTAGTGGTAGGCACCTGGCACCCCTGGGTAGAGGTGGTAATAGTGGTAGGCACCTGGCACCCCATGGGTAGAGGTGGTAGTAGTGGGAGGCACCTGGCACCCCTGGGTAGAGGTGGTAGTAGTGGTAGGCACCTGGCACCCCTGGGTAGAGGTGGTAGTAGTGGTAGGCACCTGGCACCCCCTGGGTAGAGGTGGTAGTAGTGGTAGGCACCTGGCACCCCATGGGTAGAGGTGGTAGTAGTGGTAGGCACCTGGCACCCCCTGGGTAGTGGTGGTAGTAGTGGGAGGCACCTGGCACCCCCTGGGTAGAGGTGGTAGTAGTGGTAGGCACCTGGCACCCCCTGGGTAGCGGTGGTAGTAGTGGTAGGCACCTGACACACCCTGGGTAGAGGTGGTAGTAGTGGTAGGCACCTGGCACCCCTGGGTAAAGGTGGTAGTAGTGGTAGGCACCTGGCACTCCTGGGTAGAGGTGGTAGTAGTGGTAGGCACATGGCACCCCTGGGTAGAGGTGGTAGTAGTGGTAGGCACCTGGCACCCCTGGGTAGAGGTGGTAGTAGTGGTAGGCACCTGGCACCCCCATGGGTAGAGCTGGTAGTAGTGGTAGGCACCTGGCACCCCCTGGGTAGTGGTGGTAGTAGTGGGAGGCACCTGGCACCCCCTGGGTAGAGGTGGTAGTAGTGGTAGGCACCTGGCACCCCCGGGTAGCGGTGGTAGTAGTGGTAGGCACCTGGCACCCCTGGGTAGCGGTGGTAGTAGTGGTAGGCACCTGGCACCCCTGGGTAGAGGTGGTAGTAGTGGTAGGCACCTGGCACCCCTGGGTAGAGGTGGTAGTAGTGCTAGGCACCTGGCACCCCCTGGGTAGTGGTGGCAGTAGTGGGAGGCACCTGGCACCCCTGGGTAGAGGTGGTAGTAGTGGTAGGCACCTGGCACCCCTGGGTAGCGGTGGTAGTAGTGGTAGGCACCTGGCACCCCTGGGTAAAGGTGGTAGTAGTGGGAGGCACCTGGCACCCCCTGGGTAAAGGTGGTAGTAGTGGTAGGCACCTGGCACCCCCATGGGTAGAGGTGGTAGTAGTGGTAGGCACCTGGCACCCCCTGGGTAGCGGTGGCAGTAGTGGTAGGCACCTGGCACCCCCTGGGTAGAGGTGGTAGTAGTGGTAGGCACCTGGCACCCCTGGGTAAAGGTGGTAGTAGTGGTAGGCACCTGGCACCCCTGGGTAGAGGTGGCAGTAGTGACAGGCATCCAGCCCCCATGGGTAGAGGTGGCAGTAGTGGGAGGCACCTGGCACCTCCTGGGTAAAGGTGGCAGTAGTGACAGGCATCCAGCCCCCCATGGGTAGAGGTGGTAGTAGTGGTAGGCACCTGGCACCCCCTGGGTAGAGGTGGTAATAGTGGTACGCACCTGGCACCCCCATGGGTAGAGGTGGTAGTAGTGGGAGGCACCTGGCACCCCCTGAGTAAAGGTGGTAGTAGTGGTAGGCACCTGGCACCCCCTGGGTAGAGGTGGTAGTAGTGGTAGGCACCTGGCACCCCCATGGGTAGAGGTGGTAGTAGTGGTAGGCACCTGGCACCCCTGGGTAGTGGTGGTAGTAGTGGGAGGCACCTGGCACCCCTGGGTAGAGGTGGTAGTAGTGGTAGGCACCTGGCACCCCTGGGTAGCGGTGGTAGTAGTGGTAGGCACCTGGCACCCCTGGGTAGAGGTGGTAGTAGTGGTAGGCACCTGGCACCCCTGGGTAGAGGTGGTAGTAGTGGTAGGCACCTGGCACCCCTGGGTAGAGGTGGTAGTAGTGGTAGGCACCTGGCACCCGCTGGGTAGAGGTGGTAGTAGTGGTAGGCACCTGGCACCCCTGGGTAGTGGTGGTAGTAGTGGGAGGCACCTGGCACCCCTGGGTAGAGGTGGTAGTAGTGGTAGGCACCTGGCACCCCCGGGTAGAGGTGGTAGTAGTAGTGGTAGGCACCTGGCACCCCTGGGTAGCGGTGGTAGTAGTGGTAGGCACCTGGCACCCCTGGGTAGCGGTGGTAGTAGTGGTAGGCACCTGGCACCCCTGGGTAGCGGTGGTAGTAGTGGTAGGCACCTGGCACCCCTGGGTAAAGGTGGTAGTAGTGGTAGGCACCTGGCACCCCCTGGGTAAAGGTGGTAGTAGTGGTAGGCACCTGGCACCCCCTGGGTAGAGGTGGTAGTAGTGGTAGGCACCTGGCACCCCTGGGTAAAGGTGGTAGTAGTGGTAGGCACCTGGCACCCCCTGGGTAGAGGTGGCAGTAGTGACAGGCATCCAGCCCCCCATGGGTAGAGGTGGCAGTAGTGGGAGGCACCTGGCACCCCCTGGGTAGGGGTGGTAGTAGTGGTAGGCACCTGGCACCCCCTGGGTAGAGGTGGTAGTAGTGGTAGGCACCTGGCACCCCCATGGGTAGTGGTGGCAGTGGTGACAGGCATCCGGGCCCCTATGTGTATATGTGGCATTGGTGATGGGCAACCCGCCCATATGGTGCTGCTGTTTCTGGAGTAAGTAATTTCTGCATCCCTGTGTGTGTGTGATATGCCTGGTACGTGTAGTTTGTGTTTGTGGTTGGTGTCTGACTTACCTTCTGCGCCGTACGCGTCCGTGCCTGTTCCGGTAGTAGATGTAGAATATTGGTAGGATCGGAACGATGGGATTCATTGTTGGTTCGTCTCGTTTGTCTTCGTCGTTGCTTCGCCTCGTCCTCGTCGCTGGCGTGTTCGTCTCGTAGCCGTGGATCGTGTTGTGGCGCGAATCGGAGCTTATGTGCGCCTCTCCCGGATGCTTTGACGTGCCGTGCGTAGCGACGGGTTCGGCGCGTGCGGGAAGCGCATCGTACTTGTCCGGCCAGACGGGGCTGCTTTTTGGCTTCCGGGCGACTGGTATCTGCGTTTACGGATCCGGCTCGGTCGGGGATCAGGACCTGGATTGGGTGAGTACGACTCGGTCGGAATCTGCGCTGTTGTGCGCATCGTACTTGTTCATTCGGATTGCTGTGCGGATCGGTTGGGAAACAGGCATTCGCATGGCTTTTTTCCCGACCGAATGGCGTTGGGTGCGTCTCCGGCCGAGATCGGAATCGACCCCTTTGTTTCTGTGCCCGCGCCGTATTGAAGATGCGCATGCTGTGGCAAAGAAGCTGTCAGGAGGCGCACTGACAGTGTGCCACCTCAAAGGTGGTGCACTGTCATTGTGTCCCCTCATGGCAGCCATCTGGAGGGGGTGAAGGGGCTCCCATGGACCCCCCACACATCCCCTTGCATGCGGGTGCAGTCACTCACTGCACCCGCCTGTAAGGGCATCTCTAATTCCTCTTACAAGTGCAGGCGGGTTGCCTACTGTACTGTGAAACACGGAGGGGCTTCAAAGCATCTGCTCTGTTTTTCACATGAATGCGCTGCCTGCTGCCCTGGGAGTTCGCAGCTGCCATGGGGGCAGCGCATGCCATGTAATTGGACGCACTTTCCCTGTTTGCATCTGGTGCACCTGTTTTAAGGTGTGTTGGGTGCAAACAGGGAAAGTGTGCCCTTTACATCACAGGGCTCCAGGTGCAATGCACCTCTGAGATCTAGTTTCGTGTAAATCTTGGCTGTACTCACTTGATTGAGATGAGTGATAATGGAAGCAAATCTTTATAGTAATGGTGTTCAAGGCTCTATAGTCGATACACATACGAAATTTGCCATTATTATTTGGTACAAAAATAATAGTGACGCAGCTGGGGATTTGGAAGGCCTGATGAATCCGTTCTTCAAATATTGATCAAATCACAGCTCTTACAGCTTCAGGCTGGGTCTTTTTCTGAGTGGGAATCCTCAAACTAGAGCAATATTTGGTGTCTATATAATCACAGGTTTTCCCCAGAATCTATCATTACTACCAGCTTATTTGTGCTGTCTCTCACTAATACCTGAGCATGGAGGGATAGCTGCGGAGATGATGTTTGTAAGGGATTGGCAATCGATTTAACAGGAGCCATATGGTTACAGCTCAATGGTTCTCCTGTCTGTCTCTTGAGCTTACTAGTTTTCCTGAGTACTGGTGGTTTGTGCTGTTTTCTGACCTGATGTTTTGGGTCAAGTGGCACACTCTCACACAAACTGCCCCTCTTTGCCATAAATAGGCACCGACTACCCTTGTGCCTTTGATGCATTTTCTTACTGGGCGAATGGTCTTCTAACACCTTCTATCTACATAGGTTTGCTAGTGTCTGAGGAAAAGGATGTAGGCTTCTCTTTTGAGCGACTAAGAGGACGTGCATCCTACTTTTTTCGATCGCCTTTACAATCTAAAAGTCAATGTCTAACCATTAGTTGAGGGCCATTAGTTCTTCAGAAGTGTCAGGTTGGGGGTCGATTTGTGCTAGTAGAGCTTTTATTGAATTTTTCAAACCCTGGTAGTATAGTGCTGCTCTTTCTTTCCTCAGGCCAGTTGGTTTCTAAAATTTAGCGATTTAATTGTGTTAGATAGTGTACCAGATTTTTATTGCCCTGTTTGAGCTCCAGCAGTTCACGGTCTGCTGATCCAGTGATGGTACGCCTATAAAAGATCTTCTTAAACTCTTCCTTGAAGTTTCTCCACTTGTATATGAAGATGTTGTCTGAATTTACTGAGGGGACTGCCCACATGGTGGCGGCGCCACTGAGATATCTGAGTTTGGAGGTTAGCCACCTGACCAGACAACCAAGCTGTTTCCTGCCATGCAGCAGTGATTTCCTTCTGCTTCTCTGTTAGCATTTTACACAAATCGTCTATGGAAGACATTTGGAGGTACTGCTCAGGAGTAACGTAATTGTATAGGCTCGCAATTCTGTCAAGAGTTGTGGTTCCTCAGAAGCAGTACCCTCAATATGCCCAATAGGCCAGCACTGATTCTGCAGCGTAAACAGAAGTTCGAAGTGGGCAGGCGAGAGGAAGGGTTTTAGGGAGGGTACTGCGGGAGGGAGACCTGGAACAAGACAGGATCCGAATTAGAACACTGGTGCCTGCTCATACTTAGAACCAATATTACAATAGAGGCATTACATGAAGGACTTCTTTTGTCTCTTATCTGTGGAATAAGAAATGAGTATTCATATACTGCCAGAGTAGTTTAAATGTTCAGCTGGTTAGCAAGATCAAAATCTCTTGGTTAACTCTGATTATGTCAATGTTAGGTTTAAAGTAACTTGCACAGTTCACAGTCTTACATACTCTTACAGCTTCTCATGATTACTTGGACTAGTACCATCCACTGATTGTGTTTCTTCACCCCGTTAAAAGGTTTGCATTTACCTTGTAAATAATTAACTGGATTCTCAGCAAAGTTCTGTACATTACGTCATTGCAACATGCAAACAAAGATTCTATTGCTTCCTCTTAAGACACGATTGACTCAAGCACTCTAATGCACTTTGCTCTTTGAAATGTGTGTAGCACTAAAGATTTCACAAGCGATTATTTGTGCCAGTTAATGCGTTTGTGGAGGGCGCAAGCAAACGTTTCCAAATCCTTACACAAAGAATACATTTTCCATTACCATGGTTCAGTATTCCCAGGGCTTTAAGTGGGCCGGGTCTCACCGGGTCTGAGCACCGGCAGTTTTTTTAAGAGGGGCCTCGAACGGGTCTCTATCGGGCTCCGTTTTGGGCACTCGAGGCGGTCAGTTTTTTCCGGACTGCAGTGACAGCAGGCACATCGATGTGCGCATGCTCACACTGCTCCGTTTTTTTCGGGATTTCAGTGATAGCAGGCACATCGATGTGCGCGTGCTCACACTGCTCTTCTCACTAGTGGAGACATTACGGACGTCATGCCAGGTGAGCATTGTAAGAGAAGGGAAATACTTTAAAGAGAGAAATTTTCTCTCTGGATTTCCCTTCTCTTTTTGATACGCAGGAGCAGCAACATCGTCGTGGTGTGAGCAGGGCTTTAAGTGGAAGCTTTTTCAATATTATATAAAACAAGCCATAGTTGCGGCTTATTTATCTTATGCAACTAACAACCATTGACAAAGCCAATAGTCCTGCCTTGTTGTAGGTATGATGTTACTTGTTGTATCATATATCTAGATGCTATGACCGAAACAGCAAAATACAAGCCGGGCGGCACACTATGCCAAGCACAGATTTTTAGCTTATGTATTTTTAAGCCACACCCTTAATTACATTGGCCACGCCCCTTTGAGAGACCCCCCCCAGTTTTTTCATCCCACTTAAAGCCCCAAGTATTCCCCAGATCACTGCTACCTGCTTATTCACTGTGGGGGCCGGTGGGCCTTCGGGAACACAGGAACTCAGGAACTGCTCCAGGGCGTGATCGCAAGCTGCGAGATCAGGTCAGGTGGGGCCGCTATTTATGGCATCGGCCACATCCAAGATGGTGGCTGCGATCTTCCGTTGTCTAGCAGGATTTCACTGTGTTGTAGACTGTATTCCAAACAAACACAGCTGAATAGTAGAGAATTGACTATGCGCCTGCATTCCTAAGTGCAAGATGGGTTATAACACTCCTAACACGCTATGACAACATGCATATAATACAAGCGCTTGCCTCGCACTTATTATACCAATACAATAGTCTCCATATAGAAAGAGCATCCATATCACTAACAGTGTATCTGCATGCATACAAAGAGCCTCAGGATCGCTAACAGCGTATCTGAATGCAAATAGCCTCCATTTCGCTAAGCAATGTTCGAGGCACAACTGTGGCATTTATAAGAATAGCAGTGCACTATCACTGCACACTGTAGCTTTGGTTCCATTACCCCCATAATATAGTATCATGATTAGGGCAACACAATGAGGGCTTTAGATAGCCGTGACACAAGGCTACAAGTGGCTAAGACTTGTCACCAGGAGCATAATGAGCTCAAGATTGTGGAAATTGGCCCAACAGGGCACAAAATATGCAGGGAAGAAGTATTTGACCTTTGACCCCTCCAGTCAAGAATCCGAGCGCGTGGAGCTCCACTGCAAAAGTCAAGAAACCCTCTGAGTCGGCCAGTGCCCAGGGATCGACGCAACCTATTAATAACTTATGAGTCCTGGAAGTGGGCGTGCATGGGGCCCATTCCCCAGAGCTCTGGTGGACTGGGGGATCCCAAATATCAGGCCAGTTTATATACACAGCTACCTGGGACCGCATCTCCGGGCCCCCCAGCAAGATCCAGAAAGGGGGAGTGCAGTCGCGCACCACCTCAATGGTAGTTGGCTTGCCCTCGCTCCCCATGCTCATGGCTGGGGGAACAGGTCAGCCATCACACCCTTTCCACATGGAGCGGGCAGGGAAGAAGCTGTTCAGGATGACAGTCGGGCCGGGAGCTGGCCGGGGCAGTCATGGGTGGTCTCCTTGAGTTGTTTTCAACAAAGAGGCAAGCGGGGTACCCAGGTGGGACTGGGCCCACCACCAAAGAAAACAAGCATTGGCATAGCCAACAGGTCTCGCTTTTGGGACCTTATAAGTATTTAGTTATGCAGCACAATATCCTTAGTGCAACAACATTAACTGTTGCATGGTTAAACACTTATAAGGTCCCAAGGGCGAGACCTATTGGCTATGCCAATGCTTGTTCATTGTGAAAATGTGGTACGTCCACGTTGCATTTTGAGCCATTTCCTGTTGTGGGCACAAGGCCTATCCACACAAGTGAGGTACCATTTTATCAGGAGACTTAGGGTAACACAGAATTGTAGAGAAACTGTTATTACCTATTGACTTTCGATGCATTTCTGCCTTCCAAATGAAAGACAATGTGTAAAAAATAAGTCATTTTGAAAAATGACCTATAATTCTCATGCTAGTATGGGTACTCCCAATTTCGGAAATATGCAAATATCTACTGTTTCTAAAATCTACATTTTGTTCCCATTTCAGAAATACATAGGTGTCTTTCATAACAATTTTTCCATGTATACATTTTCCCAAAATAATTGCTATATACCCGGTACATAATAAAAAACCATTGCAAGATGCTGCTCAGTTATTGGCTCTGGGTTCGTCGGGTTCTTGGTGTACCTACAAGTCCTATATATCCCCACAACCAGAAAGGTCCAGCGGATATAACGGTATATTGCTTTCAAATAGATGTCATAATTAGAAGAAGTTACAGGTGAAAACGTTGACACAAATGGCTGTTTTTTTCAACTAATTTTCAATTTTTCCTTCATTTAACTGTTAGTTTCTAGAAGGAAAACTTTAAGGATCTACACAAATGACCCCTTGCTGAATTCAGAATTTTGTCTACTTTTCAGAAATGTATGGCTTTCTAGGATCCATTATTGGTTTCATACCCATTTCTACCATTAACTGGAAGGAGGTTGAAAGCACAAAAAATAGCAAAAATAGGCTATGTCCCAGAAAAATGCCAAACCTGTGTAAAAAAGTTGGTTTTCTGACAAAAGTCTGCATGTCACTGAAAGCTGGGAACATGGTGATTTCAGCACCACAACCCCTTTTTGATGCTATTTGCAGGGAAAAAACAAGACGCTTTCATCTGTAGCCCTTTTTCGCATTTTTCCCCCAAAAAAACAAAATTTTGCTGTACTTTGGCTAATTTCTGGGTCCCCTCCAGGGAATCCACAAACTCTGGGTACCTTTACAATCCCCATGATGTTAGAAAAAAGGACGCAAATTTGGCGTGGATACCTTATGTGGTCAAAAAGTTACAGGGGCCTAGCGCGCACTACCCCAAATAGCCAAAAAAAGGCTTAGCACAGGGGGGAAAAGGCCTAGCAGCGAAGGGGTTAAGTGATGTTTGTTATCCAGAACTTAATACCAGCTTTCTTGTACGGCGCGCTAATGTCTCTGGGTAAAGTCTGCTCCACATAAAAACTGCAATCAAGTTATGATTTTTATTACAATGAGGTTTAAACCATACGCTACAATGATGTAAATGTAGTGCCTCCAGTTTGATATTCTACTGTCGCCGTCTTACGCTTTTACGTAAAAGAGGGTGGAGTGCGTTTTAACAATTTTTCTAATACATGTTTTTATTAAGTTTTTACAGAACTTCATTAAACTTAACAGCACATAAACATGTAATTTAACTACCTTTCCCTCATGCCTATACCTACCTCCCATTCCTTTTTTTACAGTCAGATTTGGAAGAGAGAATCGCGGTCTGCTCAAGACACACAACAAAGAGAGAGGGCAGCTTTATTATGGCAATTCACCTTGTCAATGAAGGTGGTGGGTCAGCTTCTCAAAAATAATGCAAATGCACTCTGCAGACCATTGGCTGGCTGTCACCCGCTCCGCTTCTCACTTGGTGAGCAATGTGTGCATTCCCGGAACATTTGTTCTCAATTTCCCAGCACTGCCTGTGTCCTTTACTGACTTGACTCCTCCTGTTTGGTTTTGTTCCAGCTGCTCTCACCGTTATTCTTACATGGTGAGTTTTCGATTTCCGCGGCCCGGAGACACTCGCCCCCTTCCCACGGGGTCTGCTTAGGTACTACTCACAGAGCACCAACCAACGGAAACAACCTGTGGCGAACACTTCTGGGGCGGCATGGCCATCTCTTCCGGGGCAGCAGCTGGAGGAGGACCCTTCCGGGATAGGCGAAACTTCTTCTTCGGGGCAGTCATCCTTTCTGGCCAATCACAGGATTGATGGCGAACCATAGTCACGAAGGCCCGCCTAGTATCTGTACGTAGCCTGTCAATCACTGTAAACTCGCTTTTCCTTTCACCGCCCCTTGCCTTCACTTCTTGAACTTGGTTATTAGAGTAGAAAGGAAAGCTGAGACAATCGGATTTTACGGTCTTCTGGTGGGATGCGCAAGGTAAGATCGGCACTTTCTGCTCGATTTGGGACGGGTTGTCCTGTGATAGCTGCTGAATGGTAAGCCATTACGGTAATGTGTGTTTATCAGTGACATACGTATATGGAAAATGTCCGGTGTGAGGGCTAACGGTGGACTTGAACTGTGCCTCTTGTGTGTTTTTCTTTCTGTGCGGCTGTGAATTAATGTGAAGCATTGTCCTTAGGGGAATGTAGCGAAGCTGAGGGTCAGGTTTCGGTGCGACTTGGTTCTGGCAGAGTACACCACACACTGATTTGGGGTGTTTGAGTTGTATTTTCTCCGAGGGGGTATATTTTCCCAGTAGGCGCATCGGGTCCTTTCGTAGTCAGTGGGGTTGGGGACCAGGAAGTTATGCGACAGTCAGCCCCCATCCACACACAAGTAAAAAAACAAAAAACAATTCTCTCCACTTTGTTGGCTCGTTCGTTAACAACTATCGCACACCGTGGTGACATATTCTCTATTATCATTTAAAAGGATGTCCGCCCTTCCATCCTCCACACTGCTTAGTCATGCAGAATATAACATTTGGAGAACAAAAATGTCAACGTTGAATGAGTGTTTCTTCCTGTTTGCACTCTTAACAAGTTGAACAAGCCCGCGAGTGGTGCGCGCGCACCACAGAGGAGGGGGGCGAGCGAGCGCGGCAGTCTGCTCAGCTGACGAGACGCTCAGCTGACCAGACGCTCGTGCGTCGTGGCTGGCCTTTGGATGTGTACGCGCGGCAGACATGTGTTTCCACTTATCGCGCCCGCGTCTGGGCACGATAATTGGAAACATATGTTTGCCGCGCGTACCCATCTCAAAAGGCCAGCCACGGCGCACGAGCGTTTGTGGGACTGCTTTTCAAACTCCCTTACATTAAGTCTTCGCCTCTAAGCAGCGCTTGCGCGCTACTCGAGGCTCGACCTAAAAAAGGAAAAAAACTGAAAAAACCTGCGGGCGCAAGGAAGTAAAGAAATGCAGCTGGAGCCGTTCATTATTTATTCACGCTCCTGCGTGGGAGCACCCCGTACTGCCCAACGTTTGCCTTGTTGTGGAGGCCCCAGGACAGCGGGGGCCCCACTAACGATAACTAGAAAGTGGGGGGGCTGCAGGAATGCCACAGCTACCCCCCCACCCCCCAGAAAATTCAAAGTACTGACCCTGGGTTTTCAAGGAATTATGACCCTCCTGCCTTTTTCAGCCAAAACCAAAGTACTCCTAAAGCTGTAACTTGTTTTTCTACAGCCTGGGGACACAGCATCTCTATTGGCTGGCTTTTATGCCTACATGTTCGTGGCTAGGTTGGTTCAAAAAAGACACAGACACGTTTTATGTTTTTACATTATTTCTCTAAAGGTGATGTTAATGCTGACAGTAATGATTGTTTCTGAATGCTGCAATGCTTTATTAACTTTAATGATCGCATGTGAATTATGGCTACTGAAGTCAGTGGTAGGGTGATGCATTTTAACATGCTGTGTCTGTAAATGTGGTAAACTGGATATCACCAATTGGCCAATTGGTTGATGTAAAGTGACACTCTCCTACATGGTTAGGTGCTATATTGCATGGGAGCGGGAGTACTGTGATTTTTGGAGTCATGATCCTTTAGGGGTCAAATGTAATGACAAAAAAGGTACTTCTTATGTATATTTGTAAATTATTGTTGAGTATTAAGTAGTGTTTCTATAATAAATGTAATTTTCCTTTTCCAAAGAAAAAGCACAGACTGGACCATCATTTATTGAGGGTTATTATTGTGTTCCAGTGAATTGTGATTACTAGCCCACACCACCTCCCATGAGTAGGCCTTGGACTTCTCTGCTTCGCTACTCTGAGAGTCAAGCACTACAATGGGGTGCTTAGTTCCCAGTGAGGGAATAATTGTCAACATATTACTTGTGCAGGCCTCACAACTTATATCCCAATTCCTTACACAAGTGCTCAGGTCTCTGTGTTACTTACTTTTAACAAGTTGCTCCAAACGAACATAGTTGAAACCAAGAATACAAGTTCCATTAGTCCAGGTCTACATGTGATGTCAACTATCATGACACACGGAGCACAATGCAACTCTTTTACTTTAATAAAGACGTCAGTGTGAAAATGCCTGGTTTTCCCAGAGTTGATATTCATGACTCATACTAGGGGTGTAACACAAGCACTTGCAGCTTGTGTGATGCAGGGGGTCCCCTGACCGTTCAGGGACCTACTAAACCTTCAGGAGACCACATTCAGTCCAAGGCTAATGAATGTCTGTTAGATATGGGAGCCTCGGAGGCCCCTGATCACATACTGCCTGCGAGATCCATCATTTTGCGTTACAACACTAAGGGGTATATTCACAAGAACGTGTGATAACTTCCGCTAGAGTAGCGTAACGCAACTTCCAATATCGCAGCCCATCGTGGGAAAATATCCCTGTGTCAACGTGGAATTCACAACAAGGCGGTAGCATGCGATAGTCTGCCGAAACCGCGGACAATGTCCGCGATACAACCACCACGATGGAGATAAAAACACAAACCACAACACCAAAAAACACGTGATGGGCAAAAGCGCGATGAGGAAATCAGCGACAAGTAGCGCCAGGCCTGCAACACACACCTGGCAGGCGTAAAAATCCCCATAAAAGTAGAAAAAACACCCACACACAAACTGACCAACACACAAGCACCATGGAGGCAGCTGGAGCAGGCGCGGAGGACGAGCGCAACCCCACAAGCACCCCGGATGACCAGCCAGGGACCTCGGGGCAGGGAAGGGCAAGGACAAGAAGACGAGGAAGATCAAGTTCAGTCCGCAGAGCGAACAGGATCATAGTCACGGAGGTGATGGAGACACCATCAACAACTCTTCGTCACCTCCAATGTGTCATTGGGCACCAAAACTGGAATATGGCGGGACATCGTCGACAAGGTGAATGCCGTCGGAGAGCACAAGCGGACAATGGACGAGGTCAAGAGGCGATGGAATGACATCAAGCGGAAGACCAAGGAGAAACTCTCCGCCAACCTGAGAAGGCAGCAACGCAGACCGGAGGTGGGGGCCCAGCGCCACAGCTGGAGCTGGATGACATGGAGGAGCTGGTGTCGGCAGTCATCAGTGTGGAGACTGTGGCAGGAGTCGGGGGACCGGTCACTGCTCGACAGGACACAACACAACCGCAACAGGGTGAGTGACCACCAGGTACTGGGGGGAAGGGGGGAGATGGCCACAATAGCACACATGCACAAGCAAGCAGGGCACAGTGCACACCCACAATCACTCTGGGTCCTCGCCTTCCAACGCCATGTGCTGGAGGGCCAGAGGGAGACGGCCGAGCATGTGCGGGTGGGGTTCGAGCTCATGGCTTACAAACTGGACGCCATCCTTGGGTGTCTATGTCCACCCCATGGTCTCCAGCGAGCCCTGACTGACATCTCTGGAGTCATGACGCGGAGGGAAGAATACCTGTCCGCTCAGAGTGGCCCCAGCGATGCCAGCCGTGAGCTGGCAAACATGTGGAGGCTCATGAAGGACATGGTACGGATGGAGGCGGAAAGGATGGCAGCCGCCGCTGCACATCAGCGAAATGTAGCTGGGATCTACCGTGCCCTGCATGCCCTCGTCATGGCATTGCTGCCACAAGGCGTGGCGATGATGAATGCTGCTGCCCCCACACCATCCACATCTCCGCCCCCTGGTGTGTCAGTGCCTCCCAGTGCGGCAGGCGTATCCACTACGGCACCTGATGTGTCACTGCCACACAGTGTGGCCGACAATCCTCCTCCGGCCCCTGATGTGACAGTGGCACACAGTGCCGCAGCCGGCACTGCAACTCCCACAGGTGGGGCAGGGCACACACCCGGGGACGAGGACGTGGATGGGACTGTGGTCAGGAGGGCCAGGCCAGGAGGGCATCAATGATGTTCATCCTGTGGGATGCTAGTCAGAGGGTGCAACATTGCATCTTGTGTACCCGATTCAGTAAACACTACAACAGGGACACACGCATCAGTCACTTCCTTGTCCGGACATGGACTGGACCACGCCCAGAGCCCACAAGTCAGTGTTGCAAGCCCTGCGCTGCTCGGGCGTACGGCAGGCCAGACCACTCCGCTAACGCCCCGGCCCTCATTGCTACCCGTCGCAGCCATACTCGCTGGTGGTGTGCAGGTCACTGGTCTAGTTGTCAGCATGTCACAGCCACTCCCTGAGGGCAGGTTTTCACACACACCACACCCATCCTGCACAGGCGTCACAGGCCATGTGACTCCGCCAACATAAGGGGCCGACGACGTCACAATCCCCTCTTCCGGTGGTGACTGGATGACGGCCGCTCCACGGTTCTCACTCATGTAGGGCCCATGAGTTGTTGCGCACAGGGTTGGTGGCATCCGAGGCCTTGCGGACGGCACGGGCCTACCACCACGTGGCACAGACTGGGGTTGCACAGGGTTAGTGGCACCCGGGGCCTTGCGGACGGCACAGGCACCCCGCCACAGGACGGTGACTTGGGGTGCACTGTGTCAGTGGCACCTTGAGCTGCTGAGTGGGTGTGTAGCCTGTGATGATGCCCCGTTCAGGCAGTCCGGACAGCTCAGGTTCTGTGTGCCCTGCTGGACCGCAGTGTAGGCCAGAGCCAGCGGGCAGCACGGGCCTACCGCCACGTGGCGTCGCTTCCGGGGTCCCAGGGTTGGTGGCACCCATTGGGCTGAGCGGGTGTGCAGCCTGTGATGGTGCAGGGTGCACTGGTATGTCCACTGCCATGGAGTAATCAAGACCCAGCACCAAACGTGAGACCTGGTGGCCTGCGGAGCATGGCTGCATGATGTGGAGGGTGCCATGTCCGCGGGCCCTGGGCTTGTGGCGGCACGTGGTGGGACCTCCTGTCTATGCGCCGGTGGCGGATGGTGAGCATCGGGGCTTGTGGGTGCATGGGCGGGCATGCTCCGATGGGTGGCGAGAGAGGTTGGGGTGCCTCTGCCTGGGTGTGCATGGGCGGGCAGGCAATGTTGTCTTGTGCAAGTGTGTGTACTGTGCCAGTCATGTGTCTGGGCTCTGTTTCAGCTGACGGCTCTGAATCAGATGTGTGAACTGACCTACATACTGGCATGTGGCTGGAGACACACCGGTGGCAGCAGGTGAGCAGTGTGGCCTGGGTGCGCAGGGGCGGGACTCTCCCTCTCTCTCCTCTTCGCTCTCTCCCTCTCCCTCTCCCTCTCCCTCTCCCTCTCCCTCTCCCTCTCCCTCTCCTCCTCTCCTCCTCTCCTCCTCCTCTCCTCCTCCTCTCCTCCTCCTCTCCTCCTCCTCTCCTCCTCCTCTCCTCCTCTCCTCCTCTCCTCCTCTCTCTCACCTTCGCTCTCTCTCTGTCCTCTGATGTGCGCAGGACACACCTTCTCATCATGTTTTTTGTCTTACAGGCTGTGACTTACATATTGTCCGGAGGGGATCGGCCATGTGTCTTCATTTCATTTTGTTGTTCATTTTAATAAAGTTTCATTTGTTGCTTCGAAAGTGAATGTGTGCTGGTCATTTCTGTGACGACACATCCATGTCACCAGTTGTGATTGTGCGGCATCAAGCGGAATAATTTGTACATGTTTGGGTGTGGCTGATGTGGCATGTCTTTGGTCGGCGGGGTGTGCCAGGGAGGGGTGGTCCTGGGGGTGGTGGCGGTGGGTGTTGCGGCCCTCTTGGGTGTCCGGGCCGCATGATGGGTGGCTCCATGGCATCTGT
Organism: Calotriton arnoldi; assembly: GCA_963921515.1. NCBI lineage: Eukaryota > Metazoa > Chordata > Amphibia > Caudata > Salamandridae > Calotriton > Calotriton arnoldi. The sequence continues at coordinate 227,141 of CAWUFW010016203.1, forward strand.
TGTCCTTCCGATATAGCCCTGGGCTGTGCTCCCTTTTGTGGTGCTGGCTGCCGTCCGACTTTACACCAGGACAGAGCAGGTGTAGATTTCCTGGTGCTAACGCGCCTTATCGCCTGTTTTGTGTTTTTATCGTGGATGTGGCTGGTCGTTGTGTATGTTGAGGTGTGCTGTTGTCTCGGCTTTTGGCACGGGAACGCCTACTCTGCATCTCATTAGCGATATTTGCCGGGGTCCTCTGTGGCGATGTTTTTTGCGGCTGCTATCACGGGTAAACTGGTGCTGTGGGCTGTTAACACCGGCTTGTGAATGGGGAGGTATATTTATTGCGACTTTGGCTGCGATAAAGTGCTGTTAATTCGGCGATAGCTCCTTGTGAATATGCCCCTAACTTGCATATGATTGTAGTGCAGTTGCTCCAAGGTGTCAGTGGCAGAGTTCGGCACCTCACTGCAATGGAGCCCACACAGACGTCGAATTCTGGGCATACCCTGCCATTATCAACCACAACATTGGCTTTTATCTTGCTCAGACACCGCTGTGACACATCAAATAAACAACCAGTTAAAATGATTTACCTAGTTGACCTACACATGAGAGTTCCAAGTCCCTTATTTCTTCATTTTTTCCTTTAAATAAACTATTTTTATTTTGTATCCGAAAGGCTTCATTTTTCTTTTGGATGTTTTACCAAAAATACCTAAGAGGGATATTCCCTGATTTTAGGGTACACCACAGTTTTCATAAGGTGTGGCACTTCACTGTCATTCGTAATCTAGAATTTTCTGACTGAAATGTTTGGCCTTTCCCTGTTTTTACAGAAATAGTCCCTATCAGATCCCTAACCTCAGGCGACCCCAAAAGCTTGCAGGGTCAAAAAGCATTAACACTACAACCTAGGGGCTGAGGCTACCTTACATGCAGAGTGTGGCACCATAAATGATTTGACTGAAGTAACTCAGTGCCTATCATAGGCCGTGTGGCTCTAGCTCCAATGCTGCAGGAAAAGAGTTCCTAAAATATGTCTCCCATACTTATTCCCTCTGACTTTCAGACTGGTGTCTTTACCAATAGATTTTGCCAATTGTCTCTAGATTAGAACTATTATTTGCACTCTTTTTGTTCATGGTGATGGTTCTCATTTTTCTAACATTTTTCCTATATTATTTGAGAACCATTTGAAATGTGGTTATGCCATTTTCTACATGCTTTATTAACTGTTTAACCTAAAATGTGCTATTGTTGAGGTACTTAAACAATATATTTAAAAACTCAATTTTCTGTGGAACAATTGAAGAACTTCTCTTGTTCTCTTATTAAAGATGGGCAAAATAGGACTAGGTACATTTATTCTTTGGGTCAAAAGTGCTCTAGGTCTAACCTCTAGATTTAAGGAAGGACTCAGCCACTTACTGTCACAGGAACCACGTGCAAGTATTTCTGGAACCATATACTGATTGCTCCCACTTGGGCCCTGCTCAGGCATTACCTCTCTTGATAGTTTGATCTGCTTACCCCCATTCAGACCCTGTGCTGCTCAGACTCCACATACTTTGCCTTCTCTGCTGTCCACTCACACATTCTTGGACCTAGTAGTGCTCATGCTCACTTTGTATGCTAGACTGCTAACCACCTTGCTTTGGTCACTCTGCACCTGCTTGTTTCGACCCTGTACTGCTTCTATAGTGTCTTGTAAATAAAAGAACACAGAAACTCTTTTGGTTCCCACTGTACACCTGTTAGAAATGGGGGTCTCTAGTTGGCAAGTTGTTACCCTGTCCCAGTAGGGACGCTTCTTCCTAGTCAGGATAAGGGGGATACACTACTGAAATAACTCCTGCTCGCCCCCTTGGTAGCTTGGCATGAGCAGTCAGGTGTATCTCAGAGGCCGTGTGTAAAGCATTTTCACATAACATACTGTAATACAGTGAAAACACTACAAATGTACACCTCACCAGTTTAGAAAAATATCTAATATTTATCTGTGTAAAACAAGACCAAAACGATAAAAATCCAACATACAATAATCGAAATATGCTCTTTGCAAGAATAACCTTAAAAAATGCAATTCCTTGATTACCACGGGCACGCAGCAGGGATGCCCACTCTCACTGATGCTGTTTGCTATTGCGATGGAGCCGCTGGTGGCTCGGCTGCGCCAGCATCATACACAGCGCAGCATTGGATTCACTGCCTGCAGCTTAGTGAACTCCATGTATGCAGATGATGTTGCACTATATATTTGTGAACCGCGTGCCAATTTGGCAATGAGGACCAGAGAAGTAATACGCTTTGGTGGCTATTCCGGGGTGCACATCAACAGGAGCAAGTCCAGTTTGTTTACCCTTACCGACGCAACGCTCCCCTTCCCTACAGAGTTCCCGCTAAAGTGGGCCACAGAACCGACCAGATACCTAGGTGTATGGCTGAGCAGAGACACAGGCGATCTCTGGAAAGCCAATTATGGTTGGGCGATAGAACGGTTGGAAACTAAAATCACGATTTGGAATAAACTTCCACTCTCCCTGGCAGGCCACATTGCAATAGTCAAAATGGTGGTTCTGCCGAAATTTTTATACTTGTTCCTGAACACCCCACTTCTCCTCACAATATAATTTTTGAAGAGATTACGCTCAGATATAGTTACGTTGATGTGGGTGGGGTGACAGCCGCTTATTGCCTATGATTCTTTGACACTGCACTTCTCTCGCGGTGGGATGGGCGCACCAAATCTTAAACTGTACGCCTATTCTGCTCAAGTCAGCTTCCTATATTTCTGGCTACACCCAATGCCCTTTCAGCCACATCTGGCAGTGGAGGCGGATCTGGTCTCCCCCTGGCCGCTTTGGAGGTCACTGTTCCAGCCATATAGGGTGCCCAGGAAATAAATAAACACTGTGGAGTGTGTGTGTTAGGCTTCAGAAGGCATTCACAAACAAATAGGCACTGACTTTATATGCGCCATCAATTCCGCTTGCCGAGACCCCTCCTTTTCTTCATTGCATGGCAAGGGGATGGCGCGCCATGCAAAGTCCCTGGGCATCCACATTAATGCACACCTTTATCTAGATGGGCAGTTCCTTCCACTCCCCGCGCACACTGACACTACAACACGTATCCTGCTAGACAGCCTACTATACTACCAAATTTGTGCGACCTGCAGGAACATAAATAGCGCATTTCCTAACCCTCCACCAGTCAATGCAGCACTTGATTACATTCATACCAATACATCGCCTCCTAAACTCATCACCAGACTCTATTCTTTGACTTTAGCAGTCTCCCCAATTGACACCGAATGTGCGCCCTGCGCCTGGTTGGCAGACCAGACAAATGGGCCATCACCAGAACAGTGGCAATGCTGCTGCACTCAGACTAAAAAACTCTCCCCTAACTATAGGCTGAGGCTGATACACCTCAAATTCCTATATAGGTTACATTGTACCCCTATGGCCCTCTACAAAATGGGCTTAACTTCAGATGCAAGGTGTGCATGGTGCTGGGCGCCAGATGCCACGTTTAGACACTTGGCTTGGACATGCTCAAAAGTGGCCAGCTACTGGCAGGCAGTGTGCATGATCATCAGCGCTATCACCTCTGACCACATCACACCAGATCTGCTCATGTGCCTGCTTGGGACGTTAAGGAGGTCCCCGATGCTAGTTGCCGATTAGTGGCCATGATACTGGTTTTGGCCAGACATAGGGTGGCAATCCACTGGGGGCGTAAACCAGCGCCATCGACTAAGACTTGGCTCACTGATGCTGCACACTGCCAGACATGTCTGACTGAATATTGGGATCTTATGCCCCTTGCGAGCCGGACACATGATATTTGGGGCCCTCTGATCACATACCTCCATCGCCTAGACGACACTGCTGCGAGCCCAAACTCTCCGGGGGTAGGATTCCGACATGCACCACCTTAAACCGTTGTTTAGCTCCTCAACGGGAACACACACACACAAGTCCCCTAGTTATGAACAAACCATATATCATGTACATGGAACTGCGTCCTTTATGCTCGCATAACATGTTGAGTGGCCTTTTACTACATACCCCTGCTGGGCTGTTGTTCTAATTGTATATTACCAATGTACCTGTGCCAAGATGTACTAATTGAATGATTGTACTGAAACGTGCTTAAAGTAAAAAAAAAAAATGCAATTCCTTGAAGTCGGTAGCTCCGTCCGGTGCTACTGAGTTGCTGAAAACAACCAAATCCAACAGTTTGTCGGCCGCGTCGGTGAGGCTTGGCGTTAGTGTCAGAAGACTTCTAAACAGTACCTTTTTTTCCAGCCGACTGCGGCGGTGTGGGCCAGCAGCAGTGGTCGTCAAGGCTGTAGCGTGAAGTGGAGCGGTGCGGCGTGTGGTGCCCTCAGGTCGCGGTGCAAGCAGCCACTCGGTGGCAGTCGTCCAGCGGCAACGGTGAGACCAGGGCTGCGGTGTAAAGCGGGGCGGTGCTGGTCGTGGTGCTGATGATGATCATGGTGCAAGCTGTGGCGTCCGTTGAAGATCGGCAGTCGATGGTGCTGGCATTGGTGTGCTGCGGCTGCTGTGTGGAATGGGGCGGTGCTTCGTGTAGCTTACGAGCCGTGCCCTCAGACCACGGTGCATAGTGCGGTGCCCACAGGTAGCGGTGCAAGCAGCGGCTTAGTGGTGGAGTCGGTCGTCATCATCGGTGGAACCAGGGTTGAGGTGCAAAGTGCGGTGGTGCTCTTTGTGGTGCCTTCAGGTCACGGAACCGCCGGCGGTCTTGCTGGCGGTGTCAGGTTGAGGTTTTCCTCTGTGGCAACTGAGACACGCGTTCCCAGAGGCGGTACCCAAAAGGAAGGTGACGTTTTTGCTCTTCCTGAGACTTCTTGAACAGGGGGCAAGCTCCACCTCAAGTCCTTGGAGAAACTCACACAAAGAAGTTGCGGAAAGTTCAGTCCAGTCCTATCTCTGCCCAAGACAGAAACAGTCACGGCAGGCCAACACAGAAAAGCACACAGCAAAGTGGTAGTTCCTCCTCACAGCTTCTTTAGCTCTTCTTCTTGGCAGGTTTCTGAGTCCAAAAGAGTTTTAAAATTCTGGGGTCTGGGCCCCAATTTTTATACCACATTTTTCTTTGTTTTCTTGTGGCAGAGAGTGTCTGTGCTCAGTACAAACCAGTTCTGTTCTCTCTGGCCCAGCTTCCTGGCAGGGATAGTGACATCATTGTCCAAGGCAGACCAGGCATATTCAGGTGCAAGGAAATCTCCTCCCACTACTCTAAATACAGCCTAGATCTATTTAGCCCAACCATGACTCATTCAGGAGAGGCAGGACACCCTTCAACTCCCCCAGTGGCTGTCTGAAGAGAATGCACATCCCCAGCCCCTATCACTCCAAAACCAGACAGTCAATTCACAACTCATCAGAGGCACATAGGATGGCTAAGTAAGAAAATACCCACTTTCTAAAAGTGGTATTTTCAAACACACAACATAAAAATCATCTTTACGAGCCAAGATGGCCGAGCGGACCTGAACCGCTGATGCTCTGTGGCGAGCAAATGGGAAAAGTCACCTAACAGTATGAACAAAGGTGATTCCCCGACATGAGAAAAGCCCAAGGAAGTCGGAGATTACAGAGGCGCTGAGAACTCACCGGGTCGCTGCTGAAAAGGAACCGGAACTGTCAGGGCGGCGGAAGCCCGCGGAGGCCCGGGTTGCAGTGGAAGGCCCCGAGGAGGGAAGCAGACAGTGGAACACCGCGGAGCTGCATCGTGCGCTGGCCCGAGCTGTGGGAGGCGGCAGGACATCGGATGAGCCAACAAGGATCGGGCTCTCCCCCCTCCCTGGAGGAAAGATGGGAGTGCTGACTCAGTATGAGAGACGCATCAGACAGTGCTGCTTCGGGCCTCGCGTGCCCCACCAGCCCTAGATCGGAAAATGGCCCATTAGTTTGCCTGATCGGTGGCTGCAGCACCGCGGGGAACATTGAGGAGCCCCCCCGGTCCTGAGAGAAGCTGTGGGGAAACACGCGGAGGCAGTTGCCTGACAGCAAGAAGGCGGATGCTTGAGCCACAGTCGGTCTCGCTTATAGCAGGTACCGGCAGGGCTGGCGGTGTCTGCGGGGCGACCGGAGGGGAAAACGGTGGTTTAGCAAGAAGATTACTCTGGATGAAGGAGGCACCTGGAGGCCACGCTGGGGGGACCCCTGTGCATCTGGGTGCCCGACTTCAACATGGCAGCCACTCCAGGTGAATGAAACAGCTCCAGGAACACTGAAACCTACAAACAGCCACTAGTACCCAGGGGGGAAATTTAGCAGCACCAATAGGGAGTCTATATAACGCAATGACCCACACGAAGCTGGAGGAAGCTAGCTCCCCCGCAAGGATAGACTCAATGGAGGAGGAAATCCCCAATAAGGGGAAACAGCTTACAGGGGCCACCCAGGATTGTGGACCAGCAAAGGATGAGAGACTCAGCATGACCCTCACCAATGCTATATGCGGAAGGAACCCCCTCTAAATGAAGAATACCTTTCGAAGGCACGGGGTTACTGACACAAGGAGGAACTACCATGAACAATCAAGTTTTCATATGGGGCGATGAGTCCTCCACTGCACACATAGGCCTGTGATCCGATAAAGTTTTCTGCCTGACAGAGAAACCCAGGCCTAGGAAGTACTGCCCAAACAAGGAGGCTACAACATACATAGTTACACCACTCAGCCCAGGAGAAGACATTCAGTCAACACTATGGACTCTGTGCCACCCATAAAGACGCAGACAAATAGAGTCTCCAGCTATTTCACTCCTACGGAGACGAGAGGGCCACCAACAGGAGGCAGGCAGGAGGGAGAGATGGTGCTCACCAAAGAAGACCTGCTGGCCTCCTTAAGAGACTTCAAGAAAGAACTCAGAGTCAAAATGAAGGCAAACCTAGAGGGCTCACTGGAGGCCCTACGTTCTGACATCCATGGCAAGCTAACGTCGCTGTAGCAAGATGTTAACTCAGTCGGCAGTTGCACCTTGAAAGTAGAATCTAAAGTGCAAAAATTGGAGCATAAAAGGGAGGAGATGGAAAGCACGATGAAAGGGCTCCATGAAAAGCTACAAGTCAATATCCTAAAATGTGAGGACCTTGAGAACAGAGGTCAGAGAGATAATGTTCGCCTGAAGAACTTAGAAGAAGGAGCGGAAGGGGCAGACCTGGAAGCCTTTGTCTTGGGATTATTTGGAGAAGTTCTTGGATCTGGAGGCACGAAGATAATAGGCAACACCACTGTACCTCCTATGTCGAAGCGGCGCCACTGCTGGGCCTAGCGTGCCCTGAAGACCTGGGAAATGGAACCTCGAAGGGCAACACAGGGAGAAAGATGGTGGAGACAAATAGAGACGGACAGTGGCAGCGGCAAAAAAGGTTGAACACGCTAAAAGAAAAATAACCCCGAAGGGGGAATCAGAGACAGGCAGAGAGACAGAGTAGAATGATTTCTGAACATTTTGCCAAGTGCGATGGATACAAGATAGGGGCAGCACCACAGGAACACTCACGAGGTTTAGAGATGTCCAGGGGTGATGAGAGTACCGATAACTAACTCTGACTTTAACAAACAGGGGTGGGAGGTGAAATAGCTCTCTGGGAAAGGGGGAGGGGCTATGACTTCTCATGGCCTCGCTATATTGATGAGGGTCTGGACCAAATCCGTGCGATCACTTGTGAAGCTTTATGGTGGTCAGGGCTTGGGGGGGGGGGGACTAGATATTTCCTTAGTGTAACGATAAATAGGGGAGAGGGTTGTGATGGCTTACTAGTGGGGGGAGAAATGGAGCAGGGGATAAACTACTCACTACCTCTCCTGACGCTACCCAAGAACAGGTGATTAGACCGCAAAACTTTACAGCTCGCCATACGCGGACATGGACCAATACGTCCACGTTAAATACACAATAAATGTACTTTATTATTGTTTACTTTGGGAAGTTGGGTTAAGTTGACCCCAAAAGTTCTGATTTAGGATGTTTTTGTTATTACGGTTGGGGATGCACATAAGTTCTTTCATTCACAAGAAGCAGGTGTGGAGGGGACCATGGATCTGACAAGGAGACCACTAGCGTTAGGGCAGAGGGGGGCACCCAACAAAAGGCTGATTTCACAGAACATAAGAGGGCACAGTACCCCAAACACTGAGTATAAAGGGTACTTCCCTTCCTAACTTGGAATGTGAAAGAGCTTAACTCCCCTGGCAAACGCCAGAAATTATGGAAGTATCTTCAAGACCCAAGGCATGAGGTCGTTGCTAAATGAAATCCTCAGCACACATCTGCAAGTTCAACACAATAGTGATTCAAAATAGTGTGCACACATTAGAAACACAGTATTCCAAAATTCTTTTTATCTTCTTTATTCTTTTCTCTTCTGTTATCTCACAACAGTTCCTTGTCAGCCAACACGTGTTTCGTCGCAAACATTGGGAATTTGTCCCGCTACTTTATCAAGGCTGAATAAGAAAAGGAAAATTGACCACTGTAGCACCATTCAGAAGCTGGTGTAGAAAAATCATTCAAGGTCTCCCCGTGACTTGATGTAGCTCTACACATAAGAGGGAGAAATATATATACAGACATGCACAAAGTGGATCCCTTTGAACTATATTTCTAAGAGTTCACCAATAACTCAGTAAGAGAAAGTCTCATAATCAGGATGTATAACAGGGACCCTAGAGTCACAGCATATGGGTGATTGAGATAAAAATATAAGTGAAAAGGTCTCACAGTGGCGGAGACTCAAATATCTCTAAGATATTTGACAAAGCGGAAAACAAAACCCTAAAGTGCAGAAAACAACCACTCTAAACAAAAGTTATAAACAAATGTGGGAAACCGTGCCATAAAGAGTGAAATAACCACCAATCACTGGTATGTCAAACCTCATGCATAAGTATAGAAAGCTCCCATACCTCTAATATTTCGAGTAGAGATCTAAGCAACGAAAGACATAAAAAATATATATAATGTAATCAGACCGACCACGTCATACGTTGGTTTATTCTTCTCAGTAATAATCCAAATAACACTTATTATCATTTGATCACCTACTTTTCATGTGGTGATAATTCCAACACACAGTAAACAAAGAACAATATCCACTTGGAGACTCATATATGTCAGCTCCAGTCTTGAGGTAGGATCTTATTTCGATCCAGAAAGCAAACTCTGAAAATAAAATAAAAAGAGATGCCTCACTGTCTCCCACGGTGTAAAAAGGTCACGTTTGCAAATCGCCATACAACCACATAATCTGACTCATGCTGTTTTAACACTTCCAGTCCTCCAGTATGTATACTTAGTTACAAAACATGTTGCTAAAATAGTACGAACTCAAACTATCTCGATTCCACACACTAGCTCCAATGAGCATGTAACACCTGCCCATGTTAATCACGGAGCACACAGATATAATCTGTTGTCCAAAGCGCAAGACAGCATGCCTTCTCTATCTTACTGTTCAGCAAAAGCGATCCGTCTTTCACATAGTCAGCCGTGTTCTCGAGTGCGAGACACGGACATCACCATTTCCGCGTTTAAATACCTCCTACGTGTTGCGTGCTGTAATAATAGAAAGAGGACAGGAGCACTCTAACATCTAACCACGAGTGCCGTCTTTAAGTGTTCAAAAATATTTATAAGTGTCTTATATCCGACTCACTAGAGTTCCATATCATGCACAGGTCCAAATTAGCATATACTAAGTTCTATTTACACACAACAGGAATATTTACACCTAAATGTCAAGCATCTCTGCAAACAATAAACACGTCTCCCCACAGGAGTCATTTTTGAATATATCTAGAAACCAAATTCGACCCATTATTAATTATAGTTCACATATATTAAGAATCTCCATCCCCTCAAATGCTAATACATTCTTTAAAAAAAGAGTAGTGTCCCGATATGATAAATAGAATAGACTAACATCCATATTGTAAGATCTCCTCGGACTTAACAATGTGACAAAGGCAAACCCAAATTTGTATCTTTGGCGTAATATTGGTATATTGTATGACAATGAGTACGACAGTAATGGTAGAAGACATATAATCCATAGAGTATCAGAGGTCAGACCTTTAAAACTCCATACCATCTAAACATACAGTCTATCTTCCCAGAAAGTAATGTAGCTCCTGATCCAGATTGAGCCCTGTTTCTGTGCTGCGTAATCTGAGAGTCCAAAAGGCTTCACGTCTTCGTAGAGGCAGTTCCCTGTTGCCCCCTCTGGGGTGCCTCAAGGTTTGGTCAATTCCATAAAACATAAAATCTCTGTTCTTGGTCTGCGAGGGGCATTGCGCTATATGTGCAGCAATGGGATATCTGATGTCTCCCTGTTTGACAGCTCTCATGTGTTTCCCAATTCTTTCACGCAATGTCCTTATCATGCTGCCCACGTAACGCATGATGTCGTTGCACTGCAGGAAACACACATGAAAAGGGCGGAGGAACACCGGTTAAGACACCGGACATATCCCATTATTTATCGCTCTTCGGCCACGACCAAGCACAAAGGGGTTGCACTGCTCTTTCATAGAGTGTTGAAGTTCCAGCCGGAATGAAGCAAAATTGATAAGGGGGGCAGGATAGTGATGGTTAAGGGGAAATTACAGGCTCGACTTTGCACATTTGCCTCTATCTATGCGCCTAACACCAATCAAACTACATTCATATCTAAGGTCCTATCGTGGTTGGGGGGTTTGCTGAGGGCGACACTTTTTACTAGGGGATTTCAATTTAAAATGGGTCACAGGCCTAGATAGCATGCAATGCCAGAGGGCGGTCTCTAGCACCTTCACCAAAGCCTTGAAAAAAGATGTTTCTGCATTGAGCTTAGTAGATACATGGTGCATAATGAACCCACTAGATAGGGGCTATACTTTCTTTTCTCATACACACAGGTCCTTTTCTAGAATCGACTACATTTTTGCAAGTAATAATTTAATCCCAGCACTGCAGGCCACCTCCATATACCCTATCACTGTTTCGGACCATGCCCCATGCACATTGACACTGGCATGGGATGGTCCTCCCCCAAAATACAAGAGATGTTTTTTTCTGGTGGCCCTTACAAGGGATCGTTTACTGTGCAATGAATTACATAAGTCCATCAAGGAATATTTCCTTGGAAATGACCCTAGGGATACCTCTCAGGCTACTAATTGGGATGCCTTCAGGACAGTCCTTAGAGGACAATGCATCACGCTTAATGCAGAATTGACCAAGCGCAGGGCACAAGAAAGATTGGCATTGGAAACAGAACTGAAAGAAGCAGAAAGGGAACACAAGAGGCAGCCTAATTAGAAAAGTAACGGCCCTCAGGGGTAAATTGAACGCTATACACAACAATAGGGCAGAGTTAACTCTACTATGTCTCAAAAGCTCTACTTACGAGAAAGGCAATAAGGTGGGAACACACCTGGCCAGACAGTTGAGGATGAAAAGGGAGAGAGACTATATAGGAGATATAAGGTCATCGGGGGGATATTGCGACCACGGAGCCCGATAAAGCCTTCGCTTTTGGCCAATTTTACCAACATCTGTATCAGGCAGAGAGTTACGAAATGACTGACCAGGAGCGATACCTGGGGGAGGTGGAGCTACCGAAGGTGTCAGTAACACAGACCGACGAACCGGGAGCACCAATAACCCCAAAGGAAGTGAGCAGTGCCATAGCTAACTTAAAATCACATAAATCACCGGATCCGAACGGCTTGACAGCCCAGTTCTACAAAACTTTCGGGTCGGAGGTAATCTCACAATTGGTAAATATATATAACTCCTTTGTGCAGTCGGGGAGGGTGACGACATCTATGGGGGAGGCCCTTGTCCCAGTGCTGCCCAAGCCCAGGAAGGATTCTCAACTATGCAGCTCATACCGCCCAATAGCGCTCCTCAATCCAGACCCGAAAATATGAACAAAGATACTGGCCAGTAGGCTAGAATCGCTAATGCCAGAACTGATCCAGCCGGACCAGTCTGGGTTCATTCAAGGAAGGCAAACTCATGACAATCTATAGAGGGTCTTCCATCGTGTGGAAAATGCAAACAAAAAATCAGTCCCAGCAGTTCTTTGGCGGTCAACGCCGATAAGGCCTTTGATCGCGTGGATTGGCCCTTTCTTTTTCAGGCCTTGAGGAAGTACGGGTTCTGTGACAGGTTTATTGATATGATAAAAGCGAACTATGCATGCCCCAGCGCTAGGGTCCTTGTCAATGAGGAGAGTTCAGCCGTGTTTCCCCTGATGAGGGGGACTCACCTGGGATGCCCCCTCTCCCCACTCCTTTATGATCTAAGCATAGAACCCCTGGCTGCTAAAATTCGCCTGATGCCTGAGATACAGGGTATTACATTCGGGGGAGATGAACATAAGATTTCTCTGTTCGCGGATGATATGCTCCTATCAGTCACAGCCCCGGAAACCTCTTTAGTAAGGGTAATGGTGGAATTGAGGCATTTTGAATTAGTATCTGGGTTACGGGATAACCTTACTAAGCGCCAGATGTATCAAGCTATTTAGCGTTCGCAAATGCTGCGAATCGCAAAAATAGGGTGTTTGCGAATGCAAAATAGCTTGTTCTAATGTATGAAAGTTTTCACCATCGCAAAATTGGTATTCGCAAAATTTGCTAATTCCAATTTTGCTAATCAACAAATCTGTGAATTTTCATTTGCGAATTCGCAATTTGAGAGTCCCAAATTGCGAATACGCAAAAATGGTGCTCGCAAATTGCGAATTCGCAAAACAATGTATGAAACATTTGCTAATTGCGAATGAGCCAAAAATCTCAATTTTGCACTTTCAATTTACCACCAACCTATTTAAACAGGCCCAGAGTGCCTCAGTTTCTTTCACAATGGCAGCGCTGTATGTCATAGCTAGGAAGATGCAGATTCAAGCTGCAGCACAGAGAAGGAGGAGGAGAAAGGAATGCATTTACAGAGTGCATATAACCCTGTTTCAGCAGACAGAGGAAGAAATCCATGACAAATATAGACTAACTCAGCAACAATACTAGACCTGATAACTGACCTACAACCAATACTGGAGCATCCAACCCTCAGGACCCAAGCCATTCCTAAACATGTGCAGGTCCTATGTTCACTGCACCTACTAGCATCAGGGAGCTACCAAGGGGTGATAGCTGCAGCAGGAAGGGTGTCCCAAAGTTGTGTTTTACACTTCTTCAATGCTTTCTTGGATGCAATGGTAGAGAGGATACACCCTTACATCAGATTCCCCACTACACAACAGGCATTGCAGCAGACCAAATTGGATTTCTACCAGATAGCACAATACCCACATGTAAATGGGTGCATTGATGGGACACATGTAGCCATATGTCCCCCCTCAGATAATGAGAATGTGTTCAGGAACAGGAAATCCTTTCATTCACTCAACATCCAGGTCATATGTAATGCCTCACACATAATAACTGACATAGTGGCCAAATATCCTGGCAGTACGCACGATTCATTCATATTCAGACACAGTGGAATATACACACATCTCACTGGGGGTGAAATTGGCGAAGGATACCTGCTAGGTATATGCATGTGACACACTCTGATGGACTCATTAGATCTGTAGAAATAAGACAGTGATTAACCATATGCCTTTCTTCCTGTAGGTGACAGTGCATATGCTGTGCGCACCTTCATACTCACACCATACCTCAATCCTGCAACTCAGAGTGAAAGGAAATACAATGCTGCACACAAGTCTACGCGCAATGTCATAGAGCGGACATTCAGACTACTTAAGAGTTGGTTCCGCTGTCTACACAAAAGTGGAGGAGCACTGCAGTATAGGCCAGAGATCTGTAGCAAACTTGTGGCCACTTGTGCCATGCTGCACAACCTAGCAACAACCAATGGCATACCATTGGACCTCACAGATTCTGATTCTGATGAAGAGGAGGAACCAGGTCCATGTCCCAGAGCAGCAGGTGGTATAGGTGCAGCAGATGGCAGACAGAGACATGATGAAATAACACGCAAAATTTCTAGGTGAGTAATGATGACACACAGCAACTCATGACTGTTGAACAACTGTGTTTTTATTAACCTTAGGCCTTTTCCCCTCCTGTGCTAAGCCTTTTTTTTGCTATTTGGGGTAGTTCGTGCTTAGGCCCCTGTAACTTTTTGACCCCATAAGGTATCCACGCCAAATTTGTGTCCTTTTCTTCCAACATCATGGGGATTCTAAAGGTACCCAGGGTTTGTGGATTCCCCTGGAGGGCCGGCACAAATGTCCTACCCCACAGCGTTCCCCTCAGTCTCCCGAGTAAAATGATACCTCACTTGTGTGGGTGTCCAATGCAGAATTGGCTAAAAATGTATTTTTAAAAAAATGTAGCGCTTAGAATTCTCGGTGCTATACCCTTAATCCCTATGTTTTGGGCTCTTCCCAGTCACAGACCTTTGCTCCACCCACACAAGTGAGGTATCATTTTACTTGGGAGACTGAGGGGAACGCTGTGGGGCAAGGTATTTGTGCTGGCACGTTGATTCCACACAAACATATGTGGAAAATGTGGTTTTTTCACCTAAATTTAAGGTTTGCAGGGGATTCTGGGTAGGAAAATGTTGGGGGATCCACGCAAGCCATACCGCGGTGGACTCCCCCGGGTGTCTAGTTTTCAGAAATGGGTGGGTTTGGTAATTTCCCAAGATGGCCGCCGAGCCCGGGGCCAAAAACCCAGGTGACCCCCCTTGCAAAACCAGGTTGTTTTGTGATAGGTAATTTTGTTGTCGCCTCAATACGTTTTGGGCCCTTGCCTGTCGCGGGTACTTGACCCACCCACGCAAGTGAGGTGCCATTTTTATCGGGAGACCTGGGGGAACACTGGGTGGTAAGAACTTTGTGTCAGCCCGGTAATCCCACAACATTCCCACACAGAAATTTGAGAAAAATGTGGTTTTTTCAGCTAAATTTGAGGTTTGCAGGGGCTTCTTGGTAGGAAAACGTTGGGGGGCCCACACAAGCCATACCTCGCTGGACTCCCCAGGGTGTCTAGTTTTAAGAAAAGGGTGGGTTTGGTAGTTTCCCAAGATGGCCACCGAGCCCAGGGCCAAAAACCCAGGTGACCCCCCTTGCAAAACCAGGTTGTTTTGTGATAGGTCATTTTGATGTCTCCTCAATACACTTTGGGACCTTGCCTGTTGCGGGTACTTGGCCCACCCATGCAAGTGAGGTACCATTTTTATCAGGAGACCGGGGGAACACTGGGTGGTAGGACATTTGAGAAAAATTTGATTTTTTTCAGCTAAATTTGATGTTTGCAGGGGATTCTGGGTAGGAAAACGTTGGTGAGTCCACACAAGCCATACCTTCCTGGACTCCCCTGGTGTCTAGTTTTCAGAAATGTGTAGGTTTGGTAGGTTTCCCCAGATGGCCGCCGAGCCCGGGGCCAAAAACCCAGGTGACCCCCCTTGCAAAACCAGGTCGTTTTGTGATAGGTAATTTTGATGTCTCCATAGTACGTTTTGGGGGGTTTCCTGTTGTGGGCACTAGGCCTACCCACACGGGTTAGGTACCATTTTTATTGGGATACTGGGGGGAGCGCTGGGTGGTAGGAAATTTGTGGCGGACCGGTGATCCTACAACTTTCCACACAGAAAAGTGAGGAAAACTTGATTTTTTTAGCTAAATTTGAGGTTTACAGGGGATGCTGAGTAGGAAAATGTTGGGAGAACCATGCAAGCCGCACTGCCCTGGACTCCTCTAGGTGTCTAGTTTTCAGAAATGTCTGGGTTTGGTAGGTCTCCCTAGATGGCTGCTGAGCCCGGGACCAAAAACGCAGGTGACACCTTTGAAAAATCAGGTCATTTTGTGATAGATATGTGGACACCTGTGTTTCTGGTCCCGGGCTTGCAGACATCTAGGGAACCTAAATAACCCAGACATTTCTGAAAACTAGACACCCGTGGGATTCCAGGGAGGTATGGAATATCTGTGTGGGAACGTTGTGGGATCACTGCACGGCACAAATTTTATATCATTCAGCATTCCTCTCAGTCTCCCGATAAAAATGATACCTTACTTGTGTGGATGGGCCAAGTGCTTATGACATGAAAGGGCCAAAAACGTGTAGTGGGTCCAGAAGGGCAATTTGTTTATATGTTTTTAAGCTGACGCTACTTTGGGCAACTACACAAGTGAGGTATCATTTTACTCGCCAGACCAAGGGGAACGCTGGGTGGTAGGAAATTTGTGCCTGAGCGGTGTCCACAACTTACCCACATAGAAATGTGAGGAAATTGTGACTGTAAGTAAATTGGAGGTTTGCAGGGGATTCTAGATAAGAAAACGCTGCAGGATCCATGCAAGTCACACCGCCACCCAAGAGTCAGTACACGCACACTACCATCAACGCACACCACCAGCCAAGCGCCATCTATGCACACTGCCAGCCAAGCGACATCAACGCACTCTACCAGTTAAGCACCATCCACACATTCTGCCAGCCAAGCAACATCCACGCATTCCGCCAGCCAAGTGCCATCCATGCACACCGTCAGCCAAGCTCCGGTCCACGTACATTGCCAGCCAAGTGCCACTCCACACACACCACCAGGCAAGCGCCAATCTACACACATCGTCATCAAGCGCGAGTCCACACACACCAGTAGCCAAGTGCAAGCCCACACACACTGCCAGCAAAATGCCAGCCAAAGGTCAGTACACACAGACCATCAGCCAAACTTCAGTTCACACACACAAACTATCCATGGTTTATAGTGGTTTTTGGGCCACCGCTTGGGGGTAGATGAGACTAAAAATAATACTGAAACAACCAAAATGTGTGCCTAAAAAAAGGGGAGTGACCCATGTCTATGAGGTTTCTCCCTGACATGCCCAGAAACATACCCCTGGTTCCTGGTGGGATTTCTGCCCCACCTGGAGGGGCAGATAAGGGGCTATTGCCCTGATCTGCCTTTCCGGTGGGGGGCAGAAATACTTTTTTGGGTGTGGGGGCTTTAGCATGTCTATTCTGGGCAGCCCCCACCCCTACGTATAGAAAAAGCAACATAATCCCTGGTGCCAAGAGGGCTTTCTGCCCCCCCGGGGGGCAGATCAGGGGCTATGACCCCGATCTGCCTCCTGGGGGGGCAGAAAGACTGTAGAATTCTGTGGGGGGGCAGGTGGGGGCAATGCCATGGCCATTTTAGGCAGCCCCCACCCCTACAGGCATAAAAAGAAAAAAATCCCTGGTGCCTAGTGTGCTTTCTGACCCCCGAGGGAGCAGATTGAGGGCTATTTCCCCCATCTGCCTCCTGGGGCGGCAGAAAGACTGTGGAATTTAGGAGGGGGTTGGGGGCATTGGCATGCCCATTTTGGGCAGGCCCCACCCCTACAAGCGTAAAAACAAAAAAAATCCCTGGTGCCTAGTGTGCTTTCTGCCCCCCCCGGGGTGGGCAGATTGGGGCATATTGCCCCCATCTGCCTCCCGGGGGGCAGAAAGACTGTGGAATTGGGGAGGGTTGGGTCATTGGCATGCCCATTTTGGGCAGCCCCCACCCCTACAGGGGTAAAAACAAAAAAATCCCTGGTGCCTAGTGTGCTTTCTGCCCCCCCCCGGGGGGCAGATTGGGGGCGATTGCCCCATCTGCCTCCCACGGGGGCAGAAAGACTGTGAAATTTGGGGGGCATTGGCATGCCCATTTTGGGCAGCCCCCACCCCTACAGGCGTAAAAAAAAATCCCTGGCGCCTAGTGTGCTTTCCGCCCCCCGGGGGGTAAATTGGGGGCTATTGCCCCCATCTGGTTCCCAGGGGGGCAGAAAGACTGGAGTTTGGGTAGGGGGGTGGGGGCATTGGCATGCCCATTTTGGGCAGCCCCCACCCCTACAGGCGTAAAAAAAATCCCTGGGGCCTAGTGTGCTTTCTGCCCCCCCCGGGGGGAAGATTGGGGGCTATTGCCCCATCTGCCCCCCAGGGGGGCAGAAAGACTGTCAGTGCCCAAAGTAATGGGGGAGCAAAAGCCCTTGCCCAAGGGGCCGCTCCCTCTCCCTGGTGCCTAGTGGGTGGATCCCTGCTTGGGGACCGCCCACCTGAGGCGATCCCCGAGCAGGGATCTACTAGGGAGGGGTACCATTGGAAGGGGGAGATTCTCCCCTTTCCATTGATACGTCTCCCGTCTGCCTCGGTGCTCAGGGGGCTGAGATAGCCCCCTGAGCACGAAGGCAGTGAAACTGAAGCTGAGTTTCAGTTTCAGTTTCTCCGAAATGACGTCAGTGCGACGTGCGCGCTGATGGTCATTTCGGAGAAATAATCAAAACACCATCGGGAGCTGGGGAAGCTCTTCCCCAGCTCCCGAGGGTGTTTTGACAAAACGTGAATCCCTCTGCACCAGTGGGATTTCCTGTACCATGTGTGTGGACGGCCGGGAGTCGTCCGAAGCACATGAGCACTGGTTCGTCGGACGGCTCCTGGCCGTCCGACGCACCGAAAGGGTTAACATCAGGTAAAATGTGTGCACACAGCATACAACTCATTACTTATGTGTAGCTTTTGTTGTTGAACATGGCATGTACACAGTCCATGCCCAAATTACAAATATTTTGCTCGTATGCCATGGGTTACCTCACCCATTTGCATGCCTCGGCCACAACACTGTCTATTTTTGCGCCCACGCACAGCACTTGAACGGTCAATGTACACACTGCCCTCCCTTGATGAGGCTTCGGCTGCTGTTCCTTGCCTTACACTCCGCCATCTGGGTTCAGTCATCGGTGGAGTGATGCTGCTGTGGCTGGAGGCCTCCTCACTGTCCCCTGCACCCAGAATACCTGTGCCAGCTATGTTGGCTGTCTGTAGCTGTTCAACAGCAGTGGTGTCCTGTGCCAACCCCTGGCAACATCCTGGCTGCAGTGTGCCATTTCCACCTGCATGGACACAGTGTGTCTGGAAAGGACAGCTGTGGCATTGCACAGACGGTTAACTGCCTTGGTGTAACCATGCAGACGGCTAAATAGGCATTTCTTTTCCCTGTGTCTGGAGGCATGGTCCCTCTGCATGGTGGTACAGAGCTCTTTGATGGCTACAGTCATGTTCTTAATACTGTCTGCATTAGCCCTATGACCCTCTGCCACAGTGTTGTTGAGCTCCCTGATGCAGTCCTTTTTGTCAGTCATATTGTGATTTAGGGACACCAGCTGCCTTTGCAGTGACCACATGCTTTTAATTGCAGCTGCTGCACCTTCATCATAGAGCCTTCCAGCCCAGAGAAGACAGAGGATTCCTCCCCTTCGTCAGCGGCATGTTGTGCCCTTGTTCTGCATCTTATGCGACTGCTGCACAGGAGATGGTTCATTTTGACGCTGTGCCTGCTCTTCGGGCCTTGACTGTGGCTCATCCTGGGTGGCTTCCACTCCTGCCTCCAACTCCTGTAGTGGAGCCACAGTGTACCTGCGTGGTCTTGGTGCAGGTGTTGTTTGTGTTGTGTGGTCTGACTCCTCTTCCCCTGCCTGTTCCTGTTGCTGTGGTGTCTCATCAATTGGTGTTTCTTCACCCTGTGGCGCAGGTTCATCTGTGAATACAAACTAACTACTTATTGTGTGTCCTGCTATCTGTTATTTTCAAACTAAATGTACTTTAGTTGGTATACCTAAATGCTGTGCTTAACTTGGTCATTTACTGGTTTGTCTCAACTGTGGATATGTTTCTCTGTATCAATGTTTTACTATCTTATGTGTGGGACTGCATTTCCCATGATGCATTGCTGGGTGGTAACAGAATTGTGGCATGGAGTGGCAATCATATTTGATAACTGAGTCATTTCTAAGTGGGGTGTTTAGTGAGTAATGGGTCAGGGGTAATTTAGCATGCATCCTACCTTGTCTGGTGTTGGGGGTGGATGAGCTGTCAATGTCTGCTACGCCACTGATGATTTTGGCTGTAGGGTGGACTCCACCAAGTCCTCAAGGGGTGTGGACGCCGGCTCTGTAGATTGTCCTCCACCTGTTTTCTTTGCGTCCGCAAGCCTGCTTGAAACCTTCTCTTTTGCTCTTGAGCGCAAGTCGTAACATCACTTGCTTAGGTCCTCTATGGAGTGCTGTGTGACCCCAATGGCATTTACTTTTGCTTGTATGTCCAGCCAGATTTCCCTCTTCTCTGACTCAGGGATGTGCAGGGATATTTTGCCAAAAATCTGTTCATGGCTCTTCACCATTTCCTCAATGAGGACCTCTAATTCTTTTTCACTGAATTCTTGTTTTCTTTTGCGTCCTGCAGCCTCCTTTGCCTTGTCCTGTGCATCCATTGTGTTTTTGTGCCTGTCTTTGCAATCCTGATGGGCTCCTGAGTGGTGTGCTCCTGCTTCCAGCCTCTTACACAGCCTCAGGCACACAGCCATTTGTGCCAACGTTTTCACCTGTAACTTCTTCTAATTACGATAGATGTTTGAAAGCAATACCCTGTTACATCTGATGGACAGTCCTGGTTGTGGGGATATATAGGACTTGTAGGTTCACCAAGAGCCCGACGAACCCAGAGCCAATAACTGAGCAGCGTCTTGCAATGTTTTTTTATTATGTTCCGGGTATATAGCAATTCATTTGAGAAAATATATACAGTGAAAAATTGGCATGAAAGACACCTATGTATTTCTGTAATTGGAACAAAATATAGAGTTTAGAAACAGTAGCTATTTGCACATTTCCGAAATTGTGAGCATCCATACTAGCATGGGAATTATAGGACATTTTTCAAAGTGACTTCTTTTTTACATATTGTCTTTCATTTGGTAGGCAGAAATGCATCAAAAGTCAATAGGTAATAACAGTTGCTCTACAATTCTGTGTTCCCCTAAGTCTCCCGATACAAATGGTACCTCACTTGTGTGGGTAGGCCTAGTGCCCGCGACAGGAAACGGCTCAAAACGCAATGTGGACACACTTCATTTTTACGGTGAAAATGGACCATTTGTTTGCAAAGTGCCTAGAAAAGCTATACATTTTTGAAAACTAGACACCCAGGGGAATCCAGGATGGGGTGACTTGTCTGGCTCTCACCAGGTTCTGTTACCCAGAATCCCTTGCAAACCTCAAACTTTGTAAAAAAAAACCACATTTTACTCACATTTCTGTGGTGGAAAATCTGGAATCTGCATGGATCCACAAAATTTCACCCACCCCGTTTTCCCCAAAGTCTTTTGAGAAAAATGATACCTCACTTGTGTGGGTAGGCCTAGTGCCCGTGACAGGAAAAGGCCCAAAACGCAATGTGGACACACCACATTTTCACAGTGAAAACTGACCCCTTCATTTGCAAAGTGCCTAGTTGTAGATTTTGAACCCTAGCTCTGCCGGCACCTAGGGAAACCTAGCAAACCTATATATTTTTAAAAAGTAGACACCCAGGGGAATCCAGGATGGGGTGACTTGTCTGGCTCTCACCAGGTTCTGTTACCCAGAATCCCTTGCAAACCTCAAACTTTGTAAAATAAAACTCATTTTCCTCACATTTCTGTGGTGGAAAATCTGGAATCTGCATGGATCCACAACATTTCACCCACCCCGCTTTCCCCAAAGTCTTTTGAGAAAAATGATACCTCACTTGTGTGGGTAGGCCTAGTGCCCGTGACAGGAAACGGCCCAAAACGCAATGTAGACACACCACATTTTCACAGAGAAAACTGACCCCTTCATTTGCAAAGTGCCTAGCTGTAGATTTTGAACCCTAGCTCTGCCGGCACCTAGGTAAACCTAGCAAACATATACATTTTTGAAACTAGACAGCCAGGGGAATCCAGGATGGGGTGACCAGGTTCTGTTACCCAGAATCCCTTGCAAACCTCAAACTTTGTAAAAAAAAACACATTTTCATCACATTTATGTGGTGGAAAGATCTGGAATATGCATGGATCCAAAAAATTCCACACACCCCGCATTACCCAAAGTCTTCCGAGAAAAATGGTACCTCACTTGTGTGGGTAGGCCTAGTGCCCGTGTCAGGAAACGGCCCAAAACGCAACTTGGACACACCACATTTTCACAGTGAAAACTGACACTTTTTTTGCAAAGTGCCTAGCTGTAGATTTTGAACCCTAGCTCTGCCAGCACCTAGGGAAACCTAGCAAACCTATATATTTTTAAAAAGTAGACACCCAGGGGAATCCAGGATGGGGTGACTTGTCTGGCTCTCACCAAGTTCTGTTACCCAGAATCCCTTGCAAACCTCAAACTTTGTAAAAACAAACACATTTTCCTCACATTTATGTGGTGGAAAGTTCTGGAATCTGCAAGGATCCATAAAATTCCACCCACCCCGCATTCCCGAAAGTCTACCAAGAAAAATGGTACCTCACTTGTGTGGGTAGGCCTATTGCCCGCGACAGGAAACGGCCAAAACGCAACATGGACACACCACATTCTCACAGTGAAAACGGACCCTTTTTTTGCAAAGTGCCTAGCTGTAGATTTTGAACCCTAGCTCTTCTGGCACCTAGGGAAACCTAGCAAACCTATACATTTTTGAAAACTAGACACGCAGGGCAATACAGGATGGGGTAACTTGTCTGGCTCTCACCAGGTTCTGTTACCTGGAATCCCTTGCAAACCTCAAACTTTGTCAAAAAATCCACATTTTCTTCACATTTCTGTGGTGGAAAGTTCTGCAATCTGCATGGCTCCACAAAATTCCACCAACGCCACATTCCCCTAAGTCTTCTGAGAAAAATGGTACCACACTTGTGTGGGTAGGCCTACTGCCCACAACAGGAAACGGCCCAAAACGCAACATGGACCTACCACATTCTCACAGTGAAAATGGACCCTTTTTTTGAAAAGTGCATAGCTGTAGATTTTGAACCCTAGCTCTGCTGGCACCTAGGGAAATCTAGCAAACCTATACATTTTTGAAAGGTAGACACCCAGGGGAATACAGGATAGGGTGACTTGTCTGGCTCTCACCAAGTTCTTTTACCCAGAATCCCTTGCAAACCTCAAACTTTGTAAAAAAAAACACATTTTCCTCACATTTCTGTGGTGGAAAGTTCTGGAATCTGCATAGATACACAAAATTCCACCCACCCCACATTCCCCAAAGGCTTCCAAGAAAAATGGTACCTCACTTGTGTGGGTAGGCCTAGTGCCCGCGACAGGAAACGGCCCAAAACGCAACATGGGCACACCACATTTTCAAAGTGGAAAAGGACCTTTTTTTTGCAAAGTGCCTAGCTGTAGATTTTGAACCCTAGCTCTGCTGGCACCTAGGGAAATCTAGCAAACCTATACATTTTTGAAAGCTAGACACCCAGGGGAATCCAGGATGGGGTGACTTGTCTGGCTCTCACCAGGTTCTGCTACCCAGAATCCCTAGCAAACCTCAAACTTTGTAAAAAAAATCACATTTTCCTCGCATTTATGTGGTGGAAAGTTCTGGAATCTGCGAGGATCCACAGAACTCCACATACCCCGCATTCCCCAAAGTCTTCCGAGAAAAATGGTACCTCACTTGTGTGGGTAGGCCTAGTGCCCGCGACAGGAAACGGCCCAAAATGCAACATGGACACACCACATTTTCACAGTGAAAACAGACCCTTTTTTTGCAAAGTGCCTAGCTGTAGATTTTGAACCCTAGCTCTTCTGGCACCAAGGGAAACCTAGCAAACCTATACATTTTTGAAAACTAGACACCCAGGGCAATACAGGATGGGGTGACTTGTCTGGCTATCACCAGGTTCTGTTACCCAGAATCCCTTGCAAACCTCAAACTTTGTCAAAAAATCCACATTTTCTTCACATTTCTGTGGTGGAAAGTTCTAGAATCTGCATGGCTCCACAAAATTCCACCAACGCCGCATTCCCCAAAGTCTTCCGAGAAAAATGGTACCACACTTGTGTGGGTAGGCCTACTGCCCGCGACAGGAAACGGCCCAAAACGCAACATGGACCTACCACATTTTCACAGTGAAAATGGACCCTTTTTTTGAAAAGTGCCTAGCTGTAGATTTTGAACCCTAGCTCTGCTGGCACCTAGGGAAACCTAGCAAACCTATACATTTTTGGAAGGTAGACACCCAGGGGAATACAGGATGGGGTGACTTGTCTGGCTCTCACCAGGTTCTGTTACCCAGAATCTCTTGCAAACCTCAAACTTTCTAAAAAAAAACAAATTTTTCTCACATTTCTGTGGTGGAAAGTTCTGGAATCTGTGTGGATACACAAAATTCCACCCACCCCACATTCCCCAAAGGCTTCCAAGAAAAATGGTACCTCACTTGTGTGGCTAGGCCTAGTGCCCGCGACAGGAAACGGCCCAAAACGCAACATGGACACACCACATTTTCACAGTGGAAAAGGACCTTTTTTTTGCAAAGTGCCTAGCTGTAGATTTTGAACCCTAGCTCTGCCGGCACCTAGGTAAACCTAGCAAACCTATACATTTTTTAAAGCTAGACACATAGGGGAATACATGATGGGGTGACTTGTCTGGCTCTCACCAGGTTCTGTTACCCAGACTCCCTTGCAAACCTCAAATTTTGTAAAAAAAACACATTTTCCTCAAATTTATGTGGTGGAAAGTTCTGGAATCTGTGTGGATCCACAAAATTCCACACACCCCGCTTTCCCAAAACTCTTCCGAGAAAAATGGTACCTCACTTGTGTGGGTAGGCCTAGTGCCCGTGAAAGGAAACGGCCCAAAACACAAATTGGACACACCACATTTTCACAGTGAAAACTGACCCTTTTTTTGCAAAGTGCCTAGCTTTAGATTTTGAACCCTAGCTCTGCCGGCACCTAGGCAAACTTAGCAAACCTACACATTTTTGAAAACTAGACACCCAGGGAAATCCAGGATGGGGTTACTTGTCTGACTCTCACCAGGTTCTGTTACCCAGAATCCCTTGCAAACCTCAAACTTTGTAAAAAAAAAAACACATTTTCCTCACATTTATGTGGTGGAAAGTTATGGAATCTGCAAGGATCCACAGAATTCTACATACCCTGCATTCCCCAAAGTCTTCCAAGAAAAATGGTACCTCACTTGTGTGGGTAGGCCTTGTGCCCACGACAGGAAACAACCCAAAATGCACCATGGACACACCACATTTTCACAGTGAAAATGGACCCTTTTTTTGCAAAGTGCCGAGCTGTAGATTTTGAACCCTAGCTCTGCCGGCATCTAGAGAAACCTAGAAAACCTATACATTTTTGAAAACTAGACACTCACGGCAATACAGGATGGGGTGACTTGTCTGGCTCTCACCAGGTTCTGTTACCCAGAATCCCTTGGAAACCTCAAACTTTGAAAAAAAAAAAAAAAATTCCTCACATTTCTGTGGTGGAAAGTTCTGGAATCTGTGTGGATCCACAAAATTCCACCCACCCCGCTTTCCCCAAACTCTTCCGAGAAAAATGGTACCTCACTTGTGTGGGTAGGCCTAGTGCCCGTGACAGGAAACGGCATAAATTGCAAATTGGACACACCACATTTTCACAGTGAAAACTGACCCTGTTTTTGCAAAGTGCCTAGCTGTAGATTTTTAACCCTAGCTCTTCTGGCACCTTGGGAAACCTAGCAAGCCTATACATTTTTTAAAGCTAGACATCCAGGGGAATCTAGGATGGGGTGACTTGTCTGGATCTCACCAGGTTCTGTTACCCAGAATCCCTTGCAAACCTCAAACTTTGTAAAAATACAAATTTTCCTCAAATTTATGTGGTGGAAAGTTCTGGAATCTGCGTGGATCCACAAAATTCCACCCACCTCGCTTTCCCCAAAGTCTTCCGAGAAAAATGGTACCTCACTTGTGTGGGTAGGCCTAGTGCCCGTGACAGGAAACGGCCCAAAACGCAATGTGGGCACACCACATTTTCACAGTGAAAACTGACCACTTTTTTTGCAATCTGCCTAGCTGTAGATTTTGTACCCTAGCTCTGAAAGCACCGAGGGAAACCTAGCAAACCTATACATTTTTGAAAACTAGACACCCAGGGAAATCCAGGATGGGGTGACTTGTCTGGCTCTTACCAGGTTATGTTACCCAGAATCCCTTGCAAACCTCAAACTTTGTAAAAGAAAAAGACACATTTTCCTCACATTTATGTGGTGGAAAGTTCTGGAATCTGTGAGGATCCACAGAATTCCACGTACCACGCATTCCCCAAAGTCTTCCAAGAAAAATGGTACCTCACTTGTGTGGGTAGGCCTAGTGCCCGCGACAGTAAACGGCCCAAAATGCAACATGGACACACCACATTTTCACTGTGAAAATGGACCTTTTTTTTTGCAAAGTGCCTAGCTGTAGATTTTGAACCCTAGCTCTTCTGGCACCTAGGGAAACCTAGCAAACATATACATTTTTGAAAACTAGACACCCAGGGCAACACAGGATGGGGTGACTTGTCTGGATCCCACCAGGTTCTGTTACCCAGAATCCCTTGCTAACCTCAATCTTTGTCAAAAAATCCACATTTTCTTCACATTTCTGTGGTGGAAAGTTCTGGAATCTGCATGGCTCCACAAAATTCCACCAACGCCGTATTCCCCAAAGTCTTCCGAGAAAAATGGTACCACACTTGTGTGGGTAGGCCTACTGTCCGCGACAGGAAACGGCCCAGAACGCAACATGGACCTACCACATTTTCACAGTGAAAATGGACCCTTTTTTTGAAAAGTGCCTAGCTGTAGATTTTGAACCCTAGCTCTGCTGGGACCTATGGAAACTTAGCAAACCTATACATTTTTGAAAGGTAGACACCCAGGGGAATACAGGATGGGGTGACTTGTCTGGCTCTCACCAGGTTCTGTTACCCAGAATCCCTTGCAAACCTCAAACTTTGTAAAAAAAATCCACATTTTCCTCACATTTCTGTGGTGGAAAGTTCTGGAATCTGTGTGGATCCACAAAATTCCACCAGCCCCGCTTTTCACAAACTCTTCCGAGAAAAATGGTACTTCACTTGTGTGGGTAGGCCTAGTGCCCGTGATAGGAAACGGCCCAAAACACAAATTGGACACACCACATTTTCACAGTGAAAACTGGCCCTTTTTTTTTCCAAAGTGCCTAGCTGTAGATTTTGAACCCTAGCTCTTCTGGCACCTAGGGAAACCTAGCAAACCTACACATTTTTGAAAACTAGATACCCAGGGGAATCCAGGATGGGGTGACTTGTCTGGCTCTCACCAGGTTCTGTTATCCAGAATCCCTTGCAAACCTCAAACTTTGTAAAATAAAACACATTTTCCTCACATTTATGTGGTGGAAAGTTCTGGAATCTGCAAGGATCCACAGAATTCCACATAACCCGCATTCCCCAAAGTCTTCCAAGAAAAATGGTACCTCACTTGTGTGGGTAGGCCTAGTGCTGACGACAGGAAACGGCCCAAAATGCACCATGGACACACCACATTTTCACAGTGAAAATGGACCCTTTTTTCAAAGTGCCGAGCTGTAGATTTTTAACCCTAGCTCTGCCGGCATCTAGATAAACCTAGAAAACCTATACATTTTTGAAAACTAGACACTCAGGGCAATACAGGATGGGGTGACTTGTCTGGCTCTCACCAGGTTCTGTTACCCAGAATCCATTGGAAACCTCAAACTTTGAAAAAAAAATACATTTTCCTCACATTTCTGTGGTGGAAAGTCCTGGAATCTGTGTGGATCCACAAAATTCCACCCACACCGCTTTCCCCAAACTCTTCCGAGAAAAATGGTACCTCACTTGTGTGGGTAGGCCTAGTGCCCGTGACAGGAAATGGCCCAAATTGCAAATTGGACACACCACATTTTCACAGTGAAAACTGACCCTGTTTTTGCAAAGTGCCTAGCTGTAGAGTTTCAACCCTAGCTCTTCTGGCACCTTGGGAAACCTAGCAAGCCTATACATTTTTGAAAGCTAGACACCCAGGGGAATCTAGGATGGGGTGACTTGTCTGGCTCTCACCAGGTTCTGTTACCCAGAATCCCTTGCAAACAGCAAACTTTGTAAAAAAACACATTTTCCTCACATTTATGTGGTGGAAAGTTCTGGAATCTGCGTGGATCCACAAAATTCCACACACCTCGCTTTCCCCAAAGTCTTCCGAGAAAAATGGTATCTCACTTGTGTGGGTAGGCATAGTGCCCGTGCCAGGAAACGGCCCAAAACGCAATGTGGGCACACCACATTTTCACAGTGAAAACTGTCCACTTTCTTTGCAATCTGCCTAGTTGTAGATTTTGTACCCTAGCTCTGAAAGCACCAAGGGAAACCTAGCAAACCTATACATTTTTGAAAACTAGACACACAGGGCAACACAGGATGGGGTGATTTGTCTGGATCCCACCAGGTTCTGTTACCCAGAATCCCTTGCTAACCTCAAACTTTGTCAAAAAATCCACATTTTCTTCACATTTCTGTACTGGAAAGTTCTGGAATCTGCATGGCTCCACAAAATTCCACCAACGCCGCATTCCCCAAAGTCTTCCGAGAAAAATGGTACCACACTTGTGTGGGTAGGCCTACTGCCCGCGACAGGAAACAGCCCAAAACGCAACATGGACCTACCACATTTTCACAGTGAAAATAGACCCTTTTTTTGAAAAGTGCCTAGCTGTAGATTTTGAACCCTAGCTCTGCTGGCACCTACGGAAACCTAGCAAACCTATACATTTTTGAAAGGTAGACACCCAGGGGAATACAGGATGGGGTGACTTGTCTGGCTCTCACCAGGTTCTGTTACCCAGAATCCCTTGCAAACCTCAAACTTTGTAAAAAAAAAACCACATTTTCCTCACATTTCTGTGGTGGAAAGTACTGGAATCTGTGTGGATCCACAAAATTCCACCAGCCCCGCTTTTCACAAACTCTTCTGAGAAAAATGGTACCTTACTTGTGTGGGTAGGCCTAGTGCCCGTGATAGGAAACGGCCCAAAACGCAAATTGGACGCACCACATTTTCACAGTGAAAACTGGCCCTTTTTTTGCAAAGTGCCTAGCTGTAGATTTTGAACCCTAGCTCTGCCGGCACCTAGGGAAACCTAGCAAACCTAAACATTTTTGAAAACTAGACACCCAGGGAAATCCAGGATGGGGTGACTTGTCTGGCTCTTACCAGGTTATGTTACCCAGAATCCCTTGCAAACCTCAAACTTTGTAAAAAAAAAAAGACACATTTTCCTCACATTTATGTGGTGGAAAGTTCTGGAATCTGTGAGGATCCACAAAATTCCACCCACCCCGCATTCCCCAAAGTCTTCCGAGAAAAATGGTACCTCACTTGTGTGGGTAGGCCTAGTACCCGCAACAGGAAACGGCCCAAAACGCAATGTGGACACACCACATCTTCATAGTGAAAACGGACCCTTTTTTGCAAGGTGCCTAGCTGTAGATTTTGAACTTTAGCTCTTCTGGCACCTAGGGAAACCTAGCAAACCTACATATTTTTGAAAACTAGATACCCAGGGGAATCCAGGATGGGGTGACTTGTCTGGCTCTCACCAGGTTCTGTTACCCAGAATCCCTTGCAAACCTCAAACTTTGTAAAAAAAAACACATTTTCCTCACATTTATGTGGTGGAAAGTTCTGGAATCTGCAAGGATCCACAGAATTCCACGTACCCCGCATTCCCCAAAGTCTTCCAAGAAAAATGGTACCTCACTTGTGTGGGTAGGCCTAGTGCCCGCGACAGGAAACGGCCCAAAATGCAACATGGACACACCACATTTTCACTGTGAAAATGGACCTTTTTTTTGCAAGTGCCTAGCTGTAGATTTTGAACCCTAGCTCTTCTGGCACCTAGGGAAACATAGCAAACATATACATTTTTGAAAACTAGACACCCAGGGCAACACAGGATGGGGTGACTTGTCTGGATCCCACCAGGTTCTGTTACCCAGAATCCTTTGCTAACCTCAAACTTTGTCAAAAAATCCACATTTTCTTCACATTTCTGTAGTGGAAAGTTCTGGAATCTGCATGGCTCCACAAAATTCCACCAGCCCCGCTTTTCTCAAACTCTTCCGAGAAAAATGGAACCTCATTTGTGTGGGTAGGCCTAGTGCCCATGACAGGAAACGGCCCAAAACGCAAATTGGACACACCACATTTTCACAGTGAAAACTGGCCCTTTTTTTGCAAAGTGCCTAGCTGTAGATTTTGAACCCTAGCTCTGCCGGCACCTAGGGAAACCTAGCAAACCTACACATTTTAGAAAACTAGACACCCAGGGAAATCCAGGATGGGGTGACTTGTCTGGCTCTTACCAGGTTCTGTTACCCAGAATCCCTTGCAAACCTCAAACTTTGTAAAAAAAAACACATTTTCCTCACATTTCTGTGGTGGAAAGTTCTGGAATCTGTGAGGATCCACAAAATTCCACCCACCCCGCATTCCCCAAAGTCTTCAGAGAAAAATGGTACCTCACTTGTGTGGGTAGGCCTAGTGCCCGCAACAGGAAACGGCCCAAAACTCAACGTGGACACACCACATCTTCACAGTGAAAACTGACCCTTTTTTGCAAAGTGCCTAGCTGTAGATTTTGAACCCTAGCTCTTCTGGCACCTAGGGAAACCTAGCAAACCTACACATTTTTGAAAACTAGATACCCAGGGGAATCCAGGATGGGGTGACTTGTCTGGCTCTCACCAGGTTCTGTTACCCAGAATCCCTTGCAAACCTCAAAATTTGTAAACAAAAAACACATTTTTCTCACATTTATGTGGTGGAAAGTTCTGGAATCTGCAAGGATCCACAGAATTCCACATACCCCGCATTCCCCAAAGTCTTCCAAGAAAAATGGTACCTCACTTGTGTGGGTAGGCCTAGTGCTGACAACAGGAAACGGCCCAAAATGCACCATGGACACACCTCATTTTCACAGTGAAAATGGACCCTTTTTTTGCAAAGTGCCGAGCTGTAGATTTTGAACCCTAGCTCTGCCGGCATCTAGAGAAACCTAGAAAACCTATACATTTTTGAAAACTAGACACTCACGGCAATACAGGATGGGGTGACTTGTCTGGCTCTCACCAGGTTCTGTTACCCAGAATCCCTTGGAAACCTCAAACTTTGAAAAAAAAACACATTTAACTCACATTTCTGTGGTGGAAAGTTCTGGAATCTGTGTGGATCCACAAAATTCCACCCACCCCGCTTTCCCCAAACTCTTCCGAGAAAAATGGTACCTCACTTGTGTGGGTAGGCCTAGTGCCCGTGACAGGAAACGGCCCAAATTGCAAATTGGATACACCACATTTTCACAGTGAAAACTGACCCTGTTTTTGCAAAGAGCCTAGCTGTAGATTTTCAACCCTAGCTCTTCTGGCACCTTGGGAAACCTAGCAAGCCTATACATTTTTGAAAGCTAGACACCCAGGGGAATCTAGGATGTGGTGACTTGTCTGGCTCTCACCAGGTTCTGTTACCCAGAATCCCTTGCAAACCTCAAACTTTGTAAAAAAACACATTTTTCTCACATTTATGTGGTGGAAAGTTCTGGAATCTGCAAGGATCCACAGAATTCCACATACCCCGCATTCCCCAAAGTCTTCCAAGAAAAATGGTACCTCACTTGTGTGGGTAGGCCTAGTGCTGACGACAGGAAACGGCCCAAAATGCACCATGGACACACCACATTTTCACAGTGAAAATGGACCCTTTTTTTGCAAAGTGCTGAGCTGTAGATTTTGAACCCTAGCTCTGCCGGCATCTAGAGAAACCTAGAAAACCTATACATTTTTGAAAACTAGACACTCACGGCAATACAGGATGGGGTGACTTGTCTGGCTCTCACCAGGTTCTGTTACCCAGAATCCCTTGGAAACCTCAAACTTTGAAAAAAAAACACATTTAACTCACATTTCTGTGGTGGAAAGTTCTGGAATCTGTGTGGATCCACAAAATTCCACCCACCCCGCTTTCCCCAAACTCTTCCGAGAAAAATGGTACCTCACTTGTGTGGGTAGGCCTAGTGCCCGTGACAGGAAACGGCCCAAATTGCAAATTGGACACACCACATTTTCACAGTGAAAACTGACCCTGTTTTTGCAAAGTGCCTAGCTGTAGATTTTCAACCCTAGCTCTTCTGGCACCTTGGGAAACCTAGCAAGCCTATACATTTTTGAAAGCTAGACACCCAGGGGAATCTAGGATGGGGTGACTTGTCTGGCTCTCACCAGGTTCTGTTACCCAGAATCCCTTGCAAACCTCAAACTTTGTAAAAAAACACATTTTCCTCACATTTATGTGGAGGAAAGTTCCGGAATCTGCGTGGATCCACAAAATTCCACGCACCTCGCTTTCCCCAAAGTCTTCTGAGAAAAATGGTACCTCACTTGTGTGGGTAGGCCTAGTGCCCGTGACAGGAAACGGCCCAAAACGCAATGTGGGCACACCACATTTTCACAGTGAAAACTGACCACTTTTTTTGCAATCTGCCTAGCTGTAGATTTTGTACCCTAGCTCTGAAAGCACCGAGGGAAACCTAGCAAACCTATACATTTTTGAAAACTAGACACCCAGGGCAACACAGGATGGGGTGATTTGTCTGGATCCCACCAGGTTCTGTTACCCAGAATCCCTTGCTAACCTCAAACTTTGTCAAAAAATCCACATTTTCTTCACATTTCTGTGGTGGAAAGTCCTGGAATCTGCATGGCTCCACAAAATTCCACCAACGCCGCATTCCCCAAAGTCTTCCGAGAAAAATGGTACCACACTTGTGTGGGTAGGCCTACTGCCCGCGACAGGAAACGGCCCAAAACGCAACATGGACCTACCACATTTTCACAGTGAAAATGGACCCTTTTTTTGAAAAGTGCCTAGCTGTAGATTTTGAACCCTAGCTCTGCTGGCACCTACGGAAACCTAGCAAACCTATACATCTCTGAAAGGTAGACACCCAGGGGAATACAGGATGGGGTGACTTGTCTGGCTCTCACCAGGTTCTGTTACCCAGAATCCCATGCAAACGTCAAACTTTGTAAAAAAAAAACAAATTTTCCTCACATTTCTGTGGTGGAAAGTTCTGGAATCTGTGTGGATCCACAAAATTCCACCAGCCCCGCTTTTCACAAACTCTTCCGAGAAAAATGGTACCTCACTTGTGTGGGTAGGCCTAGTGCCCGTGATAGGAAACGGCCCAAAACACAAATTGGACACACCACATTTTCACAGTGAAAATTGGCCCTTTTTTTGCAAAGTGCCTAGCTGTAGATTTTGAACCCTAGCTCTGCCGGCACCTAGGGAAACCTAGCAAACCTACACATTTTTGAAAACTAGACACCCAGGGAAATCCAGGATGGGGTGACTTGTCTGGCTCTTACCAGGTTATGTTACCCAGAATCCCTTGCAAACCTCAAACTTTGTAAAAAGAAAAGACACATTTTCCTCACATTTATGTGGTGGAAAGTTCTGGAATCTGTGAGGATCCACAAAATTCCACCCACCCCGCATTCCCCAAAGTCTTCCGAGAAAAATGGTACCTCACTTGTGTGGGTAGGCCTAGTGCCCGCAACAGGAAACGGCCCAAAACGCAACATGGACACACCACAATTTCACTGTGAAAATGGACCTTTTTTTTGCAAATTGCCTAGCTGTAGATTTTGAACCCTAGCTCTTCTGGCACCTAGGGAAACCTAGCAAACATATACATTTTTGAAAACTAGACACCCAGGGCAACACAGGATTGGGTGACTTGTCTGGATCCCACCAGGTTCTGTTACCTAGAATCCCTTGCTAACCTCAAACTTTGTAAAAAAATCCACATTTTCTTCACATTTCTGTGGTGGAAAGTTCTGGAATTTGCATGGCTCCACAAAATTCCACCAACGCCGCATTCCCCAAAGTCTTCCGAGAAAAATGGTACCACACTTGTGTGGGTAGGCCTACTGTCCGCGACAGGAAACGGCCCAAAACGCAACATGGACCTACCACATTTTCACTGTGAAAATGGACCCTTTTTTTGAAAAGTGCCTAGCTGTAGATTTTGAACCCTAGCTCTGCTGGGACCTACGGAAACTTAGCAAACCTATACATTTTTGAAAGGTAGACACCCAGGGGAATACAGGATGGGGTGACTTGTCTGGCTCTCACCAGGTTCTGTTACCCAGAATCCCTTGCAAACCTCAAACTTTGTAAAAAAAAAACACATTTTCCTCACATTTCTGTGGTGGAAAGTTCTGGAATCTGTGTGGATCCACAAAATTCCACCAGCCCAGCTTTTCACAAACTCTTCCGAGAAAAAAAGTACTTCACTTGTGTGGGTAGGCCTAGTGCCCGTGATAGGAAACGGCCCAAAACACAAATTGGACACACCACATTTTCACAGTGAAAACTGGCCCTTTTTTTTGCAAAGTGCCTAGCTGTAGATTTTGAACCTTAGCTCTGCCGGCACCTAGGGAAACCTAGCAAACCTACACATTTTTGAATACTAGACACCCAGGAAAATCCAGGATGGGGTGACTTGTCTGGCTCTTACCAGGTTATGTTACCCAGAATCCCTTGCAAACCTCAAACTTTGTAAAAAAAAAAAGACACATTTTCCTCACATTTATGTGGTGAAAAGTTCTGGAATCTGTGAGGATCCACAAAATTCCATGCACCCCGCATTCCCCACAGTCTTCCGAGAAAAATGGTACCTCACTTGTGTGGGTAGGCCTAGTGCCCGCAACAGGAAACGGCCCAAAACGCAACGTGGACACACCACATCTTCACAGTGAAAACGGACCCTTTTTTGCAAAGTGCCTAGCTGTAGATTTTGAACCTTAGCTCTTCTGGCACATAGGGAAACCTAGCAAACCTACACATTTTTGAAAACTAGATACCCAGGGGAATCCAGGATGGGGTGACTTGTCTGGCTCTCACGAGGTTCTGTTACCCAGAATTCCTTGCAAACCTCAAACTTTGTAAAAAAAAAAAGACACATTTTCCTCACATTTATGTGGTGAAAAGTTCTGGAATCTGTGAGGATCCACAAAATTCCATGCACCCCGCATTCCCCACAGTCTTCCGAGAAAAATGGTACCTCACTTGTGTGGGTAGGCCTAGTGCCCGCAACAGGAAACGGCCCAAAACGCAAAATGGACACACCACATTTTCACAGTTAAAAGGACCTTTTTTTTGCAAAGTGCCTGGCTGTAGATTTTGAACCCTAGCTCTTCTGGCACCTAGGGAAACCTAGCAAACATATACATTTTTGAAAACTAGACACCCAGGGCAACACAGGATGGGGTGACTTGTCTGGATCCCACCAGGTTCTGTTACCCAGAATCCCTTGCTAACCTCAAACTTTGTCAAAAAATCCACATTTTCTTCACATTTCTGTGGTGGAAAGTTCTGGAATCTGCATGGCTCCACAAAATTCCACCAACGCCGCATTCCCCAAAGTCTACCGAGAAAAATGGTACCACACTTGTGTGGGTAGGCCTACTGCCCGCGACAGGAAACGGCCCAAAACGCAACATGGACCTACCACATTTTCACAGTGAAAATTTACCCTTTTTTTGAAAAGTGCCTAGCTGTAGATTTTGAACCCTAGCTCTGCTGGCACCTATGGAAACATAGCAAACCTATACATTTTTGAAAGGTAGACACCCAGGGGAATACAGGATGGGGTGACTTGTCTGGCTCTCACCAGGTTCTGTTACCCAGAATCCCTTGCAAACCTCAAACTTTGTAAAAAAAAACACATTTTCCTCACATTTCTGTGGTGGAAAGTTCTGGAATCTGTGTGGATCCACAAAATTCCACCAGCCCCGCTTTTCACAAACTCTTCCGAGAAAAATGGTACCTCACTTGTGTGGGTAGGCCTAGTGCCCGTGACAGGAAATGGCCCAAAACGCAAATTGGACACACCACATTTTCACAGTGAAAACTGGCCCTTTTTTTGCAAAGTGCCTAGCTGTAGATTTTGAACCCTAGCTCTGCCGGCACCTAGGGAAACCTAGCAAACCTACACATTTTAGAAAACTAGACACCCAGGGAAATCCAGTATGGGGTGACTTGTCTGGCTCTTACCAGGTTCTGTTACCCAGAATCCCTTGCAAACCTCAAACTTTGTAAAAAAAAAAAGACACATTTTCCTCATATTTCTGTTGTGGAAAGTTCTGGAATCTGTGACGATCCACAGATTTCCACCCACCCCCCATTCCCCAACGTCTTTCAAGAAAAATGGTACGTCACTTGTGTGGGTAGGCCTAGTGACCGCGACAGGAAATGGGCCAAAACGTAATGTGGACACACCACATTTTCACAGTGAAAACGGACCATTTTTTTGCAAAGTGCCGAGCTGTAGTTTTTGAACCCTAGCTCTGCCGGCATCTAGAGAAACCTAGAAAACCTATACATTTTTGAAAACTAGACACCCAGGGCAATACAGGATGGGGTGACTTGTCTGGCTCTCACCAGGTTCTGTTACCCAGAATCCCTTGGAAACCTCAAACTTTGTAAAAAAAAAAAACATTTTCTTCACATTTCTGTGGTGGAAAGTTCTGAAATCTGTGTGGATTCACAAAATTCCACCCACCCCGCTTTCCCCAAACTCTTCCGAGAAAAATGGTACCTCACTTGTGTGGATAGGCCTAGTGCCCGTAACAGGAAACTGCCCAAAACGCAAATTGGACACACCACATTTTCACAGTGGAAACTGACCCTTATTTTGCAAAGTGCCTAGCTGTAGATTTTGAACCCTAGCTCTGCCGGCACCTAGGAAAACCTAGAAAACCTACACATTTTTGAAAACTAGACACACAGGGAAATCCAGGATGGGGTGACTTATCTGACTCTCACCAGGTTCTGTTGCCCAGAATCCCTTGCAAACCTCAAACTTTGTAAAAAGAGAAACACATTTTCCTCACATTTATGTGGTGGAAAGATCAGGAATCTGTGAGGATCCACAAAATTCCACCCACCCCGCATTACCCAAAGTCTTCCGAGAAAAATGGTACCTCACTTGTGTGGGTAGGCCTAGTGCCCGCAACAGGAAATGGCCCAAAACACAACGTGGACACACCACATCTTCACAGTGAAAACAGACCCCTTTTTTGCAAAGTGCCTAGCTGTAGATTTTGAACCCTAGCTCTTCTGGCACCTAGGGAAACCGAGCAAACCTATACATTTTTTAAAACTAGACACCCAGGGTAATCCAGGAAGGGGTGACTTGTCTGGCTCTCACCAGGTTCTGTTACCCAGAATCCCTTGCAAACCTCAAACTTTGTAAAAAAAACACATTTTCCTCGCATTTATGTGGTGGAAAGTTCTGGAATCTGCGAGGATCCACAGAATTCCACATACCCCGCATTCCCCAACGTCTTCCAAGAAAATGGTACCACACTTGTGTGGGTAGGCCTACTGCCCGCGACAGGAAACGGCCCAAAACGCAACATGGACCTACCACATTTTCACAGTGATAATGGACCCTTTTTTTGAAAAGTGCCTAGCTGTAGATTTTGAACCCTAGCTCTGCTGGCACCTAGGGAAACCTAGCAAACCTATACATTTTTGGAAGGTAGACACCCAGGGGAATACAGGATGGGGTGACATGTCTGGCTCTCACCAGGTTCTGTTACCCAGAATCCCTTGCAAACTTCAAACTTTATTAAAAAAAACACATTTTCCTCACATTTCTGTGGTGGAAAGTTCTGGAATCTGCGTGGATACACAAAATTCCACCCACCCCACATTCCCCAAGGGCTTCCAAGAAAAATGGTACCTCACTTGTGTGGCTAGGCCTAGTGCCCGCAACAGGAAACGGCCCAAAACGCAAAATGGACACACCACATTTTCACAGTTAAAAGGACCTTTTTTTTGCAAAGTGCCTGGCTGTAGATTTTGAACCCTAGCTCTGCGGCACCTAGGGAAACCTAGCAAACCTATACATTTTTGAAAGCTAGACACACAGGGGAATACAGGATGGGGTGACTTGTCTGGCTCTCACCAGGTTCTGTTACCCAGAATCCCTTGCAAACCTCAAACTTTGTAAAAACAAAACATTTTCCTCATATTTCTGTGGTGGAAATTTCTGGAATCTGCGAGGATCCACAGAATTCCACCCACCCCCCATTCCCCAACTTCTTTCAAGAAAAACGGTACGTCACTTGTGTGGGTAGGCCTAGTGCCCGCGACAGGAAATGGGCCAAAACGTAATGTGGACACACCACATTTTCACAGTGAAAACGGACCCTTTTTTTGCAAAGTTCCGAGCTGTAGATTTTGAACCCTAGCTCTGCCGGCATCTAGAGAAACATATAAAACCTATACATTTTTGAAAACTAGACACCCAGGGCAATACAGGATGGGGTGACTTGTCTGGCTCTCACCAGGTTCTGTTACCCAGAATCCCTTGGAAACCTCAAACTTTGTAAAAACAAACCACATTTTCCTCACATTTCTGTGGTGGAAAGTTCTGGAATCTGTGTGGATCCACAAAATTCCACCCACCCCGCTTTCCCCAAACTCTTCTGAGAAAAATGGTACCTCACTTGTGTGGGTAGGCCTAGTGCCCGTGACAGGAAACGGCCCAAAACACAACGTGGACACACCACATCTTCACAGTGAAAACGGACCCTTTTTTGCAAAGTGCCTAGCTGTAGATTTTGAACCCTAGCTCTTCTGGCACCTAGGGAAACCTAGCAAACCTACACATTTTTGAAAACTAGATACCCAAGGGAATCCAGGATGGGGTGACTTGTCTGGTTCTCACCAGGTTCTGTTACCCAGAATCCCTTGCAAACCTCAAACTTTGTAAAAAAAACACATTTTCCTCACATTTATGTGGTGGAAAGTTCTGGAATCTGCAAGGATCCACAGAATTCCACTTACCCCGCATTCCCCAACGTCTTCCAAGAAAAATGGTACCTCACTTGTGTGGGTAAGCCTAGTGCCCGCAACAGGAAACGGCCCAAAATGCACCATGGACACACCACATTTTCACAGTGAAAATGGACCCTTTTTTTGCAAAGTGCCTAGCTGTAAATGTTGAACCCTAGCTCTGCCGTCACCTAGGGAAACCTAGCATTTTTGAAAACTATACACCCAGGGAAATCCAGGATGGGGTGACTTGTCTGGCTCTTACCAGGTTCTGTTACCCAGAATCCCTTGCAAACCTCAAACTTTGTAAAAAAAAAACATTTTCCTCACATTTCTGTGCTGGAAAGTTCTGGAATCTCTGTGGATCCACAAAATTCCACCCACCCCGCTTTCCCCAAACTCTTCCGAGAAAAATGGTACCTCACTTGTGTGGGTAGGCCTAGTGCCCGTGACAGGAAACGGCCCAAAACGCAAATTGGACACACCACATTTTCACAGTGAAAACTGACCCTTTTTTTGCAAAGTGCCTAGCTGTAGATTTTGAACCCTAGCTCTGCCGGCACCTAGGGAAACCTAGCAAACCTACACATTTTTGAAAACTAGACACCCAGGAAAATCCAGGATGGGGTGACTTGTCTGGCTCTCACCAGGTTCTGTTACCCAGAATTCCTTGCAAACCTCAAACTTTGTAAAAAAAAAAAGACACATTTTCCTCACATTTATATGGTGGAAAGTTCTGGAATCTGTGAGGATCCACAAAATTCCACCAGCCCCGCTTTTCACAAACTCTTCCGAGAAAAATGGTACCTCACTTGTGTGGGTAGGCCTAGTGCCCGCAACAGGAAACGGCCCAAAACGCAACATGGACACACCACATTTTCACTGTGAAAATGGACCTTTTTTTTGCAAAGTGCCAAGCTGTAGATTTTGAACCCTAGCTCTTCTGGCACCTAGGGAAACCTAGCAAACATATACATTTTTGAAAACTAGACACCCAGGGCAACACAGGATTGGGTGACTTGTCTGGATCCCACCAGGTTCTGTTACCTAGAATCCCTTGCTAACCTCAAACTTTGTAAAAAAATCCACATTTTCTTCACATTTCTGTGGTGGAAAGTTCTGGAATTTGCATGGCTCCACAAAATTCCACCAACGCCGCATTCCCCAAAGTCTTCCGAGAAAAATGGTACCACACTTGTGTGGGTAGGCCTACTGTCCGCGACAGGAAACGGTCCAAAACACAACATGGACCTACCACATTTTCACATTGAAAATTGACCCTTTTTTTGAAAAGTGCCTAGCTGTAGATTTTGAACATTAGCTCTGCTGGGACCTACGGAAACTTAGCAAACCTATACATTTTTGAAAGGTAGACACCCAGGGGAATACAGGATGGGGTGACTTGTCTGGCTCTCACCAGGTTCTGTTACCCAGAATCCCTTGCAAACCTCAAACTTTGTAAAAAAAAACAAATTTTCCTCACATTTCTGTGGTGGAAAGTTCTGGAATCTTTGTGGATCCACAAAATTCCACCAGCCCCGCTTTTCACAAACTCTTCCGAGAAAAATGGTACTTCACTTGTGTGGGTAGGCCTAGTGCCCGTAATAGGAAACGGCCCAAAACACAAATTGGACACACCACATTTTCACAGTGAAAACTGGCCCTTTTTTTTGCAAAGTGCCTAGCTGTAGATTTTGAACCCTAGCTCTGCCGGCACCTAGGGAAACCTAGCAAACCTACACATTTTTGAAAACTAGACACCCAGGAAAATCCAGGATGGGGTGACTTGTCTGGCTCTCACCAGGTTCTGTTACCCAGAATTCCTCGCAAACCTCAAACTTTGTAAAAAATAAACACATTTTCCTCACATTTCTGTGGTGGAAAGTTCTGGAATATGTGTGGATCCACAAAATTCCACCAGCCCCGCTTTTCCCAAACTCGTCCGAGAAAAATGGTACCTCACTTGTGTGGGTAGGCCTAGTGCCCGTGACAGGAAACAGCACAAAACGCAAAATGGACACACCACATTTTCACAGTTAAAAGGACCTTTTTTTTGCAAAGTGCCTGGCTGTAGATTTTGAACCCTAGCTCTGCGGCACCTAGGGAAACCTAGCAAACCTATACATTTTTGAAAGCTAGACACACAGGGGAATGCAGGATGGGGTGACTTGTCTGGCTCTCACCAGGTTCTGTTACCCAGAATCCCTTGCAAACCTCAAACTTTGTAAAAACAAAACATTTTCCTCATATTTCTGTGGTGGAAATTTCTGGAATCTGCGAGGATCCACAGAATTCCACCCACCCCCCATTCCCCAACTTCTTTCAAGAAAAACGGTACGTCACTTGTGTGGGTAGGCCTAGTGCCCGCGATAGGAAATGGGCCAAAACGTAATGTGGACACACCACATTTTCACAGTGAAAACGGACCCTTTTTTTGCAAAGTGCCGAGCTGTAGATTTTGAACCCTAGCTCTGCCGGCATCTAGAGAAACATATAAAACCTATACATTTTTGAAAACTAGACACCCAGGGCAATACAGGATGGGGTGACTTGTCTGGCTCTCACCAGGTTCTGTTACCCAGAATCCCTTGGAAACCTCAAACTTTGTAAAAACAAACCACATTTTCCTCACATTTCTGTGGTGGAATGTTCTGGAATCTGTGTGGATCCACAAAATTCCACCCACCCCGCTTTCCCCAAACTCTTCTGAGAAAAATGGTACCTCACTTGTGTGGGTAGGCCTAGTGCCCGTGACAGGAAACGGCCCAAAACACAACGTGGACACACCACATCTTCACAGTGAAAACGGACCCTTTTTTGCAAAGTGCCTAGCTGTAGATTTTGAACCCTAGCTCTTCTGGCACCTAGGGAAACCTAGCAAACCTACACATTTTTGAAAACTAGATACCCAGGGGAATCCAGGATGGGGTGACTTGTCTGGTTCTCACCAGGTTCTGTTACCCAGAATCCCTTGCAAACCTCAAACTTTGTAAAAAAAACACATTTTCCTCACATTTATGTGGTGGAAAGTTCTGGAATCTGCAAGGATCCACAGAATTCCACATACCCCGCATTCCCCAACGTCTTCCAAGAAAAATGGTACCTCACTTGTGTGGGTAAGCCTAGTGCCCGCAACAGGAAACGGCCCAAAATGCACCATGGACACACCACATTTTCACAGTGAAAATGGACCCTTTTTTTGCAAATTGCCTAGCTGTAAATTTTGAACCCTAGCTCTGCCGTCACCTAGGGAAACCTAGCATTTTTGAAAACTAGACACCCAGGGAAATCCAGGATGGGGTGACTTGTCTGGCTCTTACCAGGTTCTGTTACCCAGAATCCCTTGCAAACCTCAAACTTTGTAAAAAAAAAACATTTTCCTCACATTTCTGTGCTGGAAAGTTCTGGAATCTCTGTGGATCCACAAAATTCCACCCACCCCGCTTTCCCCAAACTCTTCCGAGAAAAATGGTACCTCACTTGTGTGGGTAGGCCTAGTGCCCGTGACAGGAAACGGCCCAAAACGCAAATTGGACACACCACATTTTCACAGTGAAAACTGACCCTTTTTTGCAAAGTGCCTAGCTGTAGATTTTGAACCCTAGCTCTGCCGGCACCTAGGGAAACCTAGCAAACCTACACATTTTTGAAAACTAGACACCCAGGAAAATCCAGGATGGGGTGACTTGTCTGGCTCTCACCAGGTTCTGTTACCCAGAATTCCTTGCAAACCTCAAACTTTGTAAAAAAAAAAGACACATTTTCCTCACATTTATATGGTGGAAAGTTCTGGAATCTGTGAGGATCCACAAAATTCCACCAGCCCCGCTTTCCACAAACTCTTCCGAGAAAAATGGTACCTCACTTGTGTGGGTAGGCCTAGTGTCCGCAACAGGAAACGGCCCAAAACGCAACATGGACACACCACATTTTCACTGTGAAAATGGACCTTTTTTTTGCAAAGTGCCTAGCTGTAGATTTTGAACCCTAGCTCTTCTGGCACCTAGGGAAACCTAGCAAACATATACATTTTTGAAAACTAGACACCCAGGGCAACACAGGATTGGGTGACTTGTCTGGATCCCACCAGGTTCTGTTACCTAGAATCCCTTGCTAACCTCAAACTTTGTAAAAAAATCCACATTTTCTTCACATTTCTGTGGTGGAAAGTTCTGGAATTTGCATGGCTCCACAAAATTCCACCAACGCCGCATTCCCCAAAGTCTTCCGAGAAAAATGGTACCACACTTGTGTGGGTAGGCCTACTGTCCGCGACAGGAAACGGTCCAAAACACAACATGGACCTACCACATTTTCACATTGAAAATTAACCCTTTTTTGAAAAGTGCCTAGCTGTAGATTTTGAACATTAGCTCTGCTTGGACCTACGGAAACTTAGCAAACCTATACATTTTTGAAAGGTAGACACCCAGGGGAATACATGATGGGGTGACTTGTCTGGCTCTCACCAGGTTCTGTTACCCAGAATCCCTTGCAAACCTCAAACTTTGTAAAAAAAACAAATTTTCCTCACATTTCTGTGGTGGAAAGTTCTGGAATCTTTGTGGATCCACAAAATTCCACCAGCCCCATTTCACAAACTCTTCTGAGAAAAATGGTACT
Organism: Calotriton arnoldi; assembly: GCA_963921515.1. Lineage (NCBI taxonomy): Eukaryota > Metazoa > Chordata > Amphibia > Caudata > Salamandridae > Calotriton > Calotriton arnoldi. The sequence continues at coordinate 270,524 of CAWUFW010016203.1, forward strand.
TCACTTGTGTGGGTAGGCCTAGTGCCCGTGATAGGAAACGGCCCAAAACACAAATTGGACACACCACATTTTCACAGTGAAAACTGGCCCTTTTTTTTGCAAAGTGCCTAGCTGTAGATTTTGAACCCTAGCTCTGCCGGCACCTAGGGAAACCTAGCAAACCTACACATTTTTGAAAACTAGACACCCAGGAAAATCCAGGATGGGGTGACTTGTCTGGCTCTCACCAGGTTCTGTTACCCAGAATTCCTTGCAAACCTCAAACTTTGTAAAAAAAAAAGACACATTTTCCTCACATTTATGTGGTGGAAAGTTCAGGAATCTGCAAGGATCCACAGAATTCTACGTACCACGCATTCCCCAAAGTCTTCCAAGAAAAATGGTACCTCACTTGTGTGGGTAGGCCTAGTGCCCGCGACAGGAAACGGCCCAAAATGCAACATGGACACACCACATTTTCACTGTGAAAATTGACCTTTTTTTTGCAAAGTGCCTAGCTGTAGATTTTGAACCCTAGCTCTTCTGGCACCTAGGGAAACCTAGCAAACATATACATTTTTGAAAACTAGACACCCAGGGAAACACAGGATGGGGTGACTTGTCTGGATCCCACCAGGTTCTGTTACCCAGAATCCCTTGCTAACCTCAAACTTTGTCAAAAAATCCACATTTTCTTCACATTTCTGTGGTGGAAAGTTCTGGAATCTGCATGGCTCCACAAAATTCCACCAACGCCGCATTCCCCAAAGTCTTCCGAGAAAAATGGTACCACACTTGTGTGGGTAGGCCTACTGCCCGCGACAGGAAACGGCCCAAAACGCAACATGGACCTACCACATTTTCACTGTGAAAATGGACCCTTTTTTTGAAAAGTGCCTAGCTGTAGATTTTGAACCCTAGCTCTGCTTGCACCTATGGAAACATAGCAAACCTATACATTTTTGAAAGGTAGACACCCAGGGGAATACAGGATGGGGAGACTTGTCTGGCTCTCACCAGGTTCTGTTACCCAGAATCCCTTGCAAACCTCAAACTTTGTAAAAAATAAACACATTTTCCTCACATTTCTGTGGTGGAAAGTTCTGGAATATGTGTGGATCCACAAAATTCCACCAGCCCCGCTTTTCCCAAACTCGTCCGAGAAAAATGGTACCTCACTTGTGTGGGTAGGCCTAGTGCCCGTGACAGGAAACAGCACAAAACGCAAATTGGACACACCACATTTTCACAGTGAAAACTGGCCCTTTTTTTGCAAAGTGCCTAGCTGTAGATTTTGAACCCTAGCTCTGCCGGCACCTAGGGAAACCTAGCAAACCTACACATTTTAGAAAACTAGACACCCAGGGAAATCCAGTATGGGGTGACTTGTCTGGCTCTTACCAGGTTCTGTTACCCAGAATCCCTTGCAAACCTCAAACTTTGTAAAAAAAAAAGACACATTTTCCTCATATTTCTGTTGTGGAAAGTTCTGGAATCTGCGACGATCCACAGAATTCCACCCACCCCCCATTCCCCAACGTCTTTCAAGAAAAATGGTACGTCACTTGTGTGGGTAGGCCTAGTGACCGCGACAGGAAATGGGCCAAAACGTAATGTGGACACACCACATTTTCACAGTGAAAACGGACCATTTTTTTGCAAAGTGCCGAGCTGTAGTTTTTGAACCCTAGCTCTGCCGGCATCTAGAGAAACCTAGAAAACCTATACATTTTTGAAAACTAGACACCCAGGGCAATACAGGATGGGGTGACTTGTCTGGCTCTCACCAGGTTCTGTTACCCAGAATCCCTTGGAAACCTCAAACTTTGTCAAAAAAAACACATTTTCTTCACATTTCTGTGGTGGAAAGTTCTGGAATCTGTGTGGATCCACAAAATTCCACCCACCCCGCTTTCCCCAAACTCTTCCGAGAAAAATGGTACCTCACTTGTGTGGATAGGCCTAGTGCCCGTAACAGGAAACTGCCCAAAACGCAAATTGGACACACCACATTTTCACAGTGGAAACTGACCCTTATTTTGCAAAGTGCCTAGCTGTAGATTTTGAACCCTAGCTCTGCCGGCACCTAGGGAAACCTAGAAAACCTACACATTTTTGAAAACTAGACACACAGGGAAATCCAGGATGGGGTGACTTATCTGACTCTCACCAGGTTCTGTTGCCCAGAATCCCTTGCAAACCTCAAACTTTGTAAAAAGAGAAACACATTTTCCTCACATTTATGTGGTGGAAAGTTCTGGAATCTGTGAGGATCCACAAAATTCCACCCACCCCGCATTCCCCAAAGTCTTCCGAGAAAAATGGTACCTCACTTGTGTGGGTAGGCCTAGTGCCCGCAACAGGAAATGGCCCAAAACACAACGTGGACACACCACATATTCACAGTGAAAACAGACCCCTTTTTTGCAAAGTGCCTAGCTGTAGATTTTGAACCCTAGCTCTTCTGGCACCTAGGGAAACCGAGCAAACCTATACATTTTTGAAAACTAGATACCCAGGGGAATCCAGGATGGGGTGACTTGTCTGGCTCGCACCAGGTACTGTTACCCAGAATCCTTTGCAAACCTCAAAATTTGTAAAAAAAAAACACATACTCCTCACATTTATGTGGTGGAAAGTTCTCGAATTTGCGTGGATACACAAAATTCCATACACCCCACATTCCCCAAAGTCTTCCGAGAAAAAATGGTGTATCACTTGTGTGGGTAGGCCTAGTGCCCGCAACAGGAAACGGCCCAAAACACAACGTGGACACACCACATTTTCACAGTGAAAACGGACGCTTTTTTTGCAAAGTGCCTAGCTGTAAATTTTGAACCCTAGCTCTGCCAGCACCTTGGGAAACTTAGCAAACCTATACATTTTTTAAAACTAGACACCCAGGGTAATCCAGGAAGGGGTGACTTGTCTGGCTCTCACCAGGTTCTGTTACCCAGAATCCCTTGCAAACCTCAAACTTTGTAAAAAAAACACATTTTTGTCGCATTTATGTGGTGGAAAGTTCTGGAATCTGCGAGGATCCACAGAATTCCACATACCCCGCATTCCCCAACGTCTTCCAAGAAAAATGGTACCACACTTGTGTGGGTAGGCCTACTGCCTGCGACAGGAAACGGCCCAAAACGCAACATGGACCTACCACATTTTCACAGTGATAATGGACGCTTTTTTTGCAAAGTGCCTAGCTGTAAATTTTGAACCCTAGCTCTGCCAGCACCTTGGGAAACCTAGCAACCTATACATTTTTTAAAACTAGACACCCAGGGTAATCCAGGAAGGGGTGACTTGTCTGGCTCTCACCAGGTTCTGTTACCCAGAATCCCTTGGAAACCTCAAACTTTGAAAAAAAACACATTTTCCTCACATTTCTGTGGTGGAAAGTTCTGGAATCTGTGTGGATCCACAAAATTCCACCCACCCTGCTTTCCCCAAACTCTTCTGAGAAAAATGGTACCTCACTTGTGTGGGTAGGCCTAGTGCCCGTGACAGGAAACGGCCCAAATTGCAAATTGGACACACCACATTTTCACAGTGAAAACTGACCCTGTTTTTGCAAAGTGCCTAGCTGTAGATTTTCAACCCTAGCTCTTCTGGCACCTTGGGAAACCTAGCAAGCCTATACATTTTTGAAAGCTAGACACCCAGGGGAATCTAGGATGGGGTGACTTGTCTGGCTCTCACCAGGTTCTGTTACCCAGAATCCCTTGCAAACCTCAAACTTTGTAAAAAAACACATTTTCCTCACATTTATGTGGTGGAAAGTTCTGGAATCTGCGTGGATCCACAAAATTCCACCCACCTCGCTTTCCCCAAAGTCTTCCGAGAAAAATGGTACCTCACTTGTGTGGGTAGGCCTAGTGCCCGTGACAGGAAACGGCCCAGAACGCAATGTGGGCACACCACATTTTCACAGTGAAAACTGACCACTTTTTTTGCAATCTGCCTAGCTGTAGATTTTGTACCCTAGCTCTGAAAGCACCGAGGGAAACCTAGCAAACCTATACATTTTTGAAAACTAGACACCCAGGGCAATACAGGATGGGGTGATTTGTCTGGATCCCACCAGGTTCTGTTACCCAGAATCCCTTGCTAACCTCAAACTTTGTCAAAAAATCCACATTTTCTTCACATTTCTGTGGTGGAAAGTTCTGGAATCTGCATGGCTCCACAAAATTCCACCAACGCCGCATTCCCCAAAGTCTTCCGAGAAAAATGGTACCACACTTGTGTGGGTAGGCCTACTGCCCGCGACAGGAAACGGCCCAAAACACAACATGGACCTAACAGATTTTCACAGTGAAAATGGACCCTTTTTTTTTAAAAGTGCCTAGCTGTAGATTTTGAACCCTAGCTCTGCTGGCACCTACGGAAACCTAGCAAACCTATACATCTTTGAAAGGTAGACACCCAGGGGAATACAGGATGGGGTGACTTGTCTGGCTCTCACCAGGTTCTGTTACCCAGAATCCCTTGCAAACCTCAAACTTTGTAAAAAAAACATATTTTCCTCACATTTCTGTGGTGGAAAGTTCTGGAATCTGCGTGGATCCACAGAATTCCACCCAGCCCCCATTCCACAACGTCTTCCAAGAAAAATGGTACGTCACTTGTGTGGGTAGGCCTAGTGCCCGCGACAGGAAATGGGCCAAAACTTAATGTGGACACACCACATTTTCACTGTGAAAACGGACCTTTTTTTGCAAAGTGCCTAGCTGTAGATTTTGAACCCTAGCTCTGCCGGCATCTAGAGAAACCTAGAAAACCTATACATTTTTGAAAACTAGACGCCCAGGGCAATACAGGATGGGGTGACTTGTCTGGCTCTCACCAGGTTCTGTTACCTAGAATCCCTTGCTAACCTCAAACTTTGTCAAAAAATCCACATTTTCTTCACATTTCTATGGTGGAAAGTTCTGGAATCTGCATGGCTCCTCAAAATTCCACCAACGCCGCATTCCCCAAAGTCTTCTGAGAAAAATGGTACCACACTTGTGTGGGTAGGCCTACTGTCCGCGACAGGAAACGGCCCAAAACGCAACATGGACCTACCACATTTTCACAGTGAAAATGGACCCTTTTTTTGAAAAGTGCCTAGCTGTATATTTTGAACCCTAGCTCTGCTGGCACCAACGGAAACCTAGCAAACCTATACATTTTTGAAAGGTAGACACCCAGGGAATACAGGATGGGGTGAATTGTCTGGCTCTCACCAGGTTCTGTTACCCAGAATCCATTGCAAACCTCAAACTTTGTAAAAAAAAACACATTTTCCTCACATTTCTGTGTTGGAAAATTCTGGAATCTGTGTGGATCCACAAAATTCCACCAGCCCCGCTTTCCCAAACTCTTCCGAGAAAAATGGTACCTCACTTGTGTGGGTAGGCCTAGTGCCCGTGACAGGAAACGGCCCAAAACACAAATTGGACACACCACATTTTCACAGTGAAAACTGGCCCTTTTTTTTGCAAAGTGCCTAGCTGTAGATTTTGAACCCTAGCTCTGCCGGCACCTATGGAAACCTAGCAAACCTACACATTTTTGAAAACTAGACACCCAGGGAAATCCAGGATGGGGTGACTTGTCTGGCTCTTACCAGGTTATGTTACCCAGAATCCCTTGCAAACCTCAAACTTTGTAAAAAAAAAAGACACATTTTCCTCACATTTATGTGGTGGAAAGTTCTGGAATCTGTGAGGATCCACCAAATTCCACCCACCCCGCATTCCCCAAAGTCTTCTGAGAAAAATGGTACCTCACTTGTGTGGGTAGGCCTAGTGCCCGCAACAGGAAACGGCCCAAAACGCAACGTGGGCACACCACATCTTCACAGTGAAAACGGACCCTTTTTTGCAAAGTGCCTAGCTGTAGATTTTGAACCTTAGCTCTTCTGGCACCTAGGGAAACCTAGCAAACCTACACATTTTTGAAAACTAGATACCCAGGGGAATCCAGGATGGGGTGACTTGTCTGGCTCTCACCAGGTTCTGTTACCCAGAATTCCTTGCAAACCTCAAACTTTGTAAAAAGAAAAGACACATTTTCCTCACATTTATGTGGTGGAAAGTTCAGGAATCTGCAAGGATCCACAGAATTCCACGTACCACGCATTCCCCAAAGTCTTCCAAGAAAAATGGTACCTCACTTGTGTGGGTAGGCCTAGTGCCCGCGACAGGAAACGGCCCAAAATGCAACATGGACACACCACATTTTCACTGTGAAAATGGACCTTTTTTTTGCAAAGTGCCTAGCTGTAGATTTTGAACGCTAGCTCTTCTGGCACCTAGGGAAACCTAGCAAACATATACATTTTTGAAAACTAGACACCCAGGGCAACACAGGATGGGGTGACTTGTCTGGATTCCACCAGGTTCTGTTACCCAGAATCCCTTGCTAACCTCAAACTTTGTCAAAAAATCCACATTTTCTTCACATTTCTGTGGTGGAAAGTTCTGGAATCTGTATGGCTCCACAAAATTCCACCAACGCCGCATTCCCCAAAGTCTTCCGAGAAAAATGGTACCACACTTGTGTGGGTAGGCCTACTGCCCGCGACAGGAAACGGCCCAAAACGCAACATGGACCTACCACATTTTCACAGTGAAAATGGATCCTTTTTTTGAAAAGTGCCTAGCTGTAGATTTTGAACCCTAGCTCTGCTGGCACCTATGGAAACATAGCAAACCTATACATTTTTGAAAGGTAGACACCCAGGGGAATACAGGATGGGGTGACTTGTCTGGCTCTCACCAGGTTCTGTTACCCAGAATCCCTTGCAAACCTCAAACTTTGTAAAAAAAAAACATATTGTCCTCACATTTCTGTGTTGGAAAGTTCTGGAATCTGTGTGGATCCACAAAATTCCACCAGCCCCGCTTTTCACAAACTCTTCCGAGAAAAATGGTACCTCACTTGTGTGGGTAGGCCTAGTGCCCGTGACAGGAAACGGCCCAAAACGCAAATTGGACACACCACATTTTCACAGTGAAAACTGGCCCTTTTTTTGCAAAGTGCCTAGCTGTAGATTTTGAACCCTAGCTCTGCCGGCACCTAGGGAAACCTAGCAAACCTACACATTTTAGAAAACTAGACACCCAGGGAAATTCAGTATGGGGTGACTTGTCTGTCTGGCTCTTACCAGGTTCTGTTAGCCAGAATCCCTTGCAAACCTCAAACTTTGTAAAAAAAAAAAGAGACATTTTCCTCATATTTCTGTTGTGGAAAGTTCTGGAATCTGCGACGATCCACAGATTTCCACCCACCCCCCATTCCCCAACGTCTTTCAAGAAAAATGGTACCTCACTTGTGTGGATAGGCCTAGTGCCCGTAACAGGAAACTGCCCAAAACGCAAATTGGACACACCACATTTTCACAGTGGAAACTGACCCTTATTTTGCAAAGTGCCTAGCTGTAGATTTTGAACCCTAGCTCTGCCGGCACCTAGGGAAACCTAGAAAACCTACACATTTTTGAAAACTAGACACACAGGGAAATCCAGGATGGGGAGACTTAATTGACTCTCACCAGGTTCTGTTGCCCAGAATCCCTTGCAAACCTCAAACTTTGTAAAAAGAGAAACACATTTTCCTCACATTTATGTGGTAGAAAGATCTGGAATCTGTGAGGATCCACAAAATTCCACCCACCCCGCATTCCCCAAAGTCTTCCGAGAAAAATGGTACCTCACTTGTGTGGGTAGGCCTAGTGCCCGCAACAGGAAATGGCCCAAAACACAACGTGGAAACACCACATCTTCACAGTGAAAACAGACCCCTTTTTTGCAAAGTGCCTAGCTGTAGATTTTGAACCCTAGCTCTTCTGGCACCTAGGGAAACCAAGCAAACCTATACATTTTTGAAAACTAGATACCCGGGGAATCCAGGATGGGGTGACTTGTCTGGCTCGCACCAGGTACTGTTACCCAGAATCCCTTGCAAACCTCAAACTTTGTAAAAAAAAAACACATACTCCTCACATTTATGTGGTGGAAAGTTCTCGAATTTGCATGGATCCACAAAATTCCATACACCCCACATTCCCCAAAGTCTTCCGAGAAAAATGGTGTATCACTTGTGTGGGTAGGCCTAGTGCTCGCGACAGGAAACGGCCCAAAACACAACGTGGACATACCACATTTTCACAGTGAAAACGGACGCTTTTTTTGCAAAGTGCCTAGCTGTAAATTTTGAACCCTAGCTCTGCCAGCACCTTGGGAAACCTAGCAAACCTATACATTTTTTAAAACTAGACACCCAGGGTAATACAGGATGGGGTGACTTGTCTGGCTCCCACCAGGTTCTGTTACCCAGAATCCCTTGCTAACCTCAAACTTTGTAAAAAAAACACATTTTCCTCGCATTTATGTGGTGGAAAGTTCTGGAATCTGCAAGGATCCACAGAATTCCACATACCCCGCATTCCCCAACGTCTTCCAAGAAAAATGGTACCACACTTGTGTGGGTAGGCCTACTGCCCGCGACAGGAAACGGCCCAAAACACAACATGGACCTACCACATTTTCACAGTGATAATGGACCCTTTTTTTGAAAAGTGCCTAGCTGTATATTTTGAACCCTAGCTCTGCTGGCACCAACTGAAAACTAGCAAACCTATACATTTTTGAAAACTAGATACCCAGGGGAATCCAGGATGGGGTGACTTGTCTGGCTCTCTCCAGATTCTGTTACCCAGAATCCCTTGCAAACCTCAAACTTTGTAAATAAAAAACACATTTTCCTCACATTTATGTGGTGGAAAGTTCTCGAATCTGCGTGGATCCACAAAATTCCACGCACCCCCCATTCCCCAAAGACTTCAGAGAAAAATGGTACATCACTTGTGTGGGAAGGCCTAGTGCCCGCGACAGGAAATGGGCCAAAACTTAATGTGGACACACCACATTTTCACAGTGAAAAGGGACCCTTTTTTTGCAAAGTGCCGAGCTGTAGATTTCGAACCCTAGCTCTGCCGGCATATAGAGAAACATAGAAAACCTATAAATTTTTGAAAACTAGACACTCAGGGCAATACAGGATGGGGTGACTTGTCTGACTCTCACCTGGTTCTGTTACCCAGAATCCCTTGCAAACCTCAAACTTTGTAACAAAACACATTTTCCTCACATTTATGTGGTGGAAAGTTCTGGAATCTGCGTGGATCCACAAAATTCCACTCACCTCGCTTTCCCCAAAGTCTTCAGAGAAAAATGGTACCTCACTTGTGTGGGTAGGCCTAGTGCCCGTGACAGGAAACGGCCCAAAACGCAATGTGGGCACACCACATTTTCACATTGAAAACTGACCACTTTATTTGCAATCTGCCTAGCTGTAGATTTTGTACCCTAGCTCTGAAAGCACTGAGGGAAACCCAGCAAACCTATACATTTTTAAAAACTAGACACCCAGGGAAATCCAGGATGGGGTGACATGTCTGGCTCTCACCAGGTTCTGTTACCCAGAATGCCTTGCAAACCTCAAACTTTGTAAAAAAAAACAAATTTTCCTCACATTTATGTGGTGGAAAGTTCTGGAATCTGCGTGGATCCACAAAGATCCATGCACCCCGCATTCCCCAAAGTCTTCCGAGAAAAAGGGTACCTCACTTGTGTGGGTAGGCCTAGTGTCCGCGACAGGAAATGGCCCAAAATGCAACACGGACACACCACATTTTCACAGTGAAAATTGACCCTTTTTTTGCAAAGTGCCTAGCTGTAGATTTTGAACCCTAGCTCTTCTGGCACCTAGGGAAACCTAGCAAACCTATACATTTTTGAAAACTAGACACCCAGGGCAATACAGGATGTAGTGACTTGTCTGGCTCCCACCAGGTTCAGTTACCCAGAATCCCTTGCAAACCTCAAACTTTGTCAAAAAATGTACATTTTCTTCACAATTCTGTGGTGGAAAGTTCTGGAATCTGCATGGCTCCACAAAATTCCACCAACGCCGCATTCCCCAAAGTCTTTTGAGACAAATGTTACCACACTTGTGTGGGTAGGCCTACTGCCCGCGACAGGAAACGTCCCAAAACGCAACATGGACCTACCACATTTTCACAGTGAAAATGGACCCTTTTTTTGAAAAGTGCCTAGCTGTAGATTTTGAACCCTAGCTCTGCTGGCACCTAGGGAACCCTAGCAAACCTATACATTTTTAAAAGGTAGACACCCAGGGGAATACAGGATGGGGTGACTTGTCTGGCTCTCACCAGGTTCTGTTACCCAGAATCACTTGCAAACCTCAAACTTTGCGGAAAAAAAACATATTTTCCTTACATTTCTGTGGTGGAAAGTTCTGGAATCTGTGTGGATACACAAAATTCCACACACCCCACATTCCCCAAAGTCTTCTGAGAAAAATGGTACCTCACTTGTGTGGGTAGGCCTAATGCCTGAGACAGGAAATGGCCCAAAACGCAACGTGGACACACCACATTTTCACAGTGAAAACTGACCATTTTTTTGCAAAGTGCCTAGCTGTAGATTTTGAACCCTAGATATGCCGGCACCTTGGGAAACCTAGCACACCTATACATTTTTGAAAGCTAGACACCCAGGGGAATCTAGGATGGGGTGACTTGTCTGGCTCTCACCAGGTTCTGTTACCCAGAATCCCTTGCAAACCTCAAACTTTGTAAAAAAACACATTTTCCTCACATTTATGTGGTGGAAAGTTCTGGAATGTGCGTGGATCCACAAAATTACACCCACCTCGCTTTCCCCAAAGTCTTACGAGAAAAATGGTACCTCACTTGTGTGGGTAGGCCTAGTGCCGTGACAGGAAACGGCCCAAATCGCAATGTGGGCGCACCACATTTTCACAGTGAAAACTGACCCCTTTTTTTGCAGTGTGCCTAGCTGTAGATTTTGTACCCTAGCTCTGAAAGCACCGAGGGAAACCTAGCAAACCTATACATTTTTAAAAACTAGATACCCAGGGGAATCCAGGATGGGGTGACATGTCTGGCTCTCACCAGGTTCTGTTACCCAGAATGCCTTGCAAACCTCAAACTTTGTAAAAAAAAAACAAATTTTCCTCACATTTATGTGGTGGAAAGTTCTGGAATCTGCGTGGATCCACAAAGATCCATGCACCCCGCATTCCCCAAAGTCTTCCGAGAACAATGGTACCTCACTTGTGTGGGTAGGCCTAGTGCCCGCGACAGGAAACGGCCCAAAATGCAACATGGACACACCACATTTTCACAGTGAAAACGGACCCTTTTTTTGCAAAGTGCCTAGCTGTAGATTTTGAACCCTAGCTCTTCTGGCACCCAGGGAAACCTAGCAAACCTATACATTTTTGAAAACTAGACACCCAGGGCAATACAGGATGGGGTGACTTGTCTGGCTCCCACCAGGTTCTGTTACCCAGAATCCCTTGCAAACCTCAAACTTTGTCAAAAAATCCACATTTTCTTCACATTTCTGTGGTGGAAATTTCTGGAATCTGCATGGCTCCACAAAATTCCACCAACGCCGCATTCCCCAAAGTCTGCCGACAAAAATGGTACCACACTTGTGTGGGTAGGCCTACTGCCCGCGACAGGGAAAGTTCCAAAACGCAACATGGACCTTCCACATTTTCACAGTGACAATTAACCCTATTTTTGAAAAGTGCCTAGCTGTAGATTTTGTACCCTAGCTCTGAAAGCACCAAGGGAAACCTAGCAAACCTATACATTTTCTAAAACTAGACACCCAGGGGAATCCAGGATGGGGTGACATGTCTGGCTCTCACCAGGTTCTGTTACCCAGAATGCCTTGCAAACCTCAAACTTTGTCAAAAAAAACACATTTTCCTCACATTTATGTGGTGGAAAGCTCTGGAATCTGCGTGGATCCACAAAGATCCATGCACCCCGCGTTCCCCAAAGTCTTCCGAGAAAAAGGGTACCTCACTTGTGTGGGTAGGCCTAGTGTCCGTGACAGGAAATTGCCCAAAATGCAACATGGACACACCACATTTTCACAGTGAAAACGGACCCTATTTTTGCAAAGTGCCTAGCTGTAGATTTTGAACCCTAGCTCTTCTGGCACCTAGGGAAACCTAGCAAACCTATACATTTTTGAAAACTAGACACCCAGGGCAATACAGGATGGGGGGACTTGTCTGGCTCCCACCAGGTTCTGTTACCCAGAATCCCTTGCAAACCTCAAACTTTGTCAAAAAATCCACATTTTCTTCACATTTCTGTGGTGGAAATTTCTGGAATCTGCATGGCTCCACAAAATTCCACCAACGCCGCATTCCCCAAAGTCTGCCGAGAAAAATGGTACCACACTTTTGTGGGTAGGCCTACTGCCCGCGACAGGAAAAGTTCCAAAACGCAACATGGACCTACCACATTTTCACAGTGAAAATTAACCCTTTATTTGAAAAGTGCCTAGCTGTAGATTTTGAACCCTAGCTCTGCTGGCACCTAGGGAAACCTAGCAAACCTATACATTTTTGAAAGGTAGACACCCAGGGGAATACAGGATGGGGTGACTTGTCTTGCTCTCACCAGGTTCTGTTACCCAGAATCCCTTGCAAATCTCAAACTTTGTAAAAAAAAAACACATTTTCCTCACATTTCTGTGGTGGAAAGTTCTGGAATCTGCGTGGATACACAAAATTCCACCCACCCCACATTCCCCAAAGGCTTCCAAGAAAAATGGTACCTCACTTGTGTGGATAGGCCTAGTGCTCGTGACAGGAAACGGCCCAAAACGCAAATTGGACACACCACATTTTCACAGTGAAAACTGACCCTTTTTTTGCAAAGTGCCTAGCTGTAGATTTTGAACCCTAGCTCTGCCGGTACCTGGGGAAACCTAGCAAACCTACACATTTTTGAAAACTAGACACCCAGGGAAATCCAGTATGAGGTGACTTGTCTGGCTCTTACCAGGTTCTGTTACCCAAAATCCCTTGCAAACCTCAAACTTTGTAAAAACAAAACACATTTTCCTCACATTTATGTGGTGGAAAGTTCTGGAATCTGCGAGGATCCACAGAATTCCACATACCCAGCATTCCCCAAAGTCTTCCAAGAAAAATGGTACCTCACTTGTGTGGGAAGGCCTAGTGCCCGCGACAGGAAACGGCCCAAAATGCAACATGGACACACCACATTTTCACAGTGAAAATGGACCCTTTTTTTGCAAAGTGCCTCGCTGTAGATTTTGAACCCTAGCTCTTCTGGCACCTAGGGAAACCTAGCAAACCTAAACGATTTTGAAAACTAGACACCCAGGGCAATACAGGATGGGGTTACTTGTCTGGCTCCCACCAGGTTCTGTTACCCAGAATCCCTTGCAAACCTCTAACTTTGTCAAACAATCCACATTTTCTTCACATTTCTGTGGTGGAAATTTCTGGAATCTGCATGGCTCCACAAAATTCCACCAACACCGTATTCCCCAAAGTCTTCCAAGAAAAATGGTACCACACTTGTGTGGGTAGTCCTATTCTCCACGACAGGAAACGGCCCAAAACGCAACATGGACCTACCACATTTTCACAGTGAAAATGGACCCTTTTTTTGAAAAGTGCCTAGCTGTAGATTTTGAACCCTAGCTCTGCTGGCACCTAGGGAAACCTAGCAAACCTATACATTTTTGAAAGGTAGACACCCAGGGGAATACAGGATGGGGTGACTTGTCTGGCTCTCACCAGGTTCTGTTACCAAAATCCCTTGCAAACCTCAAACTTTGTAAAAAAAACACATTTTCCTCACATTTCTGTGGTGGAAAGTTCTGGAATCTGCGTGGATACACAAAATTCCACCCACCCCACATTCCCCAAAGGCTTCCAAGAAAAATGGTACCTCACTTGTGTGGGTAGGCCTAGTGCCTGCGAAAGGAAACGGCCCAAAACGCAACATGGACACACCACATTTTCACAGTGGAAAACGAGCTTTTTTTTGCAAAGTGCCTAGCTGTAGATTTTGAACCCTAGCTCTGTCGGCACCAAGAGAAACCTAGCTAACCTATACATTTTTTAAAGCTAGACACCCAGGGGAATACAGGATGGGGTGACTTGTCTGGCTCTCACCAGGTTCTGTTACCCAGAATCCCTTGCAAACCTCAAACTTTGTAAAAAAAAAAACATTTTCCTCATATTTCTGTGGTGGAAAGTTCTGGAATCTGCGAGGATCCACAGAATTCCACCCACCCCCCATTCCCCAACGTCTTTCAAGAAAAATGGTACGTCACTTGTGTGGGTAGGCCTAGTGCCCGCGACAGGAAATGGGCCAAAACTTAATGTGGACACACCACATTTTCACAGTGAAAACGGACCCTTTTTTTGCAAAGTGCCGAGCTGTAGATTTTGAACCTTAGCTCTGCCGGCATCTAGAGAAACCTAGAAAACCTATACATTTTTGAAAACTAGACGCCCAGGGCAATACAGGATCGGGTGACTTGTCTGGCTCTCACCAGGTTCTGTTACCCAGAATCCCTTGCTAACCTCAAACTTTGTCAAAAAATCCACATTTTCTTCACATTTCTGTGGTGGAAAGTTCTGGAATCTGCATGGCTCCACAAAATTCCACCAACGCCGCATTCCCCAAAGTCTTCTGAGAAAAATGGTACCACACTTGTGTGGGTAGGCCTACTGCCTGTGACAGGAAACGGCCCAAAACGCAACATGGACCTACCACATTTTCACAGTTAAAATGGACCCTTTTTTTGAAAAGTGCCTAGCTGTATATTTTGAACCCTAGCTCTGCTGGCACCAACGGAAACCTAACAAACCTATACATTTTTGAAAGGTAGACACCCAGGGGAATACAGGATGGTGTGACTTGTTTGGCTCTCACCAGGTTCTGTTACCCAGAATCCCTTGCAAACCTCAAACTTTGTAAAAAAAAAACACATTTTCCTCACATTTCTGTGTTGGAAAATTCTGGAATCTGTGTGGATCCACAAAATTCTACCCACCCCGCTTTCCCCAAACTCTTCCGAGAAAAATGGTACCTCACTTGTGTGGGTAGGCCGAGTGCCCGTGACAGGAAACGGCCCAAAACGCAAATTGGACACACCACATTTTCACAGTGAAAACTGACCCTTTTTTTGCAAAGTGCCTAGCTGTAGATTTTGAACCCTAGCTCTGCCGGCACCTAGGGAAACCTAGCAAACCTACACATTTTAGAAAACTAGACACCCAGGGAAATCCAGGATGGGGTGACTTGTCTGGCTCTTACCAGGTTCTGTTACCCAAAATCCCTTGCAAACCTCAAACTTTGTAAAAAAAAAAACACATTTTCCTCACATTTATGTGGTGGAAAGTTCTGAAATCTGCGAGGATCCACAGAATTCCACATACCCCGCATTCCCCAAAGTCTTCAAAGAAAAATGGTACCTCACTTGTGTGGGAAGGCCTAGTGCCCGCGACAGGAAACGGCCCAAAATGCAACATGGACACACCACATTTTCACAGTGAAAATGGACCCTTTTTTTGCAAAGTGCCTCGCTGTAGATTTTGAACCCTAGCTCTTCTGGCACCTAGGGAAACCTAGCAAACCTAAACGATTTTGAAAACTAGACACCCAGGGCAATACAGGATGGGGTTACTTGTCTGGCTCCCACCAGGTTCTGTTACCCAGAATCCCTTGCAAACCTCTAACTTTGTCAAACAATCCACATTTTCTTCACATTTCTGTGGTGGAAATTTCTGGAATCTGCATGGCTCCACAAAATTCCACCAACACCGTATTCCCCAAAGTCTTCCAAGAAAAATGGTACCACACTTGTGTGGGTAGTCCTATTCTCCACGACAGGAAACGGCCCAAAACGCAACATGGACCTACCACATTTTCACAGTGAAAATGGACCCTTTTTTTGAAAAGTGCCTAGCTGTAGATTTTAAACCCTAGATCTGCTGGCACCTAGGGAAACCTAGCAAACCTATACATTTTTGAAAGGTAGACACCCAGGGGAATACAGGATGGGGTGACTTGTCTGGCTCTCACCAGGTTCTGTTACCAAAATCCCTTGCAAACCTCAAACTTTGTAAAAAAACACATTTTCCTCACATTTCTGTGGTGGAAAGTTCTGGAATCTGCGTGGATACACAAAATTCCACCCACCCCACATTCCCCAAAGGCTTCCAAGAAAAATGGTACCTCACTTGTGTGGGTAGGCCTAGTGCCTGCTTCAGGAAACGGCCCAAAACGCAACATGGACACACCACATTTTCACAGTGGAAAACGAGCTTTTTTTTGCAAAGTGCCTAGCTGTAGATTTTGAACCCTAGCTCTGCCGGCACCAAGAGAAACCTAGCTAACCTATACATTTTTTAAAGCTAGACACCCAGGGGAATACAGGATGGGGTGACTTGTCTGGCTCTCACCAGGTTCTGTTACCCAGAATCCCTTGCAAACCTCAAACTTTGTAAAAAAAAAAACATTTTCCTCATATTTCTGTGGTGGAAAGTTCTGGAATCTGCGAGGATCCACAGAATTCCACCCACCCCCCATTCCCCAACGTCTTTCAAGAAAAATGGTACGTCACTTGTGTGGGTAGGCCTAGTGCCCGCGACAGGAAATGGGCCAAAACTTAATGTGGACACACCACATTTTCACAGTGAAAACGGACCCTTTTTTTGCAAAGTGCCGAGCTGTAGATTTTGAACCCTAGCTCTGCCGGCATCTAGAGAAACCTAGAAAACCTATACATTTTTGAAAACTAGACGCCCAGGGCAATACAGGATGGGGTGACTTGTCTGGCTCTCACCAGGTTCTGTTACCCAGAATCCCTTGCTAACCTCAAACTTTGTCAAAAAATCCACATTTTCTTCACATTTCTATGGTGGAAAGTTCTGGAATCTGCATGGCTCCTCAAAATTCCACCAACGCCGCATTCCCCAAAGTCTTCTGAGAAAAATGGTACCACACTTGTGTGGGTAGGCCTACTGCCCGCGACAGGAAACGGCCCAAAACGCAACATGGACCTACCACATTTTCACAGTGAAAATGGACCCTTTTTTTGAAAAGTGCCTAGCTGTATATTTTGAACCCTAGCTCTGCTGGCACCAACGGAAACCTAGCAAACCTATACATTTTTGAAAGGTAGACACCCAGGGGAATACAGGATGGGGTGAATTGTCTGGCTCTCACCAGGTTCTGTTACCCAGAATCCATTGCAAACCTCAAACTTTGTAAAAAAAAACACATTTTCCTCACATTTCTGTGTTGGAAAATTCTGGAATCTGTGTGGATCCACAAAATTCTACCCACCCCGCTTTCCCCAAACTCTTCCGAGAAAAATGGTACCTCACTTGTGTGGGTAGGCCTAGTGCCCGTGACAGGAAACGGCCCAAAACGCAAATTGGACACACCACATTTTCACAGTGAAAACTGACCCTTTTTTTGCAAAGTGCCTAGCTGTAGATTTTGAACCCTAGCTCTGCCGGCACCTAGGGAAACCTAGCAAACCTACACATTTTAGAAAACTAGACACCCAGGGAAATCCAGGATGGGGTGACTTGTCTGGCTCTTACCAGGTTCTGTTACCCAAAATCCCTTGCAAACCTCAAACTTTGTAAAAAGAGAAACACATTTTCCTCACATTTATGTGGTGGAAAGTTCTGGAATCTGCGAGGATCCACAAAATTCTACCCACCCCGCATTCCCCAAAGTCTTCCGAGAAAAATGGCACCTCACTTGTGTGGGTAGGCCTAGTGCCCGCAACAGGAAACGGCCCAAAACGCAACGTGGACACACCACATTTTCACAGTGAAAACGGACCCTTATTTGCAAAGTGCCTAGCTGTATATTTTGAACCCTAGCTCTTCTGGCACCTAGGGAAACCTAGCAAACCTATACATTTTTGAAAACTAGATACCCAGGGGAATCCAGGATGGGGTGACTTGTCTGGCTCTCACCAGGTTCTGTTACCCAGAATCCCTTGCAAACCTCAAACTTTGTAAATAAAAAACACATTTTCCTCACATTTATGTGGTGGAAAGTTCTCAAATCTGCGTGGATCCACAAAATTCCACGCACCCCCCATTCCCCAAAGACTTCAGAGAAAAATGGTACATCACTTGTGTGGGAAGGCCTAGTGCCCGCGACAGGAAATGGGCCAAAACGTAATGTGGACACACCACATCTTCACAGTGAAAAGGGACCCCTTTTTTGCAAAGTGCCGAGCTGTAGATTTCGAACCCTAGCTCTGCCGGCATCTAGAGAAACCTAGAAAACCTATACATTTTTGAAAACTAGACACTCAGGGCAATACAGGATGGGGTGACTTGTCTGACTCTCACCTGGTTCTGTTACCCAGAATCCCTTGCAAACCTCAAACTTTGTAACAAAACACATTTTCCTCACATTTATGTGGTGGAAAGTTCTGAAATATGCGTGGATCCACAAAATTCCACCCACCTCGCTTTCCCCAAAGTCTTCAGAGAAAAATGGTACCTCACTTGTGTGGGTAGGCCTAGTGTCCGTGACAGGAAACGGCCCAAAACGCAATTTGGGCACACCACATTTTCACATTGAAAACTGACCACTTTTTTTGCAATCTGCCTAGCTGTAGATTTTGTACCCTAGCTCTGAAAGCACTGAGGGAAACCTAGCAAACCTATACATTTTTAAAAACTAGACACCCAGGGAAATCCAGGATGGGGTGACATGTCTGGCTCTCACCAGGTTCTGTTACCCAGAATGCCTTGCAAACCTCAAACTTTGTAAAAAAAAACAAATTTTCCTCACATTTATGTGGTGGAAAGTTCTGGAATCTGCGTGGATCCACAAAGATCCATGGATCCCGCATTCCCCAAAGTCTTCCGAGAAAAAGGGTACCTCACTTGTGTGGGTAGGCCTAGTGTCCGCGACAGGAAATGGCCCAAAATGCAACATGGACACACCACATTTTCACAGTGAAAATGGACCCTTTTTTTGCAAAGTGCCTAGCTGTAGATTTTGAACCCTAGCTCTTCTGGCACCTAGGGAAACCTAGCAAACCTATACATTTTTAAAAGGTAGACACCCAGGGGAATACAGGATGGGGTGACTTGTCTGGCTCTCACCAGGTTCTGTTACCCAGAATCCCTTGCAAACCTCAAACTTTGTAAAAAAACACATTTTCCTCACATTTATGTGGTGGAAAGTTCTGGAATCTGCGTGGATCCACAAAATTACACCCACCTCGCTTTCCCCAAAGTCTTCCGAGAAAAATGGTACCTCACTTGTGTGGGTAGGCCTAGTGCCCGTGACAGGAAACGGCCCAAATCGCAATGTGGGCACACCACATTTTCACAGTGAAAACTGACCCCTTTTTTTGCAATGTGCCTAGCTGTAGATTTTGTACCCTAGCTCTGAAAGCACCGACGGAAACCTAGCAAACCTATACATTTTTATAAACTAGACACCCAGGGGAATCCAGGATGGGGTGACATGTCTGGCTCTCACCAGGTTCTGTTACCCAGAATGCCTTGCAAACCTCAAACTTTGTCAAAAAAAACAAATTTTCCTCACATTTATGTGGTGGAAAGTTCTGGAATCTGCGTGAATCCACAAAGATCCATGCACCCCGCATTCCCCAAAGTCTTCCGAGAAAAAGGGTACCTCACTTGTGTGGGTAGGCCTAGTGTCCGCGACAGGAAATTGCCCAAAATGCAACATGGACACACCACATTTTCACAGTGAAAACTGACCCTTTTTTTGCAAAGTGCCTAGCTGTAGATTTTGAACCCTAGCTCTTCTGGCACCTAGGGAAACCTAGCAAACCTATACATTTTTGAAAACTAGACACCCAGGGCAATACAGGATGGAGTGACTTGTCTGGCTCCCACCAGGTTCTGTTACCCAGAATCCCTTGCAAACCTCAAACTTTGTCAAAAAATCCACATTTTCTTCACATTTCTGTGGTGGAAATTTATGGAATCTGCATGGCTCCACAAAATTCCACCAACGCCGCATTCCCCAAAGTCTGCAGAGAAAAATGGTACCACACTTGTGTGGGTAGGCCTACTGCCCGCAACAGGGAAAGTTCCAAAACGCAACATGGACCTACCACATTTTCACAGTGAAAATTAACCCTATTTTTGAAAAGGGCCTAGCTGTAGATTTTGAACCCTAGCTCTGCTGGCACCTAGGGAAACCTAGCAAACCTATACATTTTTGAAAGTTAGACACCCAGGGGAATACAGGATGGGGTGACTTGTCTGGCTCTCACCAGGTTCTGTTACCCAGAATCCCTTGCAAATCTCAAACTTTGTAAAAAAAAAAAACATTTTCCTCACATTTCTGTGGTGGAAAGTTCTGGAATCTGCGTGGATACACAAAATTCCACCCACCCCACATTCCCCAAAGGCTTCCAAGAAAAATGGTACCTCACTTGTGTGGTAGGCCTAGTGCTCGCGACAGGAAACGGCCCAAAACGCAACATGGACACACCCCATTTTCACAGTTGAAAAGGACCTTTTTTTTGGAAAGTGCCTAGCTGTAGATTTTGAACCCTAGCTCTGTCGGCACCTAGAGAAACCTAGAAAACCTATACATTTTTGAAAACTAGACACCCAGAGCAACACAGGATGGGGTGACTTGTCTGGCTCTCACCAGGTTCTGGTACCCAGAATCCCTTGGAAACCTCAAACTTTGTAAAAAGAAAACACATTTTCCTCACATTTCTGTGGTGGAAAGTTCTGGAATCTGCGTGGATATACAAAATTCCACCCACCCCACATTCCGCAAAGGCTTCCAAGAAAAATGGTACATCACTTGTGTGGGTAGGCCTAGTGCCCGTGACAGGAAATGGGCCAAAACGTAATGTGGACACGCCACATTTTCACAGTGAAAACTGACCCTTTTTTTGCAAAGTGCCTAGCTGTAGATTTTGAACCCTAGCTCTGCCGGTACCTGGGGAAACCTAGCAAACCTACAAATTTTTGAAAACTAGACACCCAGGGAAATCCAGGATGAGGTGACTTGTCTGGCTCTTACCAGTTTCTGTTACCCAGAATCCCTTGCAAACCTCAAACTTTGTAAAAAAAACCACATTTTCCTCACATTTATGTGGTGGAAAGTTCTGGAATCTGCGAGGATCCCCAGAATTCCACATACCCCGCATTCCCCAAAGTCTTCCAAGAAAAATGGTACCTCACTTGTGTGGGTAGGCCTAGTGCCCGTGACAGGAAACGGCCCAAAATGCAACATGGACACACCACATTTTCACAGTGAAAACGGAACCTTTTTTTGCAAAGTGCCTCGCTGTAGATTTTGAACCCTAGCTCTTCTGGCACCTAGGGAAACCTAGCAAACCTATACATTTTTGAAAACTAGACACCCAGGGCAATACAGGATGGGGTTACTTGTCTGGCTCCCACCAGGTTCTGTTACCCAGAATCCCTTGCAAACCTCTAACTTTGTCAAAAAATCCACATTTTCTTAACATTTCTGTGGTGGAAATTTCTGGAATCTGCATGGCTCCACAAAAATCTACCAACACCACATTCCCCAAAGTCTTCCGAGAAAAATGGTACCACACTTGTGTGGGTAGTCCTATTCTCCACGACAGGAAACGGCCCAAAACGCAACTTGGACCTTCCACATTTTCACAGTGAAAATTGACCCTTTTTTTGAAAAGGGCCTAGCTGTAGATTTTGAACCCTAGCTTTGCTGGCACCTAGGGAAACCTAGCAAACCTATACATTTTTGAAAGGTAGACACCCAGGGGAATACAGGATGGGGTGACTTGTCTGGCTCTCACCAGGTTCTGTTACCCAGAATCCCTTGCAAACCTCAAAATGGTAAAAAAAAACAAATTTTCCTCACATTTCTGTGGTGAAAAGTTCTGGAATCTGCGAAGATCCACAGAATTCCACCCACCCCCCATTTCCCAAAGTCTTCAGAGAAAAATTGTACATCACTTGTGTGGGTAGGCCTAGTGCCCGCGACAGGAAATGGCCCAAAACGCAATGTGGACACACCACATTTTCACAGTGAAAACGAACCCTTTTTGTGCAAAGTGCCCAGCTGTATATTTTGAACCCTAGCTCTACCGGCACCGAGGGAAACTTAGAAAACCTATACATTTGTGAAAACTAGACACCCAGGGCAATACAGGATGGAGTGACTTGTTTGGCTCTCACCAGGTTCTGTTACCCAGAATCCCTTGGAAACCTCAATCTTTGTAAAAAACAAAAACACATTTTCCTCACATTTCTGTGGTGAAAAGTTCTGGAATCTGCGTGGATCCACAATTTCCACCCATCTCGCTTTCCCCAAAGTCTTCCGAGAAAAATGGTACCTCACTTGTGTGGGTAGGCCTAATGCCCGTGACAGGAAACGGCCCAAAACGCAACGTGGACACACCACATTTTCACAGTGAAAACTGACCCCTTTTTTTGCAAAGTGCCCAGCTGTAGATTTTGAACCCTAGCCCCGCAGGCACCAAGGGAAACCTAGCAAACCTATACATTTTTGAAAACTAGACACCCAGGGGAATCCAGGATGGGGTGACTTGTCTGGCTCTCACCAGGTTCTGTTACCCAGAATCCCTTGCAAACCTCAAACTTTGTCAAAAAAAACAAATTTTCCTCACATTTATGTGGTGGAAGGTTCTGGAATCTGCGTGGATCCACAAAATTCCATGCACCCCGCATTCCCCAAAGTCTTCAGAGAAAAAGGGTACCTCACTTGTGTGGGTAGGCCTAGTGTCCGCAACAGGAAATGGCCCAAAGCGCAACATGGACACACCACATTTTCACAGTGAAAACTGACCATTTTTTTGCAAAGTGCCTAGCTGTAGATTTTGAACCCTAGATCTGCCGGCACCTAGGGAAACCCAGCAAACCAATACATTTTTAAAAACTAAATACCCAGAGGAATCCAGGATGGGGTGACTTGTCTGGCTCTCACCAGGTTCTGTTACCCAGAATCCCTTGCAAAACCTCAAACTTTGTAAAAAAAAATAATTTTCCTCAAATTTCTGTGGTGGAATGATCTGGAATCTGTGTGGTTTCACAAAATTCCACCTAACCCAGCGTTCCCCGAGATCTCTCGATAAAAATTGTACCTCACTCGCGTGGTTTTTGGCCCCGGGCTCGGCGGCCATCCTGGGAAACCTACCAAACCCACACATTTCTGAAAACTAGACAACCAGGGAGTCCAGCGAGGTATGGCTTGCGTGGGCCCCCCAATGTTTTTCTACCCAGAATCCCCTGCAAACTTCTAATTTAGCTGAAAAAATCAAATTTTAATCAAATTTCTGTGTTGGAAAGTTCTGGAATCTGCATGGATCCACAAATTTCCTACCACCCAGCATTCCCCCAATTCTCCCGATAAAATTTTTACCTCACTCACGTGGGTGGGTCAAGTACCCACGACAGGCAAGGACCCACAACATATTGAGACGATATCAAAATTACCTATCACAAAACAATCTGGTTTTGCAAGGGGGGTCACCTGGGTTTTTGGCCCCGAGCTCGGCGGCCATCTTGGGAAACCTCCCAAACCCACACATTTCTGAAAACTAGACACCCGGAGGAGTCTAGCGAGGTATGGCTTGCATGTGACCCCTAATGTTTTCCTACCTAGAATCCCCTGCAAACCTCAAATTTAGCTGAAAAAAAACACATTTCCCACATATTTTTGCGTGGAATCACCGTGCCGGCACAAATGTCCTACCCCACAGCGTTCCTCTCTGTCTCCCGAGTAAAATGATACCTCACTTGTGTGGGTGTCCAATGCAGAATTGGCTAAAAACGTATTTTAAAAAAAGTAGCGCTTAGAATTCTTGGTGGTATACCCTTAATCCCTATGTTTTGGGCTCTTCCCAGTCACAGGCCTTTGCTCCACCCACACAAGTGAGGTATCATTTTACTCGGGAGACTGAGGGGAATGCTGTAGGTTAGGGCATTTGTGCCAGCACGTTGATTCCACACAAACATATGTGGAAAATGTGGTTTTTTACCTAAATTTGAGGTTTGCAGGGGATTCTGGGTAGGAAAACATTGGGGGATCCACGCAAGCCATACCCGCTGGACTCCCCCGGGTGTCTAGTTTTCAGAAATGTGTGGGTTTGGTAGGTTTCCCAGGATGGCCGCCGAGCCCGGGGCCAAAAACCCAGGTGACCCCCCTTGCAAAACCAGGTTGTTTTGTGATAGGTAATTTGTATGTCTCCTCAATACGTTTTGGGCCCTTGCCTGTCACGTGTACTTGACCCACCCACGCGAGTGAGGTAGCATTTTTATCAGGAGACCTGGGGGAACGCTGGGTGGTAGGAAATTTGTGGATCCATGCAGATTCCAGAACTTTCCCACACAGAAATTTGAGAAAAGTTTGAGTTGTTCAGCAAAATGTGAGGTTTGCAGGGGATTCTGGGTAGGAAAACTTTGGGGGGTGCATGCAAGCCATACCTCGCGTGACTCCCCCGGGTGCCTAGTTTTCAGAAATGTGTGGGTTTGGTAGGTTTCCCAAGATGGCCGCCGAGCCCGGGGCCAAAGACCCAGGTGACCCCCCTTGCAAAACCAGGTTGCTTTGTGATAGGTAATTTTGATGTCTCCTCAATACTTTTTTGGCCCTTGCCTGTCGTGGGTACTTGACCCACCCATGCGAGTGAGGTACCATTTTTATTGGGAGACCTAGGGGAACACTGGGTGGTAGGAAATTGGTGTCAGCCCGGTTATTCCACAACTTTCCCACACAGAAATGTGAGAAAAATGTGTTTTTTTCAGCTAAATTTGAGGTTTGCAGGGGATTCTGGGTAGGAAAACGTTTATGGGGCCCATACAAGCCATACCTTGATGGACTCTTCCCGGGTGTCTAGTTTTCAGAAAAGAGTGGGTTTGGTAATTTCTCAAGATGGCCGCTGAGCCCGGGGCCAAAAACCCAGGTGACCCCCCTTGCAAAACCAGGTTGTTTTGTGATAGCTAATTTTGATGTCTCCTCAATACTTTTTTGGCCCTTGCCTGTTGTGGGTACTTGGCACACCCACGCAAGTGAGGTACCATTTTTATCAAGAGACCTGGGGAACGCTGGGTGGTAGGAATTTTGTGTCAGCCTGGTGATCCCACTACATTCCCACACAGAAATTTGAGAAAAAGTTTTTTTTTTAGCTAAATTTGATGTTTGCAGGGGATTCTGGGTAGGAAAATGTTGGGGGGCCCACACAAGCCATACCTTGATGGACTCTTCCCGGGTGTCTAGTTTTCAGAAAAGAGTGGGTTTGGTAGTTTCCCAAGATGGCCGCCGAGTCCGGGGCCAAAAACCCAGGTGACCCCCCTTGCAAAACCAGGTTGTTTTGGGATAGCTAATTTTGATGTCTCCTCAATACATTTTGGGCCCTTGCCTGTCGCGGGTACTTGGCCCACCCACGCAAGTGAGGTACCATTTTCTTTCAGCTAAATTTGAGGTTTTCAGGGAATTCTGGGTAGGAAAACGTTGGTGGGTCCACGCAAGCCATACCTTCCTGGACTCCCCCGGGTGTCTAGTTTTCAAAAATGTGTAGGTTTGGTAGGTTTCCCCAGATAGCCGCCAAGCCCGGGGTGGTGAACTGCGCTCCGTTCGCGGAGTTTGCGGAGTTTTCTGCACTCCGCACTCCGCGGAGCTCGCGGAGTGCAGAAAAATCCGCTTCGCGATGTGCTGCGGAGTTTTTTCCCAGCTCGCGATCGTGAATGGTAAGTTTGCGATCGCAAACGGTAAGTTTGCGAGCGCGAGCTGCCGCTCGGGTAGAATTTCTACCCGAGCGGCAGGAATACCAGCACAAACTGCAGTTCGCACTGCACTCCACCACTCGCGGAACTTCGCTGTGTTTTTTGTAACTTCGCGGAGTTCCACGTAGCAAAACTCCACGAACTACGCCCAGGCCTGCCAAAAACCCAGGTGATCCCCCTTGCAGAACCAGGTCGTTTTGTGGTAGGTAATTTTGATGTCTCCACAGTAGGTTTTGGGGGGTTTTCTGTCATGGGCACTAGGCCTACCCACACGAGTGAGGTACCATTTTTATCGGGAAACTGGGGGTAGCGCTGGGTGGTAGGAAATTTGTGGCGGTCCGGTGATCCTACAACTTTCTCACACAGAAAAGTGAGGAAAACTTGATTTCTTTAGCTAAATTTGAGGTTTACAGGGGATGCTGGGTAGGAAAATGTTGGGAGATCCATGCAAGCCGCACTGCCCTGGACTCCTCTAGGTGTCTAGTTTTCAGAAATGTCTGGGTTTGGTAGGTCTCTCTAGATGGCTGCGGAGCCCGGGACCAAAAACGCAGGTGACACCCTTGAAAAACCAGGTCATTTTGTGATAGATATGTGGACACCTGTGTTTCTGGTCTCGGGCTTGCAGACATCTAGGGAACCTAAATAACCAAGACATTTCTAAAAACTAGACACCCGTGGGAGTCCAGGGAGGTATGGAATATCAGTGTGGAAACGTTGTGGGATCACTGCATGGCACACATTTTATACCATTCAGCGTCCCTCTCAGTCTCCCGATAAAAATGATACCTTACTTGTGTGGTTGGGCCAAGTGCTTATGACATGAAAGGGCCAAAAACGTGTAGAGATTGAGGGGGGCCCAAGGTGGCTTCAGAAGGGCAAATTGTTTATATGTTTTTAGGCAGACGCTACTTTGGGCACCTACACAAGTGAGGTATCATTTTTCTCGCCAGACCAAGGGGAGCGCTGGGTGGTAGGAAATTTGTGCCTGAGCGGTGATCCTACAACTTACCCACACAGAAATGTGAGGAAATTTGACTTTGCAAATAAATTGGAGGTTTGAAGGGGATTCTAGATAAGAAAATGCGGCAGGATCCATGCAAGCCACACCGCCACCCAAGAGTCAGCACACGCACACTACCATCCACGCACACCACCAGCCAAGCGCCATCCACGCACACCGCCAGCCAAGCGACATTAACGCACTCTGCCAGCCAAGTGCCATCCACGCACTCTGCCAGCCAAGCGCCATCCATGCATTCCGCCAGCCAAGCGCCATCCATGCACACCGTCAGCCAAGCGCCGGTCTACCTACACTACCAGCCAAGTGCCACTCCACACACACCACCAGGTAAGCGCCAATCTACCCACATCGTCAACAAGCGCGAGTCCACACACACAAGTAGCCAAGTGCAAGCCCACACACACTGCCAGCAAAATGCCAGCCAAAGGTCAGTACACGCAGACCATCAGCCAAACTTCAGCTCACACACACAAACTCTCCCTGGTTTCTAGTGGTTTTCGGACCCCCGCTTGGGGGTTGATGAGACTAACAATAATACTGAAACAACCAAAATGTGTGCCTAAAAAAAGGGGAGTGACCCGTGCCTATGGGGCTTCTCCCTGACATGCCCAGAAACATATCCCTGGTTCCTAGTGGGATTTCTGCCCACCTGGAGGGGCTGATAAGGGGCTATTGCCCCAATCTGCCTTTCCAGTGGGGGGCAGAAATACTTTTTGGGGTGTGGGGGCATTAGCATGCCCATGCTGGGCAGCCCCCAACCCTACGTATAAAAAAAGCAACATAATCCCTTGTGCCAAGTGGGCTTTATGCCCCCCCGGGGGCAGATATGGGGCTATGGCCCCGATCTGCCTCCCGGGGGGTAGAAATACTGTGGATTTCTGGGGAGGCAGGTTGGGGCAATGCCATGCCCATTATAGGCAGCCCCCACCCCTACAGGCGTAAAAAGAAAAAAAATCCCTGGTGCCTAGTGTGCTTTCTACCCCCCCGGGGGAGCATATTGGGGGCTATTGCCCCCATCTGCCTCCTGGGGGGGGCAGAAAGACTGTGCAATTTAAGAAGGGGTTGGGGGCATTGGCATGCCCATTTTGGGCAGCCCCCACCCCTACAAGCATAAAAACAAAGAAAATCCCTCGTGCCTAGTGTGCTTTCTGCCCCCCCTGGGGGCCAGATTGGGAGCTATTGCCCCTATCTGCCTCCCAGGGGGGGCAGAAAGACTGTGGGATTGGGGGGGGCATTGGCATGCCCATTTTGGGCAGCCCCCACCCCTACAGGGGTAAAAACAAAAAAAATCCCTGGTGCCTAGTGTGCTTTCTGACCCCCAAGGTGGGCAGAATGGGAGCTATTTCCCCCATCTGCCTCCCAGGGGGGGCAGAAAGACTTGGAATTGGGGGGGGTGGGGACATTGGCATGCCCATTTTGGGCAGCCCCCACCCCTACAGACATAAAAACAAAAGAAATCCCTGGTGCCTAGAGTGCTTTCTGCCCCCCGGGGGGTAGATTGGGGGCTATTGCCCCAATCTGGTTCCCAGGGGGGGGCAAAAAGACTGGAATTTGGGGAGGGGGTTGGGGTCATTGGCATGTCCATTTTGGGCAGCCCCCACCCCTTCAGGCATAACAAAAAATCCCTGGGGCCTTGTGTGCTTTCTGCCCCCCGGGGGGCAGATTGGGGGCTATTGCCCCAATCTGGTTCCCAAGTTGGGGCAGAAAGACTGGAATTTGGGGAGGGGGTGGGGGCATTAGCATGCCCATTTTGGGCAGCCCCCACCCCTAAAAGTGCAAAAATAAATCCCTGGTGCCTAGTGTGCTTTCTGCCCTCCCAGGGGGCAGATTGGGTGCTATTGCCCCATATGCACCCCAGGGGGGCAGAAAGACTGTCTGTGTCCAAAGTAATGGTGGGAGCAAAAGCCCTTGCCCAAGGGGCCGCTCCCCCCTCCCTGGTGCCTAGTGGGTGGATCCCTGCTTGGGGATTGCCCTCCTGAGGCGATTCCTGAGCAGGGATCCACTAGGGAGGTGTACCATTGGAAAGGGGATATTCTCCCCTTTCCAATGATACCTCTCCCATCTGCCTCGGTGCTCAGGGGGCTGAGATAGCCCAGTGAGCACAAAGGCAGTGAAACTGAAGCTGAGTTTCAGTTTCAGTTTCTCCGAAATGACGTCAGCGTGACGTGCGCGCTGACGGTCATTTCGGAGAAATAATCAAAACACCATCGGGAGCTGAGGAAGCTCTTCCTCAGCTCCCGAGGGTGTTTTGACAAAACGGGAATCCCTCTGGTGCCCGCACCAGAGGGATTTCCTGTGCCATGTGCGTGGACGGGCGGGAGCCTTCCAACGCACATGAGCACTGGTGTGTCGGACAGCTCCTGGCCGTATGACGCACCGAAAGGGTTAACATCAGGTAAAATGTGTGCACACAGCCTTCAACTCATTACTTGTGTGTAGCTTCTGTTGTTGAACATGGCATGTACACAGTCCATGCCCAAATTACAAATATTTTGCTCGTATGCCATGGGTTACCTCACCCATTTGCATGCCTCAGCCACAACACTGTCTATTTCTTGCGCCCACACACAGCACTTGAACGGTCAATGTTCACACTGCCCTCCCTTGATGAGGCTTCGGATGCTGTTCCTTGCCTACACTCCGCCGTCTGGGTTCAGTCACCGGTGGAGCGATGCTGCTGTGGCTGGAGGCCTCCTCACTCTCCCCTGCACCCAGAATACCTGTGCCAGCTATGTTGGCTGTATGTAGCTGTTCAACAGCAGTGGTGACCTGCACCAACCCCTGGCAACATCCTGGCTGCAGTGTGCCATTTCCACCTGCATGGGCACAGTGTGTCTGGAAAGGACAGCTGTGGCATTGCACAGATGGTTAACTGCCTTGGTGTAACCATCTAGACAGCTAAATAGGCAATGCTTTTCCCTGCGTCTGGAGGCATGGTCCCTCTGCATGGTGGTACAGAGCTCTTTGATGGCTACAGTCATGTTCTTAATACTGTCTGCATTAGCCCTATGACCCTCTGCCACAGTGTTGTTGAGCTCCCTGATGCCGTCCTTAATGTCAGTCATATTGTGATTTAGGGACACCAGCTGCCTTTGCATTGACTGCATGCTTTTAAATTGCAGCCGCTGCACCTTCATCATAGTGCCCTCCAGCCCAGAGAAGACAGAGGATTCCTCCCCTTCGTCAGCGGCATGTTGTGCCCTTGCTCTGCGTCTTATGCGACTGCTGTTGCTACGCTGCACAGGAGACTGGTCATTTTGACGCTGTGCCTGCTCTTCGGGCCTTGACTGTGGCTCATCCTGGATGGCTTCCACTCCTGCCTCCAACTCCTGTAGTGGAGCCACAGTGTACCTGCGTGGTCTTGGTTCAGGTGTTGTTTGTGTTGTGTGGTCTGACTCCTCTTCCCCTGCCTGTTCCTGTAGCTGTGGTGTCTTATCAATTGGTGTTTCTTCACCCTGTGGTGCAGGTTCATCTGTGAATACAAACTAACTACTTATTGTGTGTCCTGCTATCTGTTATTTTCAAACTAAATGTACTTTAGTTGGTATACCTAAATGCTGTGCTTAACTTGGTCATTTACTGGTGTGTCTCAACTGTGGATATGTTTCTCTGTATCAATGTTTTACTATCTTATGTGTGGGACTGCATTTCCCATGATGCATTGCTGGGTGGTAACAGAATTGTGGCATGGAGTGGCAATCATACTTGATAATTGAGTCATTTCTAAGTGGGGTGTTTAGTGAGTAATGGATCAGGGGTAATTTAGCATGCATCCTACCTTGTCTGGAGTTGGGGGTGGATGAGCTGTCAATGTCTGCTATGCCACTGATGGATTCTGGCTGTAGGGTGGACTCCACCAAGTCCTCAAGGGGTGTGGACACCAGCTCTGTAGATGGTCCTCCACCTGTTGTCTTTGCGTACGCAAGCCTGCTTGCAACCTTCTCTTTTGCTCTTGAGCACAAGTCCTAACAGCGCTTGCCTAGGTCCTCTATGGAGCGCTGTGTGACCCCAATGGCATTTACTTTTGCTTGTATGTCCAGCCAGATTTTCCTCTTCTCTGACTCAGGGATGTGCAGGGATTTTTTGCCAAGAATCTGTTCATGGCTCTTCACCATTTCCTCAATGAGGACCTCCAATTCTTTTTCACTGAGTTCTTGTTTCCTTTTGCGTCCTGCAGCCACCTTTGCATTCTCCTGTGTATCCATTGTGTTTTTGTGCCTGTCTTTGCACTCCTAATTGGCTCCTGAGTGGTGTGCTCCTGCTCCCAGCCTCTTACACAGCCTCACGCACTCAGAAACAGCATGGGCAGTCACACTTCCTGGTTTTGATATCATCAGACTGCATCCGAATAGCAGATTTGCTAAATTGCGATTTCTTATTTTGCGAAATCGCAATTACAGATTCGCTGTTTTGGGAATCGGTAATTGCGATTGCCAATATTACTGAATCACAATTTTTTAGCGATTTTTTTACCTGCATAGCGTTTTACAATTCTCAAATAGCGATTCGGTAAAAACGCTGGGCGAAAAAGGAAATCACATACTTGGGAATTAGAATAACTCCTAGACTACTGGACCTTTATAAGGCAAATTACCCCCCACTTCTCAAAAAAGTGAAAGCACATCTATGTAGATGATCTCCCATGTATCTCTCATGGTTGGGTCGCATTCTGGCGATCAAGATGATGATACTGCCTAGAGTCTTGTACCTTTTCCAAGGCCTCCCGATTGAGATAAAACAAAAGTTCTTCGCCACATTAAAATCGTTAATCACCCGCTTTATTTGGGGAGGGAAAAGGGCACGATTGGTATTTCGACAACTCCGGCTTCCGAAATGAAAGGGGGGCCTAACATTACCAGACATGAATCTCTACTACAAAGCAGCCCAACTCAGAGTGATTACTGAATGATCATCCGGGTATCCAACAAACACTGGTTACATATGGACAGAGAAGTGGCAGGAAGGAGTATATGGGACCTACTTTGGAAACCCAAAGCGGAGCGACTGCCTAATGTTTACCTGAGTACACCTACTAAAACCACCCTTAAGGTGTGAGACAATATGCATAGGGTAACTGGCTTGACCAGATTCCCATCACTCTTCACTCCCATACACCATAACCCAGCATTCCCGCCCGCACATGCACCGGGACCATTCGATGCATGGAAAGAAGGGGGGTGTCGCACAATTTCTGACCTGTTCCACAATTGGGACATCCTCACATTCGAACATTGCCAGAGGGAGTTTAAACTCACATCCAACAAATACTATCACTACACTCAGCTTAGACACTCTGTACTCACCAGGGGAGTTCGGGAGGTCGCAACTTGGGAGCTCACACCCATAGAGAAACTAGTGAAATTGGAAAAGGGCACAAAAGGAACCATATTGCACCTCTATAAGATACTACAGTCCACATTGCATATTGAGCAACCCAGACATAGGTTGTTCTGGGAGCATATGTTGGGGGAAAGCATCACAGACAAACAATGGGACAAATTATACATAGAAATACACAAATTCAACCGCTCCATGGGAATGCGGGAAGCTCACTATAAAGTACTTAATGATTGGTACATGTACCCCACGAAACTCAAATTGATCTTTCCCGAGACTTCTGATTTATGCTGGAGAGGTTGTGGACTCCAAGGGGATTTTAGGCACATTTGGTGGGACTGCCCAACAATCCGACCATTCTGGTCAGAGATCTTGGCACAGATTAAGGATATATCGGGTTACCCCATTCCCTCTGACCTGGGGCCAATCCTACTGGGGCTTAGATCTGACGCTCTCAAATGACAAAAGGTTAGCGATAGAACCATCCTCTGTCTGTGTTTAGGAGCAGCAAAAATGGCACTGGCGGTGGCTTGGAAACAGAGAGAGGCCCCATCTATGACCCAATGGCATGCTCGACTATGGCAGGCCCTCACCATGGAGAGAATGGCGAGTGTACTAGCGGACACCTTCAAAAACTTCGAATATACCTGGGGACCCCTGGTAGAGTTTCTATTGTAGGGACTCCATTTGTTTGCGTGCCCTACACAGACACGGGCACTTCACCTTTTTCAATTTTAGGAAATAGGGGGGCTAGTGGGGACCAGGGGAAGGTGACATAGGAAAGTCACATCCAGGGGACCCTGTGAACAGTCCAGGCAATCCTCACGTTGAAACGCGCTTCGGTGAAGCTCTGTGCACCCCTAAGGTGGGGGGAGGTGTGGGAGGGGGGAACGTAAGAGGGATTTTAATGTTCATTGACTAATGTATAAGAAAGACTAATAGTGCTATTGCGCTGTCTCTCTTAAAGTTATTTGTATTTCTCTTCTCCGAAACAAAGCAACTGTACCACCTTATAGCCTACCATAGTTTGAAGAGAATGAAGAGACTGGAATGGCACTATGTAATGATATGCTTTGAAATATTTCAATAAAAAGATTGTTGATAAAAGAAAATCATCTTTACTAAAATATGCATTTTTACATTCTGAGTTCAGGCATACAAAACTCCATATCTCTATCTTGTCACCATGGGAAGTTATACTTGTAAGATGTTACAGAGTATCTCCCTTTCTATCATATTGGACAGTTAGCCTTTCAATAGTGAAAAATGAAATACACTGCATTTCACTATCAGGACATGTCACACACACCAGTGCATGTCCTACCTTTCACATACACTGCACCCTGATCATATGGGTATCATGGGCCTACCTTAGGGGTGACTTATATGTAATAAAAGGGAAGGTTAGGGCTTGGCAAGTGGGTGCACTTGCCAAGTCGACATGGCAGTAAAAACTGCACGCAGACACTGCAGTGGCAGGTCTGAGATACCTTTACAGGTCTACCTCTGTGGCTAGCACAATCAGTGCTGCAGGCCCACTAGTAGCATTTGATTTACAGGCCCTGGCACTCTCAGTGCACCTTACTAGTGACTTGCCAGTAATTCAAACATGCCAATCATGTGAAACACCAATCCATAACATAATTTACAGTAGGAGCACTTGCACTTTAACACTGAACAGCAGTGAGAAAGTGCGCAGAGGCACTAAACCAGCCAAGCAGAGACATAAACCATGAGGTCAGAAAGCATAAAGACAGGGGAAACACGCCAAAACATGCCAGGCCTAACAACACCGTAGGGCTGTGATCTAAGAATTGGAGGGATGAGTTGAAGGAAGGTTTAGAATGTTGAGATCTGACTTACATGCAGTGGAATAAAGAAGTGTAAAATTACTCTCTGTGTGTGGGGTGGTTGTTGGTGGGTACCTGGGCTGGCAGGATCCTACAACTGGCAACGACTTAGGGGATATGAAGTCTGTACACTGAAAGTGCTCTTTCAGAGAGTTTGCTGTGGTTCAGCAAACTGCTTGTGCTTAGGTGTTGTTACAGTTGGTGTGTTTGCGTATTGTCCAGCTCAATTTTGTGTCCAAGTCAATGGTTTTAGTACTTTTGGTGCCATACTGAGCATGTTCCTCACGGGAAATATCCTGTGACTGGCTGTAAACCCCAAGTCGTGAACACTAAGGGGTCGATTCCGATTCGGGCCGGAAAAAGCACCGACCGACTCGGAGCCGGAAAAATTACCGACCGACACGTACCAGTGGCGCCCGACACGCCAAGTACGATGCAAGCCGCGATAAATCCGACCGACACGTCAGGAAACCAAGCCGACCGACCGAGCCGCTCGGAAAATAGCAATCCGGCCGGAAAAACACGCGAATTCAACCGACCGACACGCACCCGGAACAAATCCGACCGAATCGTACCCGCCAACTCCAACCCGCAAAGTACGATGCAAGGCGCGAAAACACGACCGAGTCGGACGGAGGACAAGCCGTACGACCGACACGCATACAAAACCGAGCCGAAGCAACACAATACACCGCGACCGACGCGTACGCAGCATACAAAACTGCACAAACACAGCGTGAACGAAACGGAAAACACCGTACGAGACCAATGCAGGGTCCGACTCGGTCACAAGAACGTTTCCAACATACACAAACAGCACAAAGGAAAAATCAACCAAAAAAAGGCCAAACAAGCAATTACCAAGCCAATAAATACTGGGGGGTGGGGACAGAGAACAAAGACACACCCACAACTCCACCTATATAAAGGACACAAATCACTACCATGAGCCTTTGCAAATGCCATTCCACTGCCAGCACCCAAGAGAAAGCAACCACACACCC
Source organism: Calotriton arnoldi (assembly GCA_963921515.1). Classification (NCBI taxonomy): domain Eukaryota; kingdom Metazoa; phylum Chordata; class Amphibia; order Caudata; family Salamandridae; genus Calotriton; species Calotriton arnoldi. Next base: position 305,377 of record CAWUFW010016203.1, read on the forward strand.
ACAGCTCATCCCTCACACAAGCCACACACCAGCAGCACACCAACAAATACCTACCTCACATACACCCAGCACAACACACACCCACACACCCTCACCTGCACACCAACACACACATCACCCACCATCACCACCCATCACCATGCCCCCCAAGAAGAATCACAAGTTCCTAGATTGTGAATTGGAAGTCCTGGTAGACGAGATCCTCAGGGTAGAGCCACAGCTGTTTGGCACATTGGTCCAACAGACCCCCATGTCGCAGAAAACCAAGATGTGGGAGAGGATCATCAACAGGGTGAACGCCCAATCACCATGTCGGCGCACAAAGACCGACATCCAGAACAGGTGGTATGACGTGCGCAGGAGGGTACGGAAACTGCTGAAGCAAGACTACATCAACAGCCAACACACCGGCAGTGGCCCTCCTGCCAAGCCAATATACCTCAGGCCCTGGGAGGAGAAGGTGCGGGCCATCCTACCGCCAGTGAGCATATATGGACTAGAGGACATCCCAGAGCCTGGTGAGTACACAACAAATGTACACAATATACTGCCACAAAACACACACACATCACTGTCAAGGGGAAAGTCAAACCATGCACTCATAGCAATCACACAGCAACCAGAACAGAATCATCCCAAAATGTGTATGTCAGTCAGAGAAACACAACACATGCCATCAAAAAAGTCACATCCAACTGTGCCAACACATGTACAAACACAACCACAACTACAGCTAGGCAGTGGCACAAATAGAACTAACACACACATCCACACATGTAGCCACCACAACAACACCAACACACAGTGAAGACCACTCAAAGGAAGGAATTCAGCGTATGCTGGCCAAGTCAGTGTAGCCAATAGCATCATGGGAGTCGCAGTCACACATATTGCCCCCCACAACTGTCCCATCAACACCACCATGAACCATGCGCACATCACAGGGAGTGGAGAAGGACTCACAAGATGGCTGACACTGGCTACTGCTGTGAGGAGCACAAGGCCCTGCTGGCAACTGTGCACCAACAAACAGCAGGACACCACTGACTGACATCCTGAGAGACAACTTACACTCCCTGCAATGCAAGCACGTTCCATGGTGGGATATCTGGCTGGCTGGGTGGGAAGGGGGACTTGCAGCACTGACCATAGTCACCAGCACCTCCCCTCACACCCCCCCCAACACAAACTCCACAGTACCCACCTGGTAGAATGCAATGCCCTCCATCCTAACACAAGATCCCACAAAGCACCACCACCCTGGGTTATGTTGTGTGAAGCACAGGGACACTCTTGGGACTCTTAGCCAAACAACTGCCAGGACAACACTCCCAGCCATCCTGTCAGCACAGCCAGCCCACCCCACAGGGAAGCAGAGTCAAAAGGAAGGAAGCATGGGCATGCTGGGAAGGGGGTGGAGGCAATAGCATGATGGGAGTCGTAGTCAGACATTGCTCAGCCTCACAACTGGCCCATCAACACCACCCTGAACCATGCTCACATCACAGGGAGTGGAGAAGGACTCACAAGATGGCTGACACTGGCTACTGCTGTGGGGAGCACAAGGCCCTGCTGGCAACTGTGCACCAACAAACAGCAGGACACCACTGACTGACATCCTGAGAGACAACTTACACTCCCTGCAATGCAAGCACGTTCCATGGTGGGATATCTGGCTGGCTGGGTGGGAAGGGGGACTTGCAGCACTGACCATAGTCACCAGCACCTCCCCTCACACCCCCCCCAACACAAACTCCACAGTACCCACCTGGTAGAATGCAATGCCCTCCATCCTAACACAAGATCCCACAAAGCACCACCACCCTGGGTTATGTTGTGTGAAGCACAGGGACACTCTTGGGACTCTTAGCCAAACAACTGCCAGGACAACACTCCCAGCCATCCTGTCAGCACAGCCAGCCCACCCCACAGGGAAGCAGAGTCAAAAGGAAGGAAGCATGGGCATGCTGGGAAGGGGGTGGAGGCAATAGCATGATGGGAGTCGTAGTCACAGACATTGCTCAGCCTCACAACTGGCCCATCAACACCACCCTGAACCATGCTCACATCACAGGGAGTGGAGAAGGACTCACAAGATGGCTGACACTGGCTACTGCTGTGGGGAGCACAAGGCCCTGCTGGCAACTGTGCACCAACAAACAGCAGGACACCACTGACTGACATCCTGAGAGACAACTTACACTCCCTGCAATGCAAGCACGTTCCATGGTGGGATATCTGGCTGGCTGGGTGGGAAGGGGGACTAGCAGCACTGACTATAGTCACCAGCACCTCCCCTCACCCCCCCCAACACAAACTCCACAGTACCCACCTGGTAGAATGCAATGCCCTCCATCCTAACACAAGATCCCACAAAGCACCACCACCCTGGGTTATGTTGTGTGAAGCACAGGGACACTCTTGGGACTCTTAGCCAAACAACTGCCAGGACAACACTCCCAGCCATCCTGTCAGCACAGCCAGCCCACCCCACAGGGAAGCAGAGTCAAAAGGAAGGAAGCATGGGCATGCTGGGAAGGGGGTGGAGGCAATAGCATGATGGGAGTCGTAGTCACAGACATTGCTCAGCCTCACAACTGGCCCATCAACACCACCCTGAACCATGCTCACATCACAGGGAGTGGAGAAGGACTCACAAGATGGCTGACACTGGCTACTGCTGTGGGGAGCACAAGGCCCTGCTGCCAACTGTGCACCAACAAACAGCAGGACACCACTGACTGACATCCTGAGAGACAACTTACACTCCCTGCAATGCAAGCACGTTCCATGGTGGGATATCTGGCTGGCTGGGTGGGAAGGGGGACTAGCAGCACTGACTATAGTCACCAGCACCTCCCCTCACCCCCCCCCAACACAAACTCCACAGTACCCACCTGGTAGAATGCAATGCCCTCCATCCTAACACAAGATCCCACAAAGCACCACCACCCTGGGTTATGTTGTGTGAAGCACAGGGACACTCTTGGGACTCTTAGCCAAACAACTGCCAGGACAACACTCCCAGCCATCCTGTCAGCACAGCCAGCCCACCCCACAGGGAAGCAGAGTCAAAAGGAAGGAAGCATGGGCATGCTGGGAAGGGGGTGGAGGCAATAGCATGATGGGAGTCGTAGTCACAGACATTGCTCAGCCTCACAACTGGCCCATCAACACCACCCTGAACCATGCTCACATCACAGGGAGTGGAGAAGGACTCACAAGATGGCTGACACTGGCTACTGCTGTGGGGAGCACAAGGCCCTGCTGCCAACTGTGCACCAACAAACAGCAGGACACCACTGACTGACATCCTGAGAGACAACTTACACTCCCTGCAATGCAAGCACGTTCCATGGTGGGATATCTGGCTGGCTGGGTGGGAAGGGGGACTAGCAGCACTGACTATAGTCACCAGCACCTCCCCTCACCCCCCCAACACAAACTCCACAGTACCCACCTGGTAGAATGCAATGCCCTCCATCCTAACACAAGATCCCACAAAGCACCACCACCCTGGGTTATGTTGTGTGAAGCACAGGGACACTCTTGGGACTCTTAGCCAAACAACTGCCAGGACAACACTCCCAGCCATCCTGTCAGCACAGCCAGCCCACCCCACAGGGAAGCAGAGTCAAAAGGAAGGAAGCATGGGCATGCTGGGAAGGGGGTGGAGGCAATAGCATGATGGGAGTCGTAGTCACAGACATTGCTCAGCCTCACAACTGGCCCATCAACACCACCCTGAACCATGCTCACATCACAGGGAGTGGAGAAGGACTCACAAGATGGCCGACACTGGCTACTGCTGTGGGGAGCACAAGGCCCTGCTGGCAACTGTGCACCAACAAACAGCAGGACACCACTGACTGACATCCTGAGAGACAACTTCCACTCCCTGCAATGCAAGCACGTTCCATGGTGGGATATCTGGCTGGCTGGGTGGGTGGGAAGGAGGTCTGGCTGTCAACCAAACACAATCAATGCAGACCATGTTCACACCCCAGAGAATACATAGAAATGCCCAAATAATGCAGGACAATGTGCCACACCAATATCAACCCCTGACTGTGACGACTTAGGACAATACAATGTACAGGCCCGCACCCCGAGGCACAGTCACAACTGTCAGGTGTGTCAACCACTGATGCCTGCAGAAACATGACATACATTGTTTGTGTCTCCCAAAAACAGGTGATGATAGGGACACAGCAGCAGACGCTGAGGAGTCCCAGTCCCAGGCTCAAGAGGATGCCGAGCTCACTGGCGTCGTACAGCCTCTGTCCTCCTCGGACGATGAAGAACAACCTGGCACATCCGGTGCAAGTCAACATGCTGCACCAGCAGGACCACCAGCTGCAGCACCAGCAGGTCCACCAGCTGCACCCCCTGCACCCACCCCTCCAACGACTGTCACCACGAATACCATCCCTGCCGACATGGACAGAATAAGGAACAACACCAGCGCAGTGACCCTGGACCAACCTGGGGCCATGGACACCACCACCACCACCAACCCCCAAGGTGGACCAGGGTTATCTGTGCGTGCAACTGCACACACTGCACATGTCAGCAGGGGTGGTGGGAGGGGTGGGAGACAGAGGTCGCTGCTTGCAGACGTTGCTGGTGTGCATGAAGACCCACAACTGGTACGCATAGCTGATGCGTACCAGTCCAGCACCGGAGAGCTCAGCCAGGTAGTGGGGCTCCTCAGAGACATCAAACAGCAGCAGGCTGCCCATCATGCCCGCTTGGACTCCCACATGTCCCACGTGGAGTCACACATGTCACGTGTGGACTCCCACATGTCACGTGTGGACTCCCACATGACCCGCGTGGAGTCCAAGTGGGATGTACTACATGAGATGACGGCGGTGCACAGGGACATTTTACAATGCCTCCGCCAGATGAACAGCAACCAGTCCACACCTCCCTGTGTGCCAACAACATCTGGCACCGAACAAACTGCAACTGCCACAGGGAGGGAGGAGGACTCTGGCGGAGAGTCCCCTGCACCGCAGCAGCCTGCACTTGAGGGCCCCCCCCAAGAAGAGGGGTCGTCCGAGGAGGGGAAAGTGAGAGGCTGATGGCCAAGCGCAACTCCCAGGAAGCCTGAACCTGTTCTGGATTTTCGCCTTTGTGCACAGACTGTTCACCCTGTTGATGGCAACACTACTCCCACACATTGCATGGGGAGTACAAGTTGGAACAATGTGTCAGACAACTGTGGCCCCGATACTGGGGATCCTGTCTACCTGGACTTTCTATTCATCTAGGAACTTGGGATTGCAAGATTCATGTACAGCACAATCCATCCTATGCACTATTATCACAGATGTATCACAATAAACACAATAATACACCATACTTGCCTCTGTCGTGATTCCAACGTGGGTGTTGTTATGGGGTTGATGAACAGCAAAATTACACTGTGTATGCGAACTGCAACAGCAAGGACAACACAGGCATGTGAGTACAGGCAACGTGACACATATGAGGGAGACACACCACCAGGGCTACACAACACATACACACCTAGGCCATCTGACTCATTGCCTACACTGATGTTGCCAGGGAAGACGGTGCAATGCACAGACACCACACCCATTCCCAGTTGTAGTCAAGTAGCCCACAGGTGCAGTAAGCAAATGGCAGTCAAATGTGTGACCACAGACAACGCACATCACTAAGTGAAGCACAGGTTTATTACACAGTAGCAACATGCCGTAACCACTACAGATGCAAGGTAACCCCACCTGGTAGCGGGCACACAGTCAACAACTGTAGACAGAAGGAAGTCCATGAGTGTGGCGCACATCACCTGTAGGGACACAACAGCTACCAGCCTGGATGTGCAATCACGTCGTCGGTGGACACAGTTGACCAAACGAATCTGAAAGTACCCTGTGAAGGACAGAAATGACACACAGTCAAAAGCAATGCAGTACAGGACAGAACAGCAAAACTCATGCACAATACATGTTACAAGATACCCACCCAGAACCAAGTTAGCATGTCAACACTGTTGGGGAGTACAGCCCACCTGTCACCACACATCGCAACACACATCCTGTCAAGTAGCCCATGGACACACTCCAACAGCACCAGAGCACCACCCACACATCATGCCAACTCACATCATTCACATGACACCTCAGGATACTCACATTCAGCTAAAGAAGTTGGTGATGAGCTGTGTGCGGACATCACCATCACCATCATCATCATCATCGTCACTGGCATCGTGGTCCAGGCCAGGATCCTCCACAGGTGGCGGATGTTGGTCATCGTCATCCTGGATGAGAGGCAACTCCTTCCGCACTGCCAGGTTGTGGAGCATGCAGCAGACGATGATAATCTTGCACACTTTCGCAGGGGCATATGGGAGGGACCCTCCGGTCTTGTCCAGGCAGCGGAAGCGGCTCTTCAGGAGACCAAAGGTCCGCTCAATCACTCTCCTGGTCCGACCATGTGCCTCATTGTAGCGCATCTGGGCAGGTGTCACAGGGTTCCTGAGGGGTGTCAGCAACCACGGCATGTTGGGGTATCCCGAGTCACCTACGGACAGACAAGTGCACATCAGCTGACTTGGAAAAGTGGGCGGAATACTACAGATCAGATCACACACAATGGCACAAAGTCAGTACACACCGACAAGCCAGGCACGCTGGTTCTGCATCTGTGCCATCAACCTGGGGATGCGACTACTCCTCATCACAAAGGCATCGTGTGCTGAACCAGGGAAACGGGCACACACGTGTGTGATGGTCATGTCTGCAAGACACACCACCAGTGCATTGACCGAGTGGTAGTGCTTGCGGTTCCTGTAGGCCTGCTCCTGGGCCTGTGGTGGTACCAAAGCCACATGTGTCCCATCAATGGAGCCAATGACATGCGGCATCCTCCCCAGGGCATAAAAGTCACTCTTCACGTCAGTGAGTCGTCGCAGTCTAGGGAAATAGATGTACCGGTTCAGGAAGAGCAACATTGCCGCCAAAACATCGCGGAGCACACGGCTGAACATGGTCTGTGACATCCCACCAGCAGACGCCACAGTATGTTGGAAGGTACCGGTGGCAAAGAAGTGTAGGGCTGCCATCACCTTCACCTTGGGGGTCAGCGCTGTAGGATACGGCCGGCCAGGCTGCAAATGTGGGGACAACTGCACTGCCAAATCCTCAATCAGCTGCCTGGTGAAGCGGTACCGTCGGATGCTGTCCCGTTCCACCATCGTTGCCAGGTCTGGGAATGGCCGATGGACAGCAGGAGCCCTGCAGTGCAGAGGAGAAGTAAGCAAGATCGTCAGTCACCCCACATATGCGGCATTGAACACACTCAAGATCCCAACATACATCATCATGAGGCACAACTACATGAAGTGTGCAGTACCGGAACGACATTTATGGTACATACATGGCCAACATCTGTCAACACGGTCCTACAGGTGGCATCAATTTGTCCCAGGTTGGCCCATTGGATATCATGATGCTGTGTCACAGTCACCCCCCAGTGACATGTGAGGACAGATGTGCCCCAGGCACCACAGCTCAACGACAGGCACATTCCCAGGGACCCTGTAATGCCACATGGACACTGGCATCACCTGGAGTATCATGTGTACACCACAACAAAACAAACATGACCCCCACAGGTAGTGGCCACACTTGCCATGGCAGGAGAGCCATGGACGTCTGTGACACACACGCACAACATCAGAGTCCATGCACACACAACGTGGATGTGGAGACTGTCTCCCATTGTGCACATGAAATCAGAGACATTGTAAACACTACATGCACAAAGACTGTGGAGGGCCATCACTATTGTGCCACTGGGACACCCTGGCTCAAACATACCGTCCCACATGGGACTCACGGGGTATGTGACATGACATACACAAACACCACTGTGAAATGTGACCATGGCACATGCACAGATATGAACAGTTGCACATCACAGTGGTCACGTACACGTAACACCCAGGATCCTGTCCCCATGAACACGTGCACAGCCTGGGGGTGGCTGCCCACAGGTGACACCCACAGGACAACATGTACACCAACATACACACAATAGGAAATGCAGCCTTACATGCCTTATGATAAGGTTTGGACAGGCTGTCGTGATGTAGGTGTGCCCCTCACTCCCTGGGAGCTATCTGTGGCTGGCATATGTCCATCTGAGACAGGCATGCTGACATATGCCAGTCACATGTACAGTGATGCGTTGAACAGCAATGGACCGATCGGTGCCTCCGGCCGGCCCATTGCATTCAATGTGTGCGGGTACGCGTTGTACCCCTGTGCGCGTTGTACTGCAATGGACCGATCGGTGCCTCCGGCCGGCCCATTGCTTTCAATGTGTGCGGGTACGCGTTGTACCCCTGTGCGCGTTGTACTGCAATGGACCGATCGGTGCCTCCGGCCGGCCCATTGCTTTCAATGTGTGCGGGTACGCGTTGTACCCCTGTGCGCGTTGTACTGCAATGGACCGATCGGTGCCTCCGGCCGGCCCATTGCATTCAATGTGTGCGGGTACGCGTTGTACCCCTGTGCGCGTTGAACTGCAATGGACCGATCGGTGCCTCCGGCCGGCCCATTGCTTTCAATGTGCGGGTACGCGTTGTACCCCTGTGCGCGTTGTACTGCAATGGACCGATCGGTGCCTCCGGCCGGCCCATTGCATTCAATGTGTGCGGGTACGCGTTGTACCCCTGTGCGCGTTGAACAGCAATGGACCGATCGGTGCCTCCGGCCGGCCCATTGCTTTCAATGTGTGCGGGTACGCGTTGTACCCCTGTGCGCGTTGTACTGCAATGGACCGATCGGTGCCTCCGGCCGGCCCATTGCTTTCAATGTGTGCGGGTACGCGTTGTACCCCTGTGCGCGTTGTACCTCAATGGACCGATCGGTGCGCACCCATTGACAATGGGCTTGCCTGGCAACGGACGCGTTTTCGAATATTCGAACGAGTCGGTTGCTGGAAAATCAGTTGGTCACCCACAACAATGTTGCAAAATCATGTATGTCATGAAGTTGAAATTTTGAAGGATGCTGTGGGCGTGTTTTGGTGCTGCTATTCCATGGATTGGCCAGATTCAGAAGATGCAAACGACTTGGACCTATCACTTTGGACACAAGGGACAGTATCTGCCTCTCCAGCACATATATATTGCTGCATGTTCCCCTGAGAGCCCACTTGCCTGCACTACATGCTCCAGGACGACATCTGCCACTGCACTGCTGCTGTCTCTGCCCCTCTGGACCCTGCAATGGCACGTACTGTGGAGAGAGCCCCAGCCTTCAGCCTTGAAGAGAACCAGGCCCTGCTGGACAGCCTACTTCCACAGTACAGCAAGCTGTATGGGACACCAGGGGAGCAGGTGAGTGTTCTGTGCACTGCCTTTCTGAATGTGCATTTTGTCTGACTAGCAAGGCTGAGAGTCAGCACACCACTGGCTAGCAGGCTCACTGAGTAGTTGTCACCCCCCATAGTGTGTAGTGACTTGCACTGGACAGGTATGGTGCAGTGACAGTGCTTCTGAACAGGGTTTTACTCCCCATGCAATGATACCATGTAGTGACTTCTGGAAAACTGTCCATGGGCAGCCGTGCACTGCCTGGGTACACCATGTGCCCCTGTGATTGCGACATGTATATGCAACTGTGTCATGCACGGATATGTTGCATGTGTAGTAATGGCCTTATCACTTTGTCATCCTGACAGGCTTCTGCCCATCGGAAGCATGAGATCTGGAAGGACATCGTCCGGGCTGTCCGGTCCGTGGGGGTCTACAAGCGCCGGATCCGCAACTGCCAAAAGAGGTGGCAGGACCTTCGGGGCTGGACCCGGAGGATTGCACGGGTCCAGCTGAAGCTGTCGCCTCCTCGCAGGAGGGGCGGAACACGGACCCTGACCCCCCACATGCTCAGGATCCTGGCGGTGGTCTTTCCAGACCTGGATGGGCAGCTGAAGGCCAGAGAGCAGCAAGGAGGGGTGAGTCAAAGACTGCACTGTGTACTCTGTCTAACATGCTATGTGCCCTCCTCGGGCCAGGTTGAACTGCCACAGTACAGCAGTCATGTTGTCCAGGAGCCATGTCCCTCTATTGTGCACTGCCCACTCCTCATCTGATACCCAGGTGTGGCCCTTACATGCAGGGAATTCTGTCACTTAGGACTGTGTCCTTGCAGTTTGCTTGACTCAAGGTGGGAGACAGCATCTGTTTCCCTGACTCTGTGGTGGGCATCATGGGTGGGTCCATTGCTTACACGATGCCTGTATTCTGACATGTATTCAGCGTGTTACTTTGATCTGTGGTCCAATTGCTGAGCTGATCCACCACATGTGGCTGGGGTACCTGGCACACACCCATGCTGCGGGTGGGAACAATGTTTGGGCCCCAGGAGTATGTATATGACGTGTGTCACACATACTTAGCCAGCTGCCTACAGTCCAGGGCTCATCCCTCATTCATGTGGGGCTGGACAGTCATGCCTACTCCAGGCCATACAATACACTCTGTACTCCCACTCCCGTGTATCAGAGGACACATTGTGCACAGTGATTTGACCCCTCAGGTGTCTGCCTCTGTGTCAGTGTGCTGTGGATTAGTCGCCAGGACTGCTGTGGAGTTTCTTGGTAGGGGCTCAGCATGCCACTGGAGATGTGACCATAGGAGACGATACTTGTGTGACACATAGGTGTCTGATCAGCTGCCCATGCAGACTGGGGCATGTAAATGTGAAGTTCAGGCAGCTGTTCCCCATGCACAGCAGAGTGTGAGGGGCTCAGGTTCAGAGGGTAGTGTCACAGGTCTCCCATATGTCCAATAGGTATGACCTGGACAGATGAGGGTTAAGAGGATGTGTTGTGGGGGGATGTACATGTGCACTTGTGCAGCTCCAGGACTTGCATTCCCCATGACCTACTATTGTGACACAGTGCAGAGTGTTGTTGTCTGGCTGCAAAGTCATACATCACTGAGACAGTGATGTATGACTTTGCAGTCATGCCTCCGCCATGGCATGTGTCTACTGATTGGTGATCCTGCAGGGGAGTGACATGTGCTACATGCACACCATAGTGGCGCTGGCTATCAGGACATGGGTGCATCATGGTGTCTGTCGCTGGTATGCATCACATGCATTTCCTATTTGACTCTGGGCATCCCTTACATCCGTAAACCTGTACTGACTCAGTGGCAAGAGCTGTGATGTGTCCACACCGTGTCCTCTGCACTGTCCAACTACTGTGTACTTGGTGCATGTGTCAACACTGGGGTGTTGCAATCCAACAGACACCAGACAGATGGGTGCAAGGCCATGTGGGATGTGAGTGCCATGCTTGGCATCAGACTGACAATTGACTTCTCCTGTTCAATTAGTGCACTTTTAGCAATGTACAACTAATGATGCCAGGGCTTGCTCTGTGATGTGCTGTGCTCACAGTGGTGTGTGCGTTATGTGCAGGTGACTGATGTCTGTCTGTTTCCCCATTGTTTGCAGATACATCCACGGCCACGGAAGGGGACAGCTCCACGGACCAGGAGGAGCCGGAGAGCCAGACTGGGTCAGCAGCCGAGGAGTGGTCGGAGGGACCCAGTGGCACGGAGGGCGAGGGAGCCACACCGAGGAGTCCTCAGCAGCATCCACCTCAGCTGAGGACCAGAGCAACTCGGAGGATGACTCCCTTGTGGAGGCGGGTGTCAGCAGCCACCACACCCCAGCTAGTGTTGCTGTCCCCGCCACCACCAGCACCACCACCGCCCTCCCATCGGCTCCCATTCCCCAGGTCCGTGGAGGCTCCCATGTCCGGGAGCGTGTCTCCTTTGGGCCAGGCACCGCACCCCCTGCCCCTGTGTCCCCTGCTGCCCTGAGTGAGGAGTCTGTGTACCTCCTTCGCCAGCTCCATGTAGGGCAGACAGCCATGCTGAGTGTCCTCCATGCGCACACCGCGCTGTTGACTCAGCTGGTGTCGTTCATGGAGGGCATCTCATCGGGCATGTCTGACCTACAGAGGGGCAATAGGTCCATGGACTCCTCCCTGACGGCAGCAGTGTCCCTCCTCAAACGGTCCCTCACCCCTCCTGCCTCTGCTCCATCCACACTCCCCAGCACCTTACCCATCCCAGGCACACACACACTGGCACAGGCACACACCAGCACACACACATCCAGCACACTGACACACACGCCAATGACAAAACGCACACGCAAGCACATTCAGGGGACTGAAGCCAGACTCACAGGGGATGGAGCCCTGGAACACACACACGCATCCACATGCACTGCGCAGTCCTCAGTTCCCTCTCCTCCAAAGCACCCTCCCTTGCCTCACCTGCAACCCCAAAGTCACAGCAGCTCTTCCTCTGTGACCTCGGCCTCTTCCCCACCGATGAAGCTGCTCCAGCATCCCGGGGGAAGAGGAAGCCCACCCACACGGAGCAGAGTGCCCCTCGCCCCCGGACACCCTCCCCCAGGCGCAGACGGACTGAGGCCCCCACCCGCAAGTCCCCCCGGAGTGCTAAGAGCAAGACCCCGCCACCGCCCTGCAGCTCAGGCACAAGGTCTCCGTCCTCCATCCCTCAGGCCCCCACTGCACAGGTGCCCCCACCACACCCTGCCCCAGGTTCCCCCACCCACAGATATACCATCCCCAAGATGCTCCGGCCTTCTCCCCCTGCCACTTGCTCTCCCAGCACCACACCCCCGCTGCGCTTGTCTGTGCCACTGATGTGGTGAGGGTGTCCCCCCTCTGTCCAACCCACCTTGCCTGTTCCCCATTCTCCTCCCCTGGAGGTAGGCACTGCAGTGGAGTCCACTACCGCCCTGTCTGACTTGGGCACTGCAGTGGCGGACCTGTCCACCCCATCTGCAGGGTCCACTGCAGTTGTGCCGGCACCCACGACATCTGTGTCATGCCCCCCAGTTGTGCCGGCACACACCATGTCAGACACCTCCACTGCAGTTGTCAGTGGCTCTCCAGCACCCACCACCCCTTCCCTGACTCCCCCTGGTGAGCCCTGATCCTGTCCCTGCGGTGCCTGGCCTGCCCCCCGGTTGCCCCTCCTAGTGGATTGTCCCTGGTATTGTGCAGGCATGCGTAGGGTGACATCTGCCAGTGTCACCCTGTTTGAACTTTGACAATGGACTGGCCATTGGCCTTTGCTCTTTTTCAGGACTTCGTTTGGCCTCAACACATATGCTGAATAAAGCAACTTTCTTTTCTCTAGTGCTCATGCTTCAGATGTACATGTTGTTGGTGCAGCTAACCATGCCCTTGCTGCAGTGATGGTGATATCTGGTCTCATGATTATGAAGTGTTACTGTGCAGGAACCCATGTGGTCCAGGGGGAATGTGTCCTATCATGTGGTGTATCCATGTCATCAATAGCAGCATCTGAGGGTGTCATGTGTTCAGTATTTTGCAATGGGTTTCCTACTTACATTGGCAATTTCATATCTGTGGCTTCCACCCCTGCACATCTGTTGTGCCTGCCATCGTTGCATTTGTCTACTTCCCTGACCGTGTTGCCATCTCCAGTGGACATGCAGGTTTGGGCATCAATGGGGAGGGACTCATCCGTGTAGTCAGTGCAACATTGCTATACAAGTGTGTTGGATCTGTGCTGATGATTCCGTTGGCACATCCATGACCAGGCTGATGTGATGGGAGCCCTCATTTGGTGCTAATTGTTGATTGTGTGACCAAGTGCTCAGCTGACATGATGGGGCCCTACTGAGGCAACATATGGCACAGCTTTCCTCACACAGGAGTGGAGTCCCCTCATGGCAGTGTGTACACGTGTGACATTGCCTGCGCCCAAGGTGTGTGTTGTATGTGCATGTCTGTGTGTTCACTTCCATTCATCTGCGCATGCTGTGATCCCTAGTGTTGTACCTGTTTGTGATGCTTGCTGACTTGAGCTATGTTCCCCCAAAGTCTTCTCCCTGTGTTCTCTGTGATGTGGGTGCATGGCACATTACTGGTCATCAGGGTGTCACCCATAGGTGTGTTTGCTGTCAGGGCAGAGTTTGTGTGCTGACGCAGATGGGTCACAGTCAGGTTTCCCTTTGGCACTTGTTGTTTGCCCCTGTCATGTGATTTCCAGTTTGTGTTATCTTTCAGTGATTGTGACACGTTGTGTGTGTGACTGCTGGCACTCCTTAGGGTCCGGGCTGCAATGTTGGTTGTTGTCTATGTGTGTTCTTTGTGGGTGACCTTGGCTTCTTCATTGGTGTGTGACTGTGGCTGGGATCCCATTGGTCGGTGTGGTATTGCCGTCATGTCCATGTACAGCGTAGTGTGCAGTGTGTCAGACATTCAGGAGTCTTGTTGAGTGTCCATGTGTGATGTGTTTCTACACCTTGGTTCCCACCCACCACCCTGGAATAGTCATGGGTGCATGTGCAATGTCACCAGTGCATGTGTACTTCACTGCTGCACATTGTTGGAGGTCGAGGGTGTGGTCTTGAGTGTGTGCAGATGAGAGTTGTTGCCCGGCTAGTCCCCTGCCTCCATGTTGGCCTTGGCTTACTGGCCATGCTGATTGATTTGTGCTTGTGTAGGTGTGATGGTAGTTAGTTGCTCAGGACACCTGACTGTGGTTCACAGTGTGAACGACATTTAGCTTTGTCATCACAGTGGTATTTTTCTTCAGCCCAGGGTCACCACATTGTGGGGGCCCTGGGGGTGGTGCTGTGGTGTGTCTGTGACTTGCTGTGTCAGTTGTTGTTCCTACGTGCCTGTGTGACATGTGTGTTTTGTGCTCCCTCTCACCTGTCAATGCCTGCTTGCCCACATAGGGGATTTGGATCCATGAGTTACCTTAGTGTGGCAGTGTATGCACATCTGTATGATTGGTATTCAGCTCTCCTCATGTGTTGTGTTGTTGCCTGGGGACACTGGCACCCCCACCCCTCACCTGCTGTGTATGATGACAGTGTTGGTCTGCCTGTTTGTGTTTGTGCATCTGCACCACTGCATTGGCATATCTTGGGTGTGCCATTGGCTGTATGTTGTTTGGTGTGTTTCCGCTGCTGTCCCTGGGACTCCTAGGTCATCGGTCAGCACAGTGATCATGGTTTGTGTGTCCCATTGCTGCCATGGTATGGTATCTGTTCACCTCACATCTGCTGTCTCCACAGGGTATCTGCATTTGTGTGCCCATTGGTGCAAATATGTGGTTCTGCATTCTGATGGTCACTTCTGTCATTGTGTCATTGATGACTGTTGACGGTCTCAGCCCCCATGGGTGTTGTTTGTCTGCACATGGCCAAAGGAATGTTTCATTTGCACTGCAGTATTTGGCTCCCCCAATTTGTGTTGCAATGGGACACATACACTACTTTGCCACAGATGAGTTTTTGGTTCTGTGACCAGGAATGATCCATGCAGTTTGGCAGTTGCAGCTCTTTCTTTGTCAACAATTACCTTTTGGTCACTGTGATGATGAGGGTGTAGACCCCATTGCCACAATGGTCAAAATGTGCTTCAGCTATGGACCCCACACTTACCTTTTGGTCACTGTGATGATGGGGGTTTAGACCCCATTGCCACAATGGTCAAAATGTGCTTCAGCTATGGACCCCACACTTACCTTTTGGTCACTGTGATGATGGGGGTTTGGACCCCATTGCCACAATGGTCAAAATGTGCTTCAGCTATGGACCCCACACTTGCCTTTTGGTCACTGTGATGATGGGGGTTTGGACCCCATTGCCACAATGGTCAAAATGTGCTTCAGCTATGGACCCCACACTTGCCTTTTGGTCACTGTGATGATGGGGGTTTAGACCCCATTGCCACAATGGTCAAAATGTGCTTCAGCTATGGACCCCACACTTGCCTTTTGGTCACTGTGATGATGGGGGTTTAGGCCCCATTGCCACAATGGTCATGGGCTGCTTGCATTGTGGGTGCCACACACATATATGTGTGGCACATGTGCTAGGGGGTCACATTGTATGTTCAATGTCATGTTCGGTGTTGTAGGCATTTGACACAGCCTGCTCACACGCTTGTCATGGTGGTGGGGGGATGTCTTAATCTTGCATTCCCTAGGTTGTGGTGTGCTTGTTGTGTCATGCATTGTCCATCCTATGAGTGGGGGTGGTAGTAGTGGTAGGCATCCAGCCCCCTGGCTAAGGGTGGTAGTAGTGGTGGGCATCCTGCCCCCCTGGGTGAGGGTGGTAGTAGTGGTGGGCATCCTGCCCCCTGGTTAAGGGTGGTAGTAGTGGTGGGCATCCTGCCCCCCTGGGTGAGGGTGGTAGTAGTGGTGGGCATCCTGCCCCCTGGCTAAGGGTGGTAGTAGTGGTGGGCATCCTGCCCCCCTGGGTGAGGGTGGTAGTAGTGGTGGGCATC